>SJYW01028026.1:257166-308969 GCA_006410735.1 Raphicerus campestris | reverse complement strand
TCTTCACTTTCTGCCATAAGGGTGGTGTCATCTGCATATCTGAGGTTATTGATATTTCTCCCAGCAATCTTGATTCCAGCTTGTGTTTCTTCCAGTCCAGCGTTTCTCATGATGTACTCTGCACAGAAGTTAAATAAGCAGGGTGACAGTATACCACCTTGATGTCCTCCTTTTCCTATTTGGAACCGGTGTGTTGTTGCATGTCCAGTTCTAACTGTTGCTTCCTGGCCTGCATACAGATTTCTCAAGAGGCAGGTTAGGTGGTCTGGTATTCCCATCTCTTTCAGAATTTTCCACAGTTGATTGTGATTCACACAGTCAAAGGCTTTGGCATAGTCAATAAAGCAGAAATAGATCCCCTATATTTTAGGCTCATTCGATCTTTTGTCATCTAATAATAATACTAATAATAACAATAGCATTATTGTTGTTGCCATTATATTAATAGCAAACACTCAGGCCTGGCACTGTTTCCAACAGTTTACTTCTCTTAACCCATTTAAGCCAAACCACAGCATCTACAAATTGTGTTTTGGTTATCATGTTATAGATGAAGAAACAGAAGCAGGGAAAGGTCGGATGATTGGCCAGGATAGCACAGAAAAAGACAAGGGGGGTTCACCATACTTGGAGAGTTGGAGTCCGTTGAGTCTATAGACGAGGGCAAGGCTGCAAAGGGGAAGCAATGAAGAGCCAGCCACACCACACGAGAGAGGTGGTGTTCCTGTAGACTGGAGGTTCCCAGCGCTCCGGACCAGCACACAGTGTGCACATGAGTGTGCACAGTTGTGCCAAAGCAGAGGAGGAAAATAAGAACCTTTCCATTCAGATTCAAAGTGGCATCCTGGGGTTCGAAAAAGAAGAACAAGAAACAAAAATACCTCCAAAGGCCCAGGAAAATCTGTCTGACCTTATAACACATCAAAAAAAGTTATGGATGCTGGTGGAAAACGCCTGCCAGACCGCAGCAGCTACTCTCACGAAGGACACCCCGCTCACATCGTCACCCCTGCCTTCTAGGCCACGCTGGGGCCTAGATGGTGTCGCTGTGTGACGCGGGTTTCTGCTCAGCTGTGTCCCACTATCCACTTTAAGGACTCTGGTGTCTATCATGATGGCTATCACGGTCTGTTCAGGCCACTGTAAGAAAAGTACCGTAGACTGGCGGTTTCAACAATAAAGATTTATCTTTCACAGCTCTGGAGGCCGAAAAGTCAATGACAAGGGGCGGACAGTGTGGTGCTGGCGTGAGCTGGCCTCCCAGTTCACACACACGTTGTTCTCACCACCTACTCTTGTGATGGAAGAAGTGAGAGTTTCCGGAGGGGTCTTATAAAGGACGCTAATCCCTCTCAGGAAGACCCGCACCCTCATGACCTAATCATCGCCTAAGGCCCCACCTGCTAATACCATCATGTTGGGGTTCCATCAATGTGTGCATTTTGGAAGGACACAAGCATTCAGACCATAACCATGCCCCTCCAAGAACCTTGAACTCTTGCCTTCTTGATGCCCCTTATGCCACCTAAGTGGGACTGCCGCTTGCACATACAGTGAAAAGTGAAAGTGTCACTCAGTCATGTGCAGTCCCATGGACTGTAGCCCGCCAGGCTCCTCTGTCCATGGGATTCTCCAGGCAAGAATACTGGAGTGGGTTGCCATGCCCTTCTCCAGGAGATCTTCCCGACCCAGGGATTGTACCTGGGTCTCCTATATTGCAGGACTGACTCTTTATCATCTGAGCCACCAGGGAAGCCCATATAGTACCTTTGTATACATTAGAATCACAGCTGGATATATTATAAATTGGGGGCCCAGGAAAAGAAAGCTGTTCCTCTTCTGCCCCTGTGGTCTTCGTTTTTATGCGGTGAGGATGAGAGCAGCTTTGATACTGGCCACTCCATGTGTGCAGCCTGGCAGCGCCTTGACTCGAGCCTGCCCGTCGCACCTCACCAGTTCTTGCCCGAGGACTTCTTACGGATGCTGTGCTGCAGGCAGGTGGTGGGAAACTGCTGGCCCCTCATGCATGGATAACTCATAATTTACTATTATGAGATGAGAGTCAGTGGATAAAGGGGTCTTCCTTTCCCTAGGCATATAGTCCCGAGTTGCATTTTAGGTAGCAGACTGTATTCATTTTCTTTTGCTATTGAAACAAATTGCCACAGACTTAATGACTTAAAAAATGAAACTTATTTGATTGAGAGTAGCTCAGATGTGGCCAACTCTTTGCGACTCCGCAGTCTGTAGCCCACTAGGCTCCTCTGTCCATGGGGTTCTCCAGGCAAGAATACCGGAGTGAGTAGCCAATTCCTTCTCCAGGGGATCTTCCCTAACCAGGGAACCAATCTCGGTCTCCTGCATTGTAGGCAGATTCTTTACCATTTTGAGCCACCAGGGAAACCCTCTAGTGACTTCAGTTCAGTTCAGTCGCTCAGTTGTGTCCGACTCTTTGAGACCCCATGAATTGCAGCACACCAGGCCTCCCTGTCCATCACCAACTCCTGGAGTTCACTCAAACTCATGTCCATCGAGGCAGTGACGCCATCCAGCCATCTCATCCTCGGTCGTCTTCTTCTCCTCCTGCCCCCAATCCCTCCCAGCATCAGAGTCTTTTCCAATGAGTCAACTCTTCGCATGAGGTAGCCAAAGTACTGGAGTTTCAGCTTTAGCATCATTCCTTCCAAAGAACACCCAGGGCTGATCTCCTTTAAAATGGACTGGTTGGATCTCCTTGCAGTCCAAGGGACTCTCAAGAGTCTTCTCCAACACATCAAAAGCATCAGTTCTTTGGTGCTCAGCCTTCTTCACAGTCCAACTCTGTTAAAATGACACAAATTTTGGTCTTGATCTGTAAGTCACAAGCCTGGTTTGGCTTCATGGATTTCTCCATTCTGGATTCCACAAGACCAAAATCAAGGTATCTGCTGGTTTAGTGGAGAAGGCAATGGCACCCCACTCCAGTGCTCTTGCCTAGAAAATCCCATGGATGGAGGAGCCTTGTGGGCTACAGTCCATGGGTCGCTGAAAGTCGGACACGACTGAGTGACTTCACTTTCACTTTTCACTTTCATGCATTGGAGAAGGAAATGGCAACCCACTCCAGTGTTTTTGCCTGGAGAAGCCCAGGGATGGGGGAGCCTGATGGACTGCCATCTGTGGGGTCGCTCGGTGTCGGATAGGACTGAAGTGACTTAGCAACAGCAGCTGGTTTAGACTCTTTTCTGGCTGCTCTGAATGCATCTTTTGTTCTAGTTTTTTCCTGCTTTATGACCATTGACTCTCATTCTAGCCCCCTGGATCATACTCTCCAATAAAGTATTGGCATATAAGCCTTTTTCTCAGGCTCTGTTTTTTTTTTTGCTTTTTTCTTTCTGGTAAACCAGGCTGACAGAGATGCTATTCAGTGTTAGCCTCTTCTTGTTGCTAGCATAATCTCAGAACCCATTCTGTATACCAGTGCTCCTAATCACATAGGAGGTAGGTAGAGGTGGTGAAGCTGTGCAGGACCTTCAGACATTAGTTTAGTTCGTTTTGTCTTTGGCAGTTCTTTGGGGCCCAAAGGATGCTGGGAATTATTAAAGGTAACCCTGCAATTTAGGAGAAAAGGTATATGAATTTATAACAGGGCAACACAATAGGAAATATATTTTAGAAAAATCACCCTGAGATGGATGATTTAAGAGATCATATTTTTAAATTCTGAAAGATAGCAAAATCACATCTTAAAATCTTTTAGGTAGAGTTAATCATTGTAGCATGCATGGACTCTGGAGAAATGAGGATTTGCTACGGATTGTCAACCCAACAGGGATTCCCAGGTGACGCTAGTGTAAAGAACCTGCCTGCCAATGCAGGAGACGTAAGAGATGCAGGTTCAGTCCCTGGGTCAGGAAGTCCCCTGGAGCAGAGAATGCTAACCCACTCTAGTATTCTTGCCTGGAAAATCCCATGGACAAAGGAGCCTGGTGGGCTACGGTCCACAGAGTTGCAGAGTCAGACATAACTGAAGCGACTTAGCGCACATGCATGAACAAAAGCTTAACCAACTAATTGTACTTTAAATTCAGAGAATCAGACTGGCTGGGATTTGTGGTTTTACTGGAGTTTATTGTCAGATTCTCATGAATTCAGAGACTAATGAGAAGAGAAATATCATGTCTGATAGAACTTTCCAGTCTTAAAAGAGTGAGTCAATGCATTTCTAAGGCTCAACAACCTTTCTACAGGAAGAAGGGGATAAAACTATTTGAAACTTCTGGTGTTCTCGGAAGGACTTTGGAAGAGGCTGATTATATAGCCTCTTGAAGGAATCGGGTTGGAACTGATCTCAATAAGCATTGATGCTGTTGCAACTTTGTCATGCATAAGGAACACAATTCTTTCCCAATAGGGGATGAGCTCAGAGCCAGGGAACATTTTAGTTCAGAATACTGAGAGCCTCTGGATCCTTCAGTAACAGGTGGGAAGAGGCCTGAGGGCAGCCATTCTGAGCATTTGTGTTACATATTGAGTTTTCTCAACCCTAATAATATTTCACATTGATGCCAACTTAAAAGGCTTGAAGTGGTATTATAACAGCAGTAACCTCAAGTAGAGAAAACCAAAGAATGAGCTATGTTGATCCAGCCAGACAATTATATTTGCTACTTTACTCATAAATTAAAATTCTTGGATGTGAAGAAGTAGATGGCAGTTAACTTTTAAGGTTTGTATGAATTGTAATACCTTTTATAGTATAGATGCATATCAAACCACTGCTAATGTCCTTGCCAATGCTAAATTGGGCATGAATAGACAGCAATGGATAGCAACTCTAGCAACTGAGCTTTTGCTCTTATGACTGGTCAAAGTTGAGAAAGAGAAATAGAGATGCTCTATTCCTCTGTGACAAGCCAGCCTTTGCAGCTTCCCCTGTGGCTCAGTGGTAAAAAAATACACCTATAATGCAGGAGACATGGGTTTGATCCTTGGGTTGGGAAGATTCCCTGGAGAAGGAAGTGGCACTCTACTCCAGTATTCTCACCTGGAGAATCCCATGGACAGAGGAGCTCGGTGGGCTACAGTCCATGGGGTCGCGAAGAGTCAGACAGGACTGAATTGACCTGGCATGCATGCCACTTCAAGGCTCAAATCTCTGATTCTCTCTCTATTGCCATTTGGGATGCTAAAAACTTGTG
This sequence comes from Raphicerus campestris, assembly GCA_006410735.1. Classification (NCBI taxonomy): domain Eukaryota; kingdom Metazoa; phylum Chordata; class Mammalia; order Artiodactyla; family Bovidae; genus Raphicerus; species Raphicerus campestris. The sequence goes on along the minus strand of SJYW01028026.1, from coordinate 303,789 downwards.
TCCTGAAGACTACTATCTATCATCAGCCACGAATTAAGTAACCTAAGACTTTGGCAGTTATCCCACAGGAGAATGGAAGTCTGACCAAGAGGCCAGCAAAAAAATTCAAGGTGACAGAAAGTAGTGGAGTCTTTAAATGGGAAAAGAATACATCTTCTCTAAAGGCCAGAACCCAACTCTGAGAATAGCAGAAATGAACACTAAGGAGGGTTTTTAGAAGGTGTTTCATGAGTAGACTGTGGGTAGCCCTGATGCTTTCTCAGCAGTATCCCCTCAGGGTGCTTGGGAGATGGCTGGTGATTATTCCTCTGGGCTGTGGATAAACCGAAGAGAAAAGGAATACAACACTGTTACGTAGCTCACAGATTTGACAGAAAGTTAGAGACTTTGGCTCAGATCACAAGCAGGATTCAAGCAAGACTGGACAGCAGACAGCGCATCCCAGGTTGTACCCCAGGGTCCCGTGCAGCGCCTGAGCCCTCGCTGACTCCACCACCAGGAATCACCTCTAATGTTCTTTCTATATCTTCCTCTGCATTCAAAATCCCGGGTAAGGAAGGAAACCTCTGATATTCTGTACTTTTCATTATGGGATAAAGTCTCTATCTCTTAAAATACTCATGTGTTGTGAGTTCTTTTTGTTTTAAACAATATGAATGGGATTTAAGTGCTGGGCAAAAATCACTGGCAAATACCTATTCCCACCACCCCGGTGACTGCCCAATAGCTCACATGCATTCTTCCTCTTGTAATTGCACTTCACTGGAAAAGTTAGTGAACGATTGGTGCTATTTCTCACTTACTTTTCAAAAAAAATATAACATGTTTGTGCATCTATCAGAGCCTGGAATTTTTTTTGAAGGGAAGGATTTTTATTAATGATCTAGTTTCTTTATCATCAGTCTACATTATAGAAATTGTGAATATTTGACAATTATAGGACTATTTAGATATCTATTTCTAGTGTAGATTTTAAGTGGTATTTTCTAGAAATTTATCCGTAGCATCTACATTCCCATATTTATGTGCATAAAATTGTTGATAATATCTTGAGATTATCATGAGATTCACCTTTTTCAGTACTGATATTCTTTTATTTATGCATTCTGTCTTCTTGATTAGTATTGTTAGGTACTTATCAATATTTAACAAACTTTTTCTTTTGGTGATTTTTCAGTATCAGAAGTTTGTTGTTTATGTCATTATTTTCTACCTTATTTTATCATTATTTCCTCGTGCTTCTTTGGGTTTATCTAACAAGTTTTTATCTCAATTTCTTGAGACTTCTGGTGTTAGCTATGACACGTCAAGAGCCTGGAAGGCATTACTCTTACCCTAAATCAAGAAACAAGATGTAGAAGGCATGGACCATACTAACACCCAACTTATCCTAAAGGGCACTTATACTACCCACCAACCAACAGTAGCAAAAGATGCAATATTTTCAAGTGCAGGTAGAATTTACAAAGGTAGACCATATGCGGGACTTCCTTGGTGGTCCAGTGGCTAAGACTCCACATTCTCGATGCAGGGGGCCCTGGTTCAATCCCTGGCCAGGGAACCAGATCCCCTATGCTACCACTAAAACCCAGCTTAGTTCAGTCACTCAGTCGTGTCCGGCTCTTTGCAACCCCATATACTGCAGCACACCAGGCCTCCCTGTCCATCACCGACTCCCGGAGTTTACTCAAACTCATGTCCATTGAGTCGGTAATGCCATCCAACCATTTCATCCTCTGTCATCCCCTTCTCCTCCCACCTTCAATCTTGCCCCACACTGGGGTCTTTTGAGTCAGTTCTTCGTATCAGGTGGCCAAAGTATTGGAGTTTCAGCTTTAGCATCAGTCCTTCCAGTGAATATTCAGGACTGATTTCCTTTAGGATGGACTGGTTGGATCTCCTTGCAGTCCAAGGGACTCTCAAGAGTCTTCTCCAACACCACAGTTCAAAAGCATCAATTCTTTGGTGCTCAGCTTTCTTTATAGTCCAACTCTCACGTCCACACATGACTACTGGAAAAACCATAGCTTTGACTAGACAGATCCTGTTGGCAAGTAATATCTCTGCTCTTTAATATGCTGTGTAGGTTGGTCATAACTTTTCTTCCAAGGAGCAAGAATCTTTTAATTTCATGATAATTAAGACCCAGTGCCAAATAAATAAACATTTTTTAAAAAGGCAGACAATATACTGGGTCACAAAACAAATCTCAATACATTTTTAAAGGACTGAAATATTTTAGACCATCTTCCAATATATGGATTATGCCTTCATCATCCAAAAATAGTCTCAAAGTCCAAAAATCCATAGTAACTCTTCATCCAGAAAGAGACAAACTCATAACTATATTTCTTAGTTCATAAAAGCAATGCTATTAAGAAGCTAGTTTCCTTTAAATATTTTTAAAGTTGCATCAACTTTCCTTTAAACTCTGTTAATGCAAGAGAACAAAATAAATAATTTCTCTCCTGTCCATAACTATAATAAATTAAAAGGAAATTCCAGGAGGCTTAGAGGATGCTTGTTGCTATAGAACTGTATAACAAATAGTTGGTCACCTAGGAAAAGTGCCAAGACCTCAAGTAGGCAAACCTGACTGCTAGCAGAGAGCCCTGGTATGATAGTAAACTCATCAGCATCCGTGTTATTAATACTAGGTAAAGGCTGAAGTACAGTCTGTTACTTAGAAGCTTCTTACCCCCGAGGGAGCTGATAGGGAAGATACCTGCCTCAGGACTCTGACACCAGCATCCAGGACCGAGTTAATAAACTCTCAGTGAGGCCAGAGAGGAGCCCTTCACCTCTATGGGAAATTAGAAGAGGAATGGTCAGAAGGAGCAAGACGAAAGTGAAGTGGGGGCCTTGAACCATCAGCCTTGGCTAAGGAGAGAAGAACTATCCCCCAACAAGAAGAGGATGCCCCACCTCTTCCACAGATCTGCATTTGGGACTGTTACATTTAAACTTGTTGGGCCTCATCAGTGTGATGCAGAAAAGCACAAAGAAACAGGTGGTGCCTGCTGGACATGGATGGGAAGTTCAGATTCTGAAACCGAGGATAAAGGACAAACTCCCTGTAGGAAGTAAAAAGAAAGCTGCTACTGCTACTGCTAAGTCGCTTCAGTCATATCCGACTCTGTGCAGCCCCATAGACGGCAGCCCACTAGGCTCCCCCGTCCCTGGGATTCTCCAGGCAAGAACACTGGAGTGGGTTGTCATTTCCTTCTCCAAGGCATGACAGTGAAAAGTGAAAGTGAAGTCGCTCAGTCGTGTCCGACTCTTCGGGATCCCATGGACTGCAGCCCACCAGGCTCCCCCGCCCATGAGATTTTCCCAAGAGTACTGGAATGGATTGCCATTGCCTTCTCCAAAAAGAAAGCTAGTCCAGACCCTATCTGACCTGGGATAAGCTGCGTATGCCTCCGGAGGTCACGCTGCAAGCCCTCCCTCACCTATTTCTAGACCTTCTTGTTGTTTAGTTGCTAAGTCAAGTCTGACTCTTTCACAACCCCGTGGACTGTAGCCCAGCAGGCTCCACTCTCCATGGCATTTCCTGGGCAAAAACACTGGAGTGGGTTGCCATTCCCTTCTCCAGGGGATCATCCTGGACCAGGGATTAAACACTTGTCTCCTGCTGGATTCTTTACCACTGAGCCACGTGGGAAGTCTCTAAATCTTGAATAAGGCCTAACACAGAGAAACAGAGGGAAACTTTTTTAAAAGCAAAATAATGAACAAGAGTTATGCTAAGAAGAGGTCAGCGTGGCAGAATGAGTGGACTGAGTTTTGACACGCACTCCATCTGCAGTTCTTCACTCAGCCTCACCTCATCCAGAGTGGATCTGAAATGAACCCAAATGATTGGCATTCTGCTTTGCTAAAGGAACCAGATCCTGGGAAAGGGCATCAAAAGGGTAAGAATGACTACTTATTGATTGAGAGGGTACTACTCATTGATTGAGAGAGCACAGAAGGAGTCATATTTTCTCTAAGGATCACTTGGGCTTGGGGGTAGNGGTCACAAAACAAATCTCAATACATTTTTAAAGGACTGAAATATTTTAGACCATCTTCCAATATATGGATTATGCCTTCATCATCCAAAAATAGTCTCAAAGTCCAAAAATCCATAGTAACTCTTCATCCAGAAAGAGACAAACTCATAACTATATTTCTTAGTTCATAAAAGCAATGCTATTAAGAAGCTAGTTTCCTTTAAATATTTTTAAAGTTGCATCACCTTTCCTTTAAACTCTGTTAATGCAAGAGAACAAAATAAATAATTTCTCTCCTGTCCATAACTATAATAAATTAAAAGGAAATTCCAGGAGGCTTAGAGGATGCTTGTTGCTATAGAACTGTATAACAAATAGTTGGTCACCTAGGAAAAGTGCCAAGACCTCAAGTAGGCAAACCTGACTGCTAGCAGAGAGCCCTGGTATGATAGTAAACTCATCAGCATCCGTGTTATTAATACTAGGTAAAGGCTGAAGTACAGTCTGTTACTTAGAAGCTTCTTACCCCCGAGGGAGCTGATAGGGAAGATACCTGCCTCAGGACTCTGACACCAGCATCCAGGACCGAGTTAATAAACTCTCAGTGAGGCCAGAGAGGAGCCCTTCACCTCTATGGGAAATTAGAAGAGGAATGGTCAGAAGGAGCAAGACGAAAGTGAAGTGGGGGCCTTGAACCATCAGCCTTGGCTAAGGAGAGAAGAACTATCCCCCAACAAGAAGAGGATGCCCCACCTCTTCCACAGATCTGCATTTGGGACTGTTACATTTAAACTTGTTGGGCCTCATCAGTGTGATGCAGAAAAGCACAAAGAAACAGGTGGTGCCTGCTGGACATGGATGGGAAGTTCAGATTCTGAAACCGAGGATAAAGGACAAACTCCCTGTAGGAAGTAAAAAGAAAGCTGCTACTGCTACTGCTAAGTCGCTTCAGTCATATCCGACTCTGTGCAGCCCCATAGACGGCAGCCCACTAGGCTCCCCCGTCCCTGGGATTCTCCAGGCAAGAACACTGGAGTGGGTTGTCATTTCCTTCTCCAAGGCATGACAGTGAAAAGTGAAAGTGAAGTCGCTCAGTCGTGTCCGACTCTTCGGGATCCCATGGACTGCAGCCCACCAGGCTCCCCCGCCCATGAGATTTTCCCAAGAGTACTGGAATGGATTGCCATTGCCTTCTCCAAAAAGAAAGCTAGTCCAGACCCTATCTGACCTGGGATAAGCTGCGTATGCCTCCGGAGGTCACGCTGCAAGCCCTCCCTCACCTATTTCTAGACCTTCTTGTTGTTTAGTTGCTAAGTCAAGTCTGACTCTTTCACAACCCCGTGGACTGTAGCCCAGCAGGCTCCACTCTCCATGGCATTTCCTGGGCAAAAACACTGGAGTGGGTTGCCATTCCCTTCTCCAGGGGATCATCCTGGACCAGGGATTAAACACTTGTCTCCTGCTGGATTCTTTACCACTGAGCCACGTGGGAAGTCTCTAAATCTTGAATAAGGCCTAACACAGAGAAACAGAGGGAAACTTTTTTAAAAGCAAAATAATGAACAAGAGTTATGCTAAGAAGAGGTCAGCGTGGCAGAATGAGTGGACTGAGTTTTGACACGCACTCCATCTGCAGTTCTTCACTCAGCCTCACCTCATCCAGAGTGGATCTGAAATGAACCCAAATGATTGGCATTCTGCTTTGCTAAAGGAACCAGATCCTGGGAAAGGGCATCAAAAGGGTAAGAATGACTACTTATTGATTGAGAGGGTACTACTCATTGATTGAGAGAGCACAGAAGGAGTCATATTTTCTCTAAGGATCACTTGGGCTTGGGGGTAGGGGTAGCCCTGTCACCCTAGATTGCTGCTGTCTAGTTGCTCAGTCGTGTCTGATTCTTTGCAACCCCGTGGACTATAGCGCGCCAGGCTCCTCTCCATTCATGAGATTCTCCAGGCAAGTCCTAGAGTGCGCTGCTGTTTCCTTCTCCAGAGGATCTTTCCAACCCAGGGATTGAACCCACATCTCCAGCCTTGTCAAGTGGATTCTTTACTGCTGAGCCATGAGGAAAGCCCCGGTCAGCCTAGATAAGAGGTCACAAATACACAAAGTGACCGTGAAGACAAATAGAGGAGAGTCAAGGAGCCATTTCCAAATCCCCGTACTCATCTGGATTCATGTGGGGCTGAAAGATACAGCCCTAACCTGAAATAGACTATTTATTTACAAACTATGTGCATGTTTGACAAGCAAATAGCAAAGCTGTTTAATAACTGATTCTATTTCCACTATTAAGGAAACGANGAAAGCCCCGGTCAGCCTAGATAAGAGGTCACAAATACACAAAGTGACCGTGAAGACAAATAGAGGAGAGTCAAGGAGCCACTTCCAAATCCCCGTACTCATCTGGATTCATGTGGGGCTGGAAGATACAGCCCTAACCTGAAATACAGACTATTTCTTTACAAACTATGTGCGTGTTTGACAAGCAAATAGCAAAGCTGTTTAATAACTGATTCTATTTCCACTATTAAGGAAACGGTATTGGAGTAATTGCCAGATATCTGACAGCAGATACAAAATACACATGCCCTTGAGGGTATATAAGACTGTCTGTTTATATACCTCCTGTATATGACATACAACCCTGGGAAAGATCAGAGGCAGAGGGAGAAGGGGGTGGCAGAGGATGAGATGGTTGGATGCCATCGCTGACGCAGTGGACATGAGTTTGAACAAATTCTGGGAGATAGTGGAGGACAGAGGAGCCTGGTTTGCTGCAGTCCGTGGGGTCATGAAGAGTCAGACCGGACTTAGTGACTGAACAACATCATCAGTACCGCTCCTGTAGGTCTGCATCTTACCCTTGGTATTATTATTTTCTCCAAAATAGTTATTTGATTCTATGTTTGCATATTTAAAAATATCCCATAGTGAAAATTTACCAAAGTCTAGAATTAGAAGTTAAGAGGGTGTGACAGAGACAGCTGATTGTCCACCTAACTCCAATCTCCCTTCTCTATACAACAGACTGGTGGCTGGGCTCCAGGGACTTTAGAGACTACATTTCCCAGCTGCTCTTTTAGCTCAGTGAGGTCACATGACTCAATTCTTGCCAGTGAAGTGTGTGTAGAGGGGACTTGTGTTGTTTCAACATCTGAGCCACAGGACACTGGATTTGTAGGGTCCTTTCTCACTTCCGGCAAGGTATATGCCCTTCACCCATGACTCAGCTTCCCCTCGCTGAGGAAGACCTGCTCTGCTCAAAGCAGCAGGAAGCAGAGAACCCGAGTCTCTGAGTGAGCACCTTGAGAGCGACCCACGGCTCTCAGCCTGGAGTGCTCTCTGCATATACTGTGCTCTCTGGATTTACTGTGAGATGAATACACCTCCATTGTCTTTACATCACAGTACTTTGAAACCATTTGGGTTTTCTGCCTCAGCCTGTGATCAAGCTTACAACACAGATTTTAATAAAAAGTAGAGTACCTTGGCAGGTGAGAATTTTACTTCCCTATGCTTTTGTATTTTGTAAATTAGTAACCTAAACGATCGACTATATAGTTTTTTTTTCAATTTAACAAAGACATGGCAGTTTGTTTTTAAAACAAAAAACTGAGTAGAGGTGATTAGCACCTCTGTGAACCTTGAGAATAGTTCTTATCAAATCATAGAACCATCNTGAACCCACATCTCCAGCCTTGTCAAGTGGATTCTTTACTGCTGAGCCATGAGGAAAGCCCCGGTCAGCCTAGATAAGAGGTCACAAATACACAAAGTGACCGTGAAGACAAATAGAGGAGAGTCAAGGAGCCATTTCCAAATCCCCGTACTCATCTGGATTCATGTGGGGCTGAAAGATACAGCCCTAACCTGAAATAGACTATTTATTTACAAACTATGTGCATGTTTGACAAGCAAATAGCAAAGCTGTTTAATAACTGATTCTATTTCCACTATTAAGGAAACGGTATTGGAGTAATTGCCAGATATCTGACAGCAGATACAAAATACACATGCCCTTGAGGGTATATAAGACTGTCTGTTTATATACCTCCTGTATATGACATACAACCCTGGGAAAGATCAGAGGCAGAGGGAGAAGGGGGTGGCAGAGGATGAGATGGTTGGATGCCATCGCTGACGCAGTGGACATGAGTTTGAACAAATTCTGGGAGATAGTGGAGGACAGAGGAGCCTGGTTTGCTGCAGTCCGTGGGGTCATGAAGAGTCAGACCGGACTTAGTGACTGAACAACATCATCAGTACCGCTCCTGTNCGGCAGAGGATGAGATGGTTGGATGCCATCGCTGACGCAGTGGACATGAGTTTGAGCAAATTCTGGGAGATAGTGGAGGACAGAGGAGCCTGGTTTGCTGCAGTCCGTGGGGTCATGAAGAGTCAGACCGGACTTAGTGACTGAACAACATCAATACCGCTCCCACAGGCCTGCATCTTACCCTTGGTATTATTATTTTCTCCAAAATAGTTATTTGATTCTATGTTTGCATATTTTAAAATATCCCATAGTGAAAATTTACCAAAGTCTAGAATTAGAAGTTAAGAGGGTGTGACAGAGACAGCTGATTGTCCACCTAACTCCAGTCTCCCTTCTCTATACAACAGACTGGTGGCTGGGCTCCAGGGACTTTAGAGACTACATTTCCCAGCTGCTCTTTTAACTCAGTGAGGTCACATGACTCAATTCTTGCCAGTGAAGTGTGTGTAGAGGGGACTTGTGTTGTTTCAACATCTGAGCCACAGGACACTGGATTTGTAGGGTCCTTTCTCACTTCCGGCAAGGTGTATGCCCTTCACCCATGACTCAGCTTCCCCTCGCTGGGAAGACCTGCTCTGCTCAAAGCAGCAGGAAGCAGAGAACCCGAGTCTCTGAGTGAGCACCTTGAGAGCGACCCACGGCTCTCAGCCTGGAGTGCTCTCTGCATATACTGTGCTCTCTGGATTTACTGTGAGATGAATACACCTCCATTGTCTTTACATCACAGTACTTTGAAACCATTTGGGTTTTCTGCCTCAGCCTGTGATCAAGCTTACAACACAGATTTTAATAAAAAGTAGAGTACCTTGGCAGGTGAGAATTTTACTTCCCTATGCTTTTGTATTTTGTAAATTAGTAACCTAAACGATCGACTATATAGGTTTTTTTTTCAATTTAACAAAGACATGGCAGTTTGTTTTTAAAACAAAAAACTGAGTAGAGGTGATTAGCACCTCTGTGAACCTTGAGAATAGTTCTTATCAAATCATAGAACCATCAAATTTTATAACTTGGAGGAGGGATAAATTAGGAACTTGGATTCACAGATACACACTAGTATATTTAAAGTAGATAAAGAATAAGGTCCTATTGCATAGTAGAAGGAATTCTACTCTCTCTATATATACGAGATATATATATATATATATTCAATTATATATAAAATGGAATCACTTTGCTATACACCAGAAACTAACACAACGTTGTATATCCACTATACTTAAATTTTTTAAAAGATTATATAGCCTGGCCCTGGAAGTGAGAAAAGAAATATAGTGTCGTCAGTGAGGAAGTGACCTCACCAAGATTTCAAAAATTTGCTCAACTATGTGTATTAGAGTGTCATTATCTTTCAATCTGCCCTTACCAAGGGCATGTATGTGTCAGGGATACACAAACATACTTGGAAAGGAAAGGACCCCATATTTAAGAATCTTAAAGGGAAAGATCAAAAGTTTTCATAAAAACAAAGTCAAAGCTTATTACACCGATGAAAACTGAAAAAATCAGTGTAGAGTGAAGTGAAAAGTAGCCCTATCCTAGGAGTTCGTATTTAATGGTTAATTTCCACTGCTTTTAGAGACTCTGAGCACCTTCTCCACTGCCTTTGCAATGGCTAATCATTCATAACCAGCACTTTGCAATCTGCAGATATAGAATTGGTATGCTTTTCTTCCTTCCCACTCACTGCTACAAAAGAATCCATAAAAATCATTTGCAAGGCTGACCATGTTTAGGATTCAGAGGATGTTCCATGCTTTTGTACACCATCATTGGCAGGAATAACAAACTTCACCATTGGTGCCTGATTGAAGCCTTCAGAGAGCCAGTGCGCAGCAAGGGGTGGAGTCAGGGGCAGGGAGGGTGACTGCACAGGTGTTTAGACGTGGTCTGGGAGGTCAGAGGCCCAGCTAGGCGCAGCCCCTAACAGGCTGCCTCAGGGACAGGAGCAGGGGGCAGGGGGGAGATGCCTGGGAATCAGTGCAGGGGAGGCCTCTGAGGGTGGGATTGTACTACGCTCCTCTGCTCATTTTACCCAGCCCCTCATATTTACTGTCTTGGATTTAACGGGCTAATTTATACCACGAGCTCCCTGAGTCCTGATTTCTATAGAGACAATTATAAGGATGTGCGCAAATATGTGTGTATAATTCTAGGGTAGCTCTTAGAAACTCCCCTTCTGACACAGAATATTTTTCTTTTTCTCTCTTTTGGTATCTCTTGATATTATGTTTTCTAATTGCCTTTTTGTGTAGCTTCTTTTAACATTAACAGCTGAACAGCTGCTTTTGTTTTGTCTTACCATCCCCCAACATCAGAAATAGAGAATTAAAAACAAGACAAAAACTACATATCCACATAGAAACGAAAATCTCTAAGAACACAATTCTAGATAATAAAGAGTTCTCAAGATTTAACAATAAAGCTCACTATAAGTGTGACATTTGCCTAATGCTTCATACATGTTAACTCACTTAATTCTCAGGACTGCCCAGTGGATTCTGCTGCTGCTGCTAAGTCGCTTCAGTCATGTCTGACTCTGTGCGACCCCATAGATGGCAGCCCGCCAGGCTTCCCCATCCCTGGGATTCTCCAGGCAAGAATACTGGAGTGGGTTGCCATTTCCCTCTCCAATGCATGAAAGTGAAAAGTGAAAGTGAAGTCACTCAGTCATGTACGACTCTTAGTGACCCCATGAACTGCAGCCCACCAGGCTCCTCCATCCATGGGATTTTCCAGGCAAGAGTACTGGAGTAGAGTGCCGTTGCCTTCTCCGATATTATACATATATACATATATATATATTTATTTATATAAAGCTTTTCTACGACAGTGGATTAGGTACTGTTAATATCCTCATTTGACCAATGAAGAAACCGAGGCACAGAGAACTTTGGTAGCTTGTCTAAGGTCAAGGGAATATTTATCTGATTAGACACCCTGGCCCAAATCCTAATTTTAAGGAGTCTGTGTGCAAAATCCAGGCATAACAGTGCTAATTAAAGCCCCAAGTAAGATACAGGCAGACTATTGTACGTGAAGCACTTGGGTTCTAACATCAAACATCCTGATTAAGGGTCCTGGTTTTACTCTTTACATGCTGTGAGAATTTGAGCAAGTTACTTAACCGGGTTCTAACATCAAACATTCTGATTTAGGGTCCTGGTTTTACTCTTTACGTGCTGTGAGAATTTGAGCAAGTTACTTAACCACTCTGAGTCTCAATTTCCCCAAGTGTCATCCATGGGGATAATGATGATGAAATCTAACACATGGCGAAGAGCTTAGCACACAGTAGGAAGCTATATCTCTGGTGCCCAGCACATAGTAAGTACTTGGAAAATATTTGTTGAATGTCAGCTATCAGAATAGTGCATGTTGACAAGAGGAGCAAATTGTGATTTATTAAAGCCAAGCCTGACTGCATGTTTAGTCTTTCAAAAACTGCCTCATTTGTCCAGCATTTGAGGTATATGAATGGATCATATCAATAAAGCAGAAAACCCACTGATACTGCTCTGATGATGATGTTTCAACCAATAAAAATGGTCTACCTTGCTTCCTTCTCCTGCCACAAATGGCATGCTCATTTATAGGATAGCCAAATGTTTAAAGAATAGTTGGCAACTTAAGAATAGTGATTATGGTACTGATTTCTTCAGTTTTTTTCCTCCTTAAATAATGTTCTTCCATAAATGATTGCCTGATAGAATATTTGTAGGACAAACATCTGTATCTGATTTGAGGAAAATGGCTCAAAATGCAGATTCTGACCTTAGACATTGTGGTGTGAAATGTTTATGTTGGATTTCACATAGAAAAAAAAAAAGGAAACCTAAAGAGCTGTGAAGTTCAAAGGGCCACTAAAGATAGAAAGTGAAAATGTTACTCACTCAGTCACAATCGACTCTCGGCAACCTCATGGACTGTAGCCCACCAGGCTCCTCTGTCCATAGAATTCTCCAGGCAAAAATACTGCAGTGGCTTGCCATTTCCTTCTCCAGAGGATCTTCCCAACCCAGGGATCGAACCCAGGTCTCCTGCATTGCATGCAGATGCTTTACCATCAGCACTGCTAGAGAAGCCCAAAAATGGGAACATTTTTTAATAAACAAGCCAATTAGCATCGATCCAATGTACAAAAGCGTTTGAAATAATAAGTGACAGTGTACTTTACCTTATACAAGGGCTAGTCTCAGAGTTTATTGACTCCCTGTCTCTATTTTTCCTCTTGTTTTCTTTACTTATGATTCTCTGAAATCTCTGCCAAATTTCCAACTTTTGGGGAAATCTTTCTCTCTTTTCCCACTCTACCATAGAGATGAAAGATGAAATATATTCTTACTTGTTAACTTTGTTGAACATAACTTGGATGCTTATTAATTTATTGACCTGAAATGTTTCAAAATGTGTTTCTTAAAATGCACATATTTATTTGTAATTGTAATTCTTTGACTGTAAAGAAAAACAGAAAGATTTTCAGACTCTTATAATGGCTAATCACCCCGCTTAACATGCTCTTACATGATATTATTCCTGTTTGACAGTTAGAATATTATGAAACTATTTGAACAGTTCAGCAATTTATCTCCATCAACCTGAGCCTTTAGTGAGGGGGAAAGTTTGACTTAAAAATGATGATGTAATATTAAGAAAGTCAAAGTACCAAAAGATATACTATAGTTTTAGGCAGCTTATGATATTTTATCTTCTATCATTTTTAGTCCATATGGTAAGAATACCTTAATAAGAAAAAACATTTTGAAAAGAGACTATTAAATATAATTTCATTTTCAAAAGATTATAAGTTGAAGTTGAATTTTTACAATATTCTGAAAAAAAATTTATTCACTACTGTTGTTAAATAGCTTCATGCAAAGTAAGAAAAGTAAAGCCAAAAAAATGACCCCAAGATCTAATGCCAAATGGACATACAGCTAACTTTTTAAAATATTTATGAATCATCCTTTATCAGCTTCAGGCTATTCAAAATTTGAACACACATGCACGTGTATTTGAATAATAGAGAGTTCACTTTAAAATATCAGTTTGGAAATCTTCCAAAACAGAAATGCTTCAAGTGAACCTTAAGATCTTGTTCTTATAGGAGAACGTAAAGGTTTTCAAATGTGTTAACTGTTTTTCACATTAAAAACTTATTAAATGGGAGATGATCTCTTTCTTTCGCTATCTTATATGCTAATTAAAGTTATGTTTTTCTGTTAGGCTAGAAATCGTCTGGCCAATAATGTGAATTATATTAGCCTCTGTTTTCAAACTGATCCTTGAAAACACAGAGGGCAAGGAAAGATCAAAGAAATAAGCCACTCCAGACTGGCAGTGGTAGTTTTAATAAGTAAGGGAACTTACATAGGGAGCTTGTCTTGGGGACTGCAAGACGGAGTAGACTTCCGCATCCACCAGGCAGAATCCTTAAAGCTGGTACAGAGCCCTTAACTGGGTTCAGTCCCGAATTCAGTCCCAGTGGCCTCACCAACACGTTGCTCTCTCAAGGCTGTGGGAGCACTGAACAGGAGGTACATTCCAAGGACAAGGGGGGAGGGAGGAACCTGCCATCGCNTGGTACAGAGCCCATAACTGGGTTCAGTCCCGAATTCAGTCCCAGTGGCCTCACCAACACGTTGCTCTCTCAAGGCTGTGGGAGCACTGAACAGGAGGTACATTCCAAGGACAAGGGGGGTGGGAGGAACCTGCCATCGCCAGATTGCCTGGCTCCAGCTCTTGTGTCAACAGGCAGTTATGTCCTCTCGATGACCTCCTCCAACATGCCTTCTGCAAATAATTTAATCTGAATACTTAAATGTAGGAGAGTAAGGGCGTGAAGGTCACAAGGGCACCGCTGGTCACAGGGCTCTGTCTTGTCATCCCTACCGTATGGGACTTCTCCCTGGAGGACAGACAAAGGCAGTGTATACTTTTAGTTCCAGGGAAGATGCTAGCATATCATTATAAAGTCCCTTGGGAAGGGTTCCTTTATGGCTCACTGCTTCTCAATGGAGCCAGAGCATCACAAACCACCACCTGAGCGGCCAGTGCTAGAGGTGTGTGCAGGAAGAGAAATACATGACAGTGAGTCTTTACACAGGAAGCAAGAGGGCTCAATCGTGTTCATTCATCCTCATTCCATCCTTAGCTTGACTCCATTTCTAGCAAAATGGTGTAGCTCTTCTGTGTATTCACAGCTTATTGTTTCTACCAACTAAATTGTATATCGTAACCACTGCCTCAAGTGGTAAAGAATCCATCTGCCAGTGGAGGAGATATGAGTTAGATCCCTGGGTTGGGAAGATCTTCTGGAGAAGAAAATGGCAACCCACTGCAGTATTCTTGCCTGGAAAATCCCATGGACAGAGGAGCCTGGTGGGCTGCAGTCCATAGCGTTGCAGGGAGTTGGACATGACTGAGGGCACATGCACATCTTGCAAACACTGCCAAGTGATAAGACCTGGAGTATCTTTAGGGAATTTCAGAAGGAAGAAGGTTATAACATAAGCCTTTACTGCTTTTAAGTGACTTAGTGCTGTTACTAGCCTATCATTGATATCTGACAGGCTTGGTGGAGCACATAAAGCATATTCATCACAGAGTGTTTAGAAAGTAAGCATAAACTCCAAGGGAAAAATTCCATAATCTTGTCACCCAGAATAGCCATTGTTAACATTTTTGTGTAAACTTTCAATCTTTTTTCTATGCTCACCCACATAATAATAACAATGTCTAATATTAATTTAGTGTTTACTTGGTGGTGATTACTAAATTCTTTATAAGCATTATCTCATTCAATTCTTATTAAAATTTTAAGAGATGGGCACTGTTATGCCCATTTTACAGGTGAAGATGTTGAGGCTTAAAGAGTTTAAGCCATTTGTACAGAATCACACAGGTAGCGAGTGAATCATTTGCACTAGTTTTAACCCAGGTATGCCTAACTCCAGAGCCTGTGTTCTTGACTTCAATGTACTATTTCTGAGTTATACATGCCTTTGATACTATAAAATTTCATTTTATAAGTTGTGCTTTATAATTCTTCTTAAAGTATAATGCTGTAATGAAGTAAGCATATGAAGGAAGAGTGAGAAATGTAATATACAAAATTTGTATTCTGAAATACATAAAATATTTAGATTTCACTTCTCAAATAGTCAAATGACATTTGGAGTTGGCACATGAGAGATAACAAATAATGAAGTATCATAAAAAATGCTCAGATTTGCTGGTTAAAGGCACATATAGAGTATCGATGAATATTGATACATTGTAATTATTATGCATGTGTAATTATTTTTTTAATACAGATGACTCTTATAGAGTGTTGGGAGATCTATTAGGATCAATCTTTGCAAGGAGCAATTACAAGAATTATGAAGACATGTTTCTAGGAAATAATCTAGAGAAGTAACTTGCAAAAAAAAGTGGTTTAATTTCTTTTGGCGAGGTAGGTTTATTTGATTCCTAGAAATAGAAATTTGAAATAACGTGTAACAAGGCAGAACACAAGGATATAGATACTGATTTTACAGCTGGAAAAAAACGAAGATTTATATTTGGACACTGATGGAATGTGAATTTAAAATGAAAGAACTAATTTATGTTTTATAATCACTGTATTTTCTCCTATACATTTAAATACTTAAAATGATCCTTTTGAGATCCAAAGACTTCTATCTTTGCTGTATAGATATTTTCATGTTTGCATTTTATTATTGAACATAAAAAACATATTGTATGCCTTTTGGCTTAGCATCATCCTCAAAAGAAAAGCTGATGGAAGGAAATGAAAGGAGAAAGGGTGGGGAATGGGGGAGAGGGGGCAAAGACACGTGATGGCAAAGGTGAAGGCGGGATATATGGGTGATTATAACACAATTATATCACAAATATAGGCAGTCATATAGTATAGAGTATAACTGGTGCTGTACTTGGAAGTTATTCACAAAGCATTTAGAGAAATCTGAAGCTATACAGCAGACACCTTTGAATTCATTTGTCCAAAACTGAAGGCAAATTTATGCTTGTATTTATTTATTGCAGAGTCTTTGCACTTATAATATATATTAAATTAATTATATATAATTAAATTAAAATATAAAAACATAGGCGATGTCCCTTAATGAAAAGTGTCCAGAAGAAAGAAAAAGTAGACGTTGGAATCCTTGACTTCCCCAGAAGTCACTCTTTAATAACATAGCCTACCTAAAAATACCTAAAAGACTTCCTACCTGCTGTCTATCCCATACAAAACTGTGTATAACATTGGGCAGTGCTTTAAATTAGTCTCCTCACAGATCTTTATTCTGAGCATGATGCAGAGCCCGGGTCATCCTAAACATTTTCAAGCATGTTTTTAGAGGGGAGCACTTTTCATTTTTAATAGCTGATTCTGGTGGCTCATCTTTCTTTTCTGTGGTTTTAGAGCCTTTGGACCACTGAGGTGAATATTCAGTTTATTCCTTGCAATGAAAATAATGAGGAATAATAATGATAATAATAATAATAATGAGGAATAATTTCCAGAGGAGATTTTCTGGCAGACAAGAGGGCATATGGAGTACAAAAGTTCTTCTGGAACCTGTGTTAAGTGGGGCCCTGCCTGTATTCAGTGCTAATGGATGACAGGGGCACAAACGCAAGTCTTGAAAGCTAGTCATGACCCCAGAGTCTGAGGGGTCCTTCGAGTCTTGTAATGTCAAGATTGAATATTGAAGTTAGAGAGTACAAAGCTCTACCTTTGGTATTTTTCATGAAGGCTGGATTAATTATAGCAAACTATAGCTAAGATTTATTGAACATTTTTCCTGGAGAAGGAAATGGCAACCCACTCCAGTATTCTTGCATGGAAAATCCCATGAACAGAGAAGTCCATGGGTCACAAGAGGTGGACATGACTCAGCAGCTAAACAACAAAAATCACATGTTTAGGGACTGTATCAATTGCTTCACATGGATTAACTCATTGAAATATCATAGAAAGACAAGTAATATTATTGCCCCTTTTAGGCTTCTAGGAAACTTGGGTCTTAGAGGAGTCTAGTATTAATAATATGTGCAAATAGACAAAAACAGTAAATGGTAGACTTAAGTTCCACACCCAGTTTAATTCCAGAACAGGGGAGCTTAGCCACACTCCTATCTCTCTGGAGGCCCTAAAGCACCTCCGAGTAGCTATAGCAAGTTAGCAATTTGCCCAGTATGGTGTCTGTGTGTGCATGTGTGTGTGTGTGTGTTAGTTACTCAATTGTGTCTGACTCTTTGAAGCCCATGGAGCCCACCAGCCTCCTCTGTCAATGGAATTCTCCAGGCAAGAATAGTAGAGTGGGTTGCCATTCACTTCTCCAGGAGATTTTCCCAACCCAGGTATCAAACCCAGGTCTCCTGCATCGCAGGCAGATTCTTTACCATTGTGATAGTCATTTAAACTGTTCTTAAAGACCTTCTTTCAAATTTTGAAGCAATAGCTAGATTAAGAAGTGAAATGGGTTATTTATAATTTGCAGGGAGTATGCAGGAAACATGCTGTACTNAGCTAGTCATGACCCCAGAGTCTGAGGGGTCCTTCGAGTCTTGTAATGTCAAGATTGAATATTGAAGTTAGAGAGTACAAAGCTCTACCTTTGGTATTTTTCATGAAGGCTGGATTAATTATAGCAAACTATAGCTAAGATTTATTGAACATTTTTCCTGGAGAAGGAAATGGCAACCCACTCCAGTATTCTTGCATGGAAAATCCCATGAACAGAGAAGTCCATGGGTCACAAGAGGTGGACATGACTCAGCAGCTAAACAACAAAAATCACATGTTTAGGGACTGTATCAATTGCTTCACATGGATTAACTCATTGAAATATCATAGAAAGACAAGTAATATTATTGCCCCTTTTAGGCTTCTAGGAAACTTGGGTCTTAGAGGAGTCTAGTATTAATAATATGTGCAAATAGACAAAAACAGTAAATGGTAGACTTAAGTTCCACACCCAGTTTAATTCCAGAACAGGGGAGCTTAGCCACACTCCTATCTCTCTGGAGGCCCTAAAGCACCTCCGAGTAGCTATAGCAAGTTAGCAATTTGCCCAGTATGGTGTCTGTGTGTGCGTGTGTGTGTGTGTGTGTTAGTTACTCAATTGTGTCTGACTCTTTGAAGCCCATGGAGCCCACCAGCCTCCTCTGTCAATGGAATTCTCCAGGCAAGAATAGTAGAGTGGGTTGCCATTCACTTCTCCAGGAGATTTTCCCAACCCAGGTATCAAACCCAGGTCTCCTGCATCGCAGGCAGATTCTTTACCATTGTGATAGTCATTTAAACTGTTCTTAAAGACCTTCTTTCAAATTTTGAAGCAATAGCTAGATTAAGAAGTGAAATGGGTTATTTATAATTTGCAGGGAGTATGCAGGAAACATGCTGTACTTTCAGCACATTTTTTTGTAAACCTAGAGTGCTCTAAAAATGTAAGATCTAGTAATATACATAAGGTTTCTGCCTCTTTCTCTGCTGGTTTCCTAACCTTATTCTCAAGCGCATATCACCATATGTGAAAATGTGCATCTAACTAAACAAAGACACCCAGAACCTCTTTGACAAGACCTTCTATTTTGCAAGAATTCTCAACTGGAAAGCATTTTCTCCTTCTCAGTCTCTCATGACAAATGTCTTTAAAACATCCTGCTTTTCTTAATGTGCCTGGTATTACAACCAATAGTGTCTTTTCTTTAGATTTTGAGTCTCTGGAATATAGAGACCATTTATTTCTTATTCATTTCCAGTACCACACCCAATATCTGTATTACGCCTGAATACATGATAATAAAAATAATTACAACTGTTCTTTATTGAGGGTTTAATTTGTGCCAAGAATGTATTTCAAGTTATTCATGATGAATACCATTGACAAATTTAGGCCTTCTTAATGCTGGCCTGGGCTTCCTTGGGGGCTGAACGGCAAAGAATCTGCCTGCCAATGCAGGAAACGTGGGTTTGATCCCTGAGTCAGGAAGATCTCCTGAAGGAGATGGCAACCCAATCCAGTATTCTTACCTGGGAAATCTCATGGACAGAGGAGGCTGGCGGGCTACACTCCATGGGGTTGCAAAAAAAGTTAAACACGACTTTGTGACTAAACAACAATCCTGGCCTGGATTCTTACAATGAACAGCAGATTGGCTTCTTTAGCCTTAGTATGTTCCAGTGCCCTGCACTTAGATACCCTCAGATGATTTTTCCCAAGTGTCATTTCCTGCTCAAACATCTGCAACGGTGGTACTCCATTGTCTGCTCTTCAGCATCCCTTAAGGCCCAAAGCTGCTCCCCTAAGAATCTGTTATGCTCCAAAAAGTTGGCTCACTCAACATTTGTTAAGTACACATAGTGCTTCCTCTTCTTTGGAGCTTTGTTTATGCCTGAAAACGTTCTCTGTTCTTCATTTATACTGTGAAACACTTTACCTATCATTTCAAACATTATCCATATTCATAATCCTAATTTCCTCCTACCATCTCCCTCACTCATACCAGTTGGGCTCTTATTTGAGTTCTAACACATTGTACTACTTTGGCCATTTCCTTATTATTTGACTTTAATTAGCAATTTACATTGGGCTTCCCAGGTGGCATAATGGTAAAGAATCTGCCTGCCGATGCAGGAGACCCAAGGGATGCTGGGTTTGATCCCTGGGTTGGGAAGATCCCCTGGAG
This sequence comes from Raphicerus campestris, assembly GCA_006410735.1. NCBI lineage: Eukaryota > Metazoa > Chordata > Mammalia > Artiodactyla > Bovidae > Raphicerus > Raphicerus campestris. Next base: position 283,808 of record SJYW01028026.1, on the reverse strand, counting down.
GAGGAAGTGACAGTATTCTTGCCTGGAAAATCCCATGAACAGAGGAGCCTGGCAAGCTATAGTCCATGGGGTCGCAAAGAGTCGGACATGACTGAGCACCTAACACTTGACTGTTTTTTTCCACTTTCAAGTGGATTTTAACCTTACTTGAGAAAATGGATTACACTGTCCTCAGTTTTGGACCATCTGAAACTTCTAACACAATGCTTTGCAATAGTGGACAGTTCAACAATCCTTATACTGGAAAGACAGTAACCCCAAGTGGGAATGTATAAGCTGTGATGTCAGGTGAACAAGGATTCCAATGTCAGGTCAATCACTCAGTAGCTGTGGAATTTGGGCAAGGTAGTTAACTTCTGAGACTCAAATTTGTTTTCAATAGGCATGGCATTGTATCTGGTACATAGTGTTACTGAAAAATTTTAAAGGAAAATATATATTGAGTTTGACATTCATTCAATATTTAATACATGGCAGTAGCAAGTATTTGTTTCATAGAATTTTTCTCCTGGAATACCTTCAATTTTCTCTTACTAAAGATATTCTGACTCTCTCTTTTAGACATAGCTGTGCTTGCAATAGTTTTCTAGGAAGGCAAAAATTGGATTAAGGAAAGCTGTTTTATATATAGGTCTGATATTGTATTTACAATAAGATCTATATTTATTTTGCAAATACTGTAGTACTTGTCAATTAAGTAAATTCATGAATATTTACTGAGCATCTGTTATTCATCAAACACTATTGTAGCATTTGGGGATACTGCTGTGAATAAGATACAGTACTAGCTCTCCACTCTCATTCTAATGTGTACAAAGACCCCACATATATCTAAGAAACATGATGAAAAGCTTACGTAAAAATGGGGCCAAACCTGCATTGATTAGAATCCCAAACTCCATTTCTGAGTCTTAAAATTCGTCTGTTATGGCAGCTTTGGGGGAGTCCGGGGGATGGTGATGGACAGGGAGGCCTGGCAGGCTGCAATTCATGGGGTCACAGAGTCGGACACGACTGAGCGACTGAACTGAACTGAGAAATGGTTACTCAGATACTTATTCATTTTTCCCCCTTTTTCATGCGTTCTTTTTTTTTTTTCTTTTAATGAAGTATAGTTGATATACTGTTTGTTACTGAACCAAACTTGGGTTTGCTTGCCTGCTCACAATAGAGCCAACCGGTTGACAGCTGGCTGTGATGGGAAAGTGCAGCATTTGTTGGAAGGCACCATACAAGCAGTCTGGGACAGCCAGTGCTCAAAAAGCCTGAAATCCACAATGGGGTCCAGCAGAGTATTTTTAAAGGCAAGAGAGGGAGAGGGTGGGATGATTTGGGAGAATGGCACTGAAACATGTATACTACCATATAAGAAATGAAGCGCCAGTCTATGTTCAATGCAGGATACGGGATGCTTGGGGCTGGTGTACGGGTTCCTTGTATTTTTTAAGATTCCAGATACAAGTGATTTGTCTTTATCTGACTTATTTCACTTATCATATGCAGGGTATTTTGTTACCCAGAGTTTTAAAAGCTAGGACTTTATGAAACAATGTTGCCAAGCCAAGCTGAATATGCGTTTCCTCTTCTGGGCAAAACTAAGACTAAATCTGTAAGTCTTAGGGTGTAGCAGATGGATCTGAGCTTTCTCTATTCCCTATTTAAATAACCTAAAGTGGTTCTCAGGGAGTGAAAGTTGTTCCATGTTGGCTGGAGGACAGGAGCTCCCAAAACATTGACGCTCTTCGTTTGCAGCCTCGTAGGTGAGTCCTAGCGGTGGCCTAGGAGTCCCAGGTCCTTGGCCGCTCTGAGCCTCCGGCCGGCGCCAGCAGCTCCCCGCGGGCCCGGGTGCGGAGGGCCCTCGGGAGGGAGGAGCGCGGAGGGCGTGGGCCGGGGCGGGGCGAGCCCCCCGCCTGGGTGCGCGCGGGGAGCTGTCAGTGTCACGCTCGGGAGCGGGAGGAAGTGCCGGGTCCCCGAGGAGCGCGAGCCGAGAGCCGGCGCAGCGTGAGACAGCACATCCTGCGCGCGCCCGCCCGCCGCCCTCGGGAAACGCTCGGGCGCCGCCGCCGCCGCGCTCGCGAGCCCAGTGCCGCCGCCGCCCGCGTGCAGGTAAACGGGAGCGGGGCGGGGGGATCGCGCTCCCCGGACCGTCGCCCCCGGGGGTCCTCGGCTTTCGCAGCCGCCCGGCAGCAGTGCGGCGCTGCAGCCGCAGCCGGAACTTGGCCTCGGCCCCCTCCCCGGGCTCCTGCGTGCTCCGCGGCGCCCGAAAGCGGCCGGAGCCTACCCCCACCCCTCCCCAAGCCCCGCGGCAGCCCCGTACTGCCGCTCTCCCGGCCGAGCCAGGAGGCGAGCGCGGAGGAGAAAGAGTGAGTCGTGGTGTCATCACCTTGTCGCCCACCTTATGCCCGGGAGGGGCGTCCCGGGGCGCCCCGCCTCGGCTTCTCTCCCGGGGAGCTGACGGCTAGCAGCAGTGAAACCCGCACCCCCCTGGGCATAAGCTGACGCACCGGCTGACGGGGCGGGGGAGGCTGCAGAGGGAGGCAGGGCGGAATGCTGTTTTGAGTACATTTTCAGCTGTCTGCAAAGCTCTTAGATGCTGTTGCTACCCGCCAAGTGGAAGGAAGCGAATGCACTTCCAGCAAGGCATTAATGAGACACTCGCGCAGGAAGGCGCCCGTTTCTCTCGCGGCTGCACACACACAAAAGTGTGGCTGGGGTATGTTTTCATAAACACCTTTGCGGCCGCGTGGCTCTCCTTGCCCTGCTCCCACTCCCGCAGCGCTCTGGCCTTAAAAATCCGTGCGTCGTCATCTCAAGGGCAGTGATCCTGGCGGCACGGATGGGAACTGAGAGTGCGGGAGTCTCATGACTTACAGCAAGGGTGAACAGAAACCCGGGATCAGGACAGGAAATTACTTAGGAAATTAAAGAACTCAACCAAATACAGGAGATGGAATATATTCGTTATCCTGGACTCTCCCACATCTAGGTAAGGGGCAGAAGAGGTAGCCAGCCATTTTCTTGCCTGGAATGCCTTTCAAGCGGGCTGTAGACTTGCTGTAGGGTGGTGTAAAATTGCTTCCAAATATTCCAGATGAGCAGAAAATATTACTAACATCAAGACATGGTAGCTGCAGAAGACAGCATATGGTTAATATTAACACAGATAAGGGTGATTGCTTATGTACACATTTTCATCATGGAAATTATAGAGAAATACGTTGCACAGTATTAGTAAATTTGAGCATTCAGTGCAAGTTGCAACCTGAGGGTACCAGTGGGAATGTGATTCATAATTCCTCTGATTATTTAGAATGCCAAATTTTCACCAAAAGTTTTGGCATGGAAGAAAATGGACCCAAACTCTGCTCTTCTGACTATGCTTCTTAGTAAAATAAAGCCATACACTCCTGTCACCGAGTGGTCATTTGTCCTCTTCATAGGGACCGACTTCCCAATGTTTCTTGAGGTTTAAGGATCCAGTGCTCCAAAGCCATTTCTTTTAAAAATCTTCCAGCACCGCGATTGCTATTTTTAAGTAATGTGCAGGATTTCTTCAGCCGGATCAGCTCTGGAGCAACTTCTTGGCCCAGGACATCTCTATCTCTTCCTTGTCTGGGGTATCAGGCACTGATGCACCTGCTTGCTCTCCTTGGACCTCAAGGTTGCTGAGCTTCTGCTCCTCAGTTCCCTGGAGGCAGAGGGATGGCTCAGCCTCTCCCTACACCCAGCCTTTCCTCCTCTCCTGCTGGAAATACATTCTGAGGCTTTTGTGGTGGTACGGGTCTGTGTTATTAAGAACAGTCTCCCTTAGGGATATGGGCAGAGAAGATAAATGTAACCCACAGGAGAATGGAGCAGAGTTCTTACAGTAGTGGTCCCTGGCCCTTTGTTTCCAATGAACTGAGATGGTAAGAGGAAGTCACCAGGCGTTCCTATCATCACGTTTTATGTCTAAGAGAGGGCTCTAGAAACTTTTTTCCCCACCCCTCCTACTTACACTCCTTCCAGAGTCTGCATTTAATAAGTGAGCCTTTCCCTTGTGCTGAGTCAAGTAGTTCTTGGAGATAAAGCCTGGGTGTTGCTCTGTTCACACTCAGTAAAACCACGTAGAACAGTCTGGTAAAATCCATGCCAAGTTTTTAAACCCAGCCATATCTCTTAGCACAGACAAGTGTGCACAGGCTTCATCGACAGTTACCTCAAAAAAAAAAAAAAAAAAAAAAACTTACTGGCGGTCCAGTGGTTAAGACTCCGTGCTTCCAACGCAGGGGACCTTGGCTGGATCGCTGGTTGGGGAACCAGGATCCCACATGCCATGGGGCACAGCAAAAAAAACAACAAACCCAGTTACTTCAAAGGGCCATTCACTCTCCCAGATTGAGTGTATCACTTTGTTTCTTTCTGTTACTTAATAGCATCAAATGTAAAGATCACTCGCATTTACTGCAAACTTAAGTATATTCTTTCATCATCATAAGTATGTTTTTATTCATTCTTTCTTGTGCTTTGCCCCATCAAAGAAAACAAAAGTTGTTGATAATTCTTTTATTTATAATAAAATAATACTGAGCATTTTAGCAGTGCTTAATACATTTCCTAAATACGTTGCATTAAATGTATATCACTAAGTATATTTAGTGTATTTAGTAAATGTATTGAGTTAAATGTATTTCACTCCCAATATATTTATGAAAATGTATTGAGTGCTTGACCAAGTATTGCATTTTAAACTACTCATGTATTAACATATTTAATCCTCACAAAAATCTGCTAAAGTAGGTATTTGTAATTCTGTTTGACAGACAAGGAAACTAAGACACAAGGATGTCAAGTAACTTACTGAAAACTGCTCAGCTGAGAAGTTCAAGATTTGAACCTAGGCAGTCTGATTCTAGTCTTCTAGAGGACAGTTTATATTGGTTAATTTTTATATATTGAAATCCAGCTCTTCTGTTATTTTTATCCCTATATTAATCTTATGAAGTAGACATTATCTGTGTTTTACAAATGATAAAACTGAGTTAAGTGAGTTGATAATACAGCAGAGGTAGGATTCAAATCACTTCTATTTGACTCTAAAACCGGAACGTATCCATGTTAGCTAGCGTTCTCTCTGAGAAATAAAAAAGGTGAGCTTGTCTGTTCTTTTGGATTTGTTGCCCGTTTTCCCTGTGAGCCATTGCTGTTTCTTTTACGCCTTAAGTGTAGCCGTGTTTCTTTGCCAAGCGATTGGTATGCTTTTTTGCCAGGCAGATGATACGGCAGAACCAACCTAGGACCATAGCTCTTTTCACGTCAGATATCGCCTTTGTTCTGTCTCCCTAATGAAACTAGCTAATTCCCCATAATACTTTGTGGGTCTCAAATACCATATAAATAGTTGTTTCCTTGATCAGAGATCCCTTTTCCTAGCAATGTTTGCGTCTTCTACATACCCTATAAAATGTGAGAAAATAGTTCTTTTGGGAACTTTCTTGGGACAGAGAACTTCTGGAGCTCACTTCTTTTGAGAATTAACTAAGTCCTACTATCATTTCTTTGAAATTTATGAACCATTGCCTGGGTCCATGTTAAAAAAAGGAGTCCTCTTGCCTGGGAACTCTTCAGTGGTACCCCCAGACTTATTTCCTTTGCTTTTTCTCTGCAGGAACGCTAGCACCAGACTGTCAGTGTGAGGTTTGCATTGTAACCTAGACATCGCTGCCCGGGTGCCACGTGTTTATAAAGCATCTCCGAGTCTTTGTTTAGAGGAGGCTTCTGAAGCAGTCACTGTGGAGGGCAGGCATATGAGAGTTTCCAGGTGGTCATTGAACCCAATATAATTGATGCAAAATTTTATGCATTTGTGCTAAAGGCAGCGTTCCAGGGAAAAGTGGGTATTTGTGACTAACAAGAGATGAAGAATTGCTGGTTCTAGCGCACTGTTTAGGAAGGGGGAGGAGTGGAGGCCGTTCTGCTGAAGTGTGTTGCAAACAAGGCAAAACTATCCTGTTAGAGCCAGCCAAGAAGGAATGTTCTTAGCCCTCAGGACATTGTTGGCATTTTACTACAGAGGCATGCTAGAGTGCCTGGTGCAGGGGAACACCCACTGATGCACACTGCAACCACGTGAGGTCTCCAGGGTCTCTCGCAGCCCTAGCACTGCTTGCCACTCACTCAGCACTTACCCTGCACGCGCACAGTTCATCAACTCTTCCCAACATTCTTGTAAGGATGGCATTTCTATCTTCACTTGGCAAACAAGGAATTTGGTGACTAGAAACTTGAAGCCACTTGATCAAGGCCACAGCAAGCCAGTTAGTAGAAAGACTGGATTTCAAATGTAGGTTAGATTCCAAAGCCAGTTCATCCTCCTCCCAACATAGTTCATTGTTTCTCTATGTGGGATGCTAAGAAAGTACTGTTTAGTGTAGCTTTTTACTGTGGCAGGATAGAGTTCCTCAAGAGCACTCTCATATGCTGATAGGAAAAGCCTGAATGTGTTATTAGAGGGGAACAAGAGAATTAGACATTTCTCAGCACGGCAGAGAATAAGCGCATTTCCTTGAGGTGTGCTCATACCCCACACGTTTGATTCTCAATGTGGTATCTTGCTGAGCACCAAATGAATAACAGTCTCTGGCAAAGACAGCTCAGAGAGTGGATTGGTTGATTTTTCCCAGGTAGCTGCAAGACTTCGCATCTGTGCTCCATCACTCAAGTTGTGTCTGACTCTTTGCAACGCTGTGGACTGTGGCCCACCAGGCTCCTCTATCCATAGGATTCTTCAGGCAAGAATTCCGGACTGGGTGGCCTTTTTCTACTCCAGGGAATCTTTCAGAACCCACAGATGGAACCCATGTCTCCTGAGTGTCTCCTACATTGGCAGATGGATTTGTTCTGGCTGAGCCACCTGGGAAGCCCAGCTGCAAGACTTTATTTATTGCAAAAATGAACTTACTTCAAAGTGAGTTTGAAGCAGCACAGTGTTCTGGGGCTTACATGATCTAGCTGCATCGCTGTGATCTAGAACCCTAAGTGGGTACTTAATCCTGGGAAGACCTCTGCTCACCAGATGACCTACATGCCCTTTAATTTTCAGTTCATATCAATCCTGCAGTCCTTCCCCATCGTTTCATTTTGGGGTACAGATCAGCTAGTGCCTTTAGTGTGGTAAACATGTGAAAGCAGAAATTTATGTTAGGGTCAAGGGCATTCTTTATTTATTTATTTTTACCATATCTGGCTGCACCAAGTCTCGGTTGNCGTTCTCTCTGAGAAATAAAAAAGGTGAGCTTGTCTGTTCTTTTGGATTTGTTGCCCGTTTTCCCTGTGAGCCATTGCTGTTTCTTTTACGCCTTAAGTGTAGCCGTGTTTCTTTGCCAAGCGATTGGTATGCTTTTTTGCCAGGCAGATGATACGGCAGAACCAACCTAGGACCATAGCTCTTTTCACGTCAGATATCGCCTTTGTTCTGTCTCCCTAATGAAACTAGCTAATTCCCCATAACACTTTGTGGGTCTCAAATACCATATAAATAGTTGTTTCCTTGATCAGAGATCCCTTTTCCTAGCAATGTTTGCGTCTTCTACATACCCTATAGAATGTGAGAAAATAGTTCTTTTGGGAACTTTCTTGGGACAGAGAACTTCTGGAGCTCACTTCTTTTGAGAATTAACTAAGTCCTACTATCATTTCTTTGAAATTTATGAACCATTGCCTGGGTCCATGTTAAAAAAAGGAGTCCTCTTGCCTGGGAACTCTTCAGTGGTACCCCCAGACTTATTTCCTTTGCTTTTTCTCTGCAGGAACGCTAGCACCAGACTGTCAGTGTGAGGTTTGCATTGTAACCTAGACATCGCTGCCCGGGTGCCACGTGTTTATAAAGCATCTCCGAGTCTTTGTTTAGAGGAGGCTTCTGAAGCAGTCACTGTGGAGGGCAGGCATATGAGAGTTTCCAGGTGGTCATTGAACCCAATATAATTGATGCAAAATTTTATGCATTTGTGCTAAAGGCAGCGTTCCAGGGAAAAGTGGGTATTTGTGACTAACAAGAGATGAAGAATTGCTGGTTCTAGCGCACTGTTTAGGAAGGGGGAGGAGTGGAGGCCGTTCTGCTGAAGTGTGTTGCAAACAAGGCAAAACTATCCTGTTAGAGCCAGCCAAGAAGGAATGTTCTTAGCCCTCAGGACATTGTTGGCATTTTACTACAGAGGCATGCTAGAGTGCCTGGTGCAGGGGAACACCCACTGATGCACACTGCAACCACGTGAGGTCTCCAGGGTCTCTCGCAGCCCTAGCACTGCTTGCCACTCACTCAGCACTTACCCTGCACGCGCACAGTTCATCAACTCTTCCCAACATTCCTGTAAGGATGGCATTTCTATCTTCACTTGGCAAACAAGGAATTTGGTGACTAGAAACTTGAAGCCACTTGATCAAGGCCACAGCAAGCCAGTTAGTAGAAAGACTGGATTTCAAATGTAGGTTAGATTCCAAAGCCAGTTCATCCTCCTCCCAACATAGTTCATTGTTTCTCTATGTGGGATGCTAAGAAAGTACTGTTTAGTGTAGCTTTTTACTGTGGCAGGATAGAGTTCCTCAAGAGCACTCTCATATGCTGATAGGAAAAGCCTGAATGTGTTATTAGAGGGGAACAAGAGAATTAGACATTTCTCAGCACGGCAGAGAATAAGCGCATTTCCTTGAGGTGTGCTCATACCCCACACGTTTGATTCTCAATGTGGTATCTTGCTGAGCACCAAATGAATAACAGTCTCTGGCAAAGACAGCTCAGAGAGTGGATTGGTTGATTTTTCCCAGGTAGCTGCAAGACTTCGCATCTGTGCTCCATCACTCAAGTTGTGTCTGACTCTTTGCAACGCTGTGGACTGTGGCCCACCAGGCTCCTCTATCCATAGGATTCTTCAGGCAAGAATTCCGGACTGGGTGGCCTTTTTCTACTCCAGGGAATCTTTCAGAACCCACAGATGGAACCCATGTCTCCTGAGTGTCTCCTGCATTGGCAGATGGATTTGTTCTGGCTGAGCCACCTGGGAAGCCCAGCTGCAAGACTTTATTTATTGCAAAAATGAACTTACTTCAAAGTTGAGTTTGAAGCAGCACAGTGTTCTGGGGCTTACATGATCTAGCTGCATCGCTGTGATCTAGAACCCTAAGTGGGTACTTAATCCTGGGAAGACCTCTGCTCACCAGATGACCTATATGCCCTTTAATTTTCAGTTCATATCAATCCTGCAGTCCTTCCCCATCGTTTCATTTTGGGGTACAGATCAGCTAGTGCCTTTAGTGTGGTAAACATGTGAAAGCAGAAATTTATGTTAGGGTCAAGGGCATTCTTTATTTATTTATTTTTACCATATCTGGCTGCACCAAGTCTCGGTTGTGGCACGTGGGACCAGGGAATGACCTGGGTCCCCTACACTGGGAGAGTTGAACTGTAGCCCCTGGACCACCAGGGAGGTCCCCCAGTGGCATTCTTTATAATAAAAATGAGCCGCAGACACTGTAGTGGATGACTGCCTTTGATCAACAGGTTGTCTGGGAAACAGACACCACCAGTGTGCCTCATCATGCTTCAGCCTTTTTTCTCTCCTATAATGTCTATAAAGGATTTTAAAAATTTTACTGCCCCCCCACCTCCACACATTTTAGGTTGACATCTAACATTTCTATTGTAAATGTAAAGAATCACTGTGAATGTCATTTCCAGAATATTGTAAACCTTGACCTTTACAAGTAAAATGATGACATCATTCTTTGAATCCCAAGTAAAATCCAAATGCTATTCCAACCTCTTTTTAAAAGCTCCCGAAGAAGCTCTTCTACAGAAGCATGCTTTTGTACCTTGTGGTCAAGCATCACAGTGAGATTTGGGTTTCCTTTTTCACCCCTGGTAATGGAGGTGGGAGAGGAGACCTTGAATGACTCTTTAACCACAGATGTGTTCTCTGGCTGGTCAGTGTTTGAAAAGCTTGCAGACAGAAGGTCGAGATCTGGAAATAACAATGTTATTAGCTCTCTCCTTTCCTGCACACTCTGTAGAAAGCCTTGTGAATACCAGGGCACATGAGGCCAGTTTGAAGAGCACATATTTATTTAACACGGGTGCTGTGTGTTACAGGTCACTGCAGGGCCAGTGCCGGGAGTCAGGTCCGTGGGCTCTGTCTCTGTGGCTCAAACGCAGAGTGGCAGGGCTGGACGGAACTGCAGAGCTGCTGTTCCCATCTCTTGCCCTTAGGCCGGTGACTGTGTGAATAGTTGTCTTTCCTTTATTGAGTGATTTATAGGAAGAGATCTGCCCTTTCCCCTGTGTTTATATTTTATTTTTTATATATTTTTTGATGTAGGCCATTTTTAGAGTCTTTATTGAGTTTGTTACCATATTGCTTCTGTGTTATGCTTTGTTTTTTTGGCCAGAGCAGGTGGGATTTTAGCTTCCCGACTGTGAATGGAACCTGCACCCCCTCCATTGGAAGGTGACATCTTAACCCTGGACCACTAGGGACATCCCTCCAGTGCGTTTTTTGTAGATCAGTGGTTCTCAGCCAAGAGTGACTGTCCTTCCCAGGGGACATTTGGGCAATTTGGTTTTCACCTTTGGGGAGAGAGGGTGGCTGCTGGCATCTGTAGTAGGAAGAGGTCAGGGTGGCTCCTGGCCAGCTTACAATGCACAAGACAGCCAAGCCTGAGAAGCCCTAGTTTAGATGCTCTGGTTTTCTGCTGAAATCTTCCCTGCTCTAAGCTAAGTTCATTTCTTTAGCCTTCTACTAGGGAAGAAGAGCATAACATCTAAAAGGCAGCATAAGGGAAAGAAAAGAAGAAGCATGATATTCCATTGACTGCCTCTGAGAGCCTCAGTTTCTTCATCTGTGAAATGGGAATATTAATACCCGGCTTGCAACATTATTGTAAGGCGTGCAGATAATGAAAGTACTGGGTGCAATATGTGGCCCATTCTCAATGTATGGAGGATGCTTTTTGTTATTCAACAGCCATGCTATCACTCTCTAGCCTTCTCTTTTCAGGGACTTGTGTGATCTTGTTCTGCTTTGAACCAAAGGTAAGCTTTTTAAAAATGAAGCATGCTATGTGTCTGCCTCCTTCCATTTCTAGACTCTAGGCTCCCTGAGGCATCCTTTGTATATTTCAGCAGAGGGCTTTTACACACAGTGACTCTCAACAAGCTTATTGACCTGAAATATTAGCCAGAATAAATCCCACTTAATTTTCCTTTTATTATAAGATTTAATTCTTTCCCCTTGGATTATTTGTAATGTGTTTAGTAAAACATTCACTTCCTAAAATGTAGTTTCTATTGCATGGCTGGGCCCAGTATGAACATGGTCTTGGTAATGCTAATGCCTCGAATCCTGGAAGCTTTACCTTCCGGAACCAGTATCACATTAAACATTTCTGCAGAGGGAACGACAGCCTTGAGGAAGACAGCCTATCATTTTCTAGAAGTGACGGGTAGGATGGTTTGAGTCTTGTATTTTCCTTTGTGAGTCCCTTGGTCTAATCCTTTTGATCTGACTTTGATCTGACACTCTCCTCTGAGCAGAGCAGTCCTTTGGCTCCTTTCTGGTGAGAAAGGAGAAATTTTTATTCATTTGTCAGATTTCTATGTTAATATGTAGAGTGAAGCCAAGAGTAACACATGTATTTTAAATACTGCTAATGAATAAATGATGGCACACTATTTTATATCCCTTGCCGACATCAGTTTCTCTCATTGGGTATGGATTTTTCCACTCCAGCTTGAAATAGTACCTGTTTCTTTGTTTGACAAGCTGAAGATTTTAGTAATTGAAATGGAATGAAGTCCTCTCCTTTTGAAAGTAGTTTAGATCCTGTAAGGCACATATGGAACCCTTTAAAAGTTGACCAAGTGTTTGAATGCTACAGTGGGCCCACGTGGAGGGGATGATCATAGTATTCTGTTTTGGATTCAGCTTGTGGGATTTTAGGAGTTGGTGTTAGCAGGCGGTGGGTTTGAGTGGCTGAAAGGGTAGAAGGCCCTGTGGGGAATGTGTGTTTTGACAGTGTCACCTTTTAAAAATGAAATGACTCTCCTGTTTCACCATCCATCCCATTAGTATCAGAATAGCAAAGCATTGTGGGAACTGGTGTGTATTTTGTGGGAGAAAGAATAACAGAAAACTTCTCTGCTTGTTTCCTTAAAAAGTGTGACTTTGTTCACTTTCAGAAGGTGTAGGTTACCGAAAGAGGATCCTCTCTCTTTGAGTGTTTTCAGGCTCAGAGGAGAGTGAAAATCTATTTACTTTAGTTAAAATGCCAAACCAAATCTCCCAATGCAAATATGGACCACCCAGAGACATTGTAAAGGCCAGGTTTGGGGTTTTGAATACAGATTTCCTTGCTTTGTCCTTTAGGCTTTTTAATATTTTTCAAATACTGTCGAAAAGTAATTGGCACATCAAGCAAGGATGAAATCCCATATCTTTTGCCATGAACTTTAAAGGGGGGAATTGTACTCATTCCCTTGAGAGCTCCTTGTTTCTTAAAATCCAGGAATATGAATTATTAAAATTTGAAGGCCACCAAGTTGAAGATTTTAAAGTAGATAGAAAAGTCGGGTTATAACATGGGTATAGGAGAGGAGGTCCTGTGAATAGTCAGCAGAAGGAGAGGCACTACCTCAGGCCAAGGGGGGCTCATAAATTGAGCAGGTTTGGCGATTTTAACCTTGAGGATCCATTATTGATCTCAGCCACCTTGCCTGATGGTGGAGGGTGACAGGGACAGTGATAATTTCAAGTTTACAGGGTTTTGTTAAAGCTTTATATGATTTGCCCAGTGAAGTGGTTGCTGTAGTCAGTGATGATTGTGGAAGGTTCACCTCAAGTGGGAATACACTTCCCATCAGTCACCTGCAGTCTTGCTGCCAGACTCTTGCCGTCCCAATGTCCTTGCAATAGACAGCAGCCTGCTTCTGAGTCAGAAATCATGATGGGCAGACGGTGGGGGACCCAGCATCCTGGGTTCCTGAGAGCCCTGACTGGTCATTGAATCGACAGCTGTTGTTTGCCCATCATGATTTCTCTGACTCAGAAACAGGCTGTAGTCTGTTTTAGGGATGTCTGTTGTCTTCATCAGGGTGGCAAAGTTTGCCAACAAGCAAGCTGCACAACAGGCCAGTATATCCGCGATGAGGCATTGAGGTGAGAAATACGACTTTATTTGGAAAGAAAACTGACCAAGAAGATGGCAGACTAATGTCTCAAAATGACCATCTCATCCAGGTCTGGATGCCAGGTTCTTTTATAGAACAGAGATGGAGGTGGGCAGGTGGTGAGAAAGCAACCTGAAAAGGCCGTTAATCTTGCAAAATCTCCTGGAGTGGCAAGCCAGGGGAGGCAGGGGATTAATTTCTTCCTTCCTGTAGTCACCTATAGGTGGACAGAGTCCTGAACAAAGGCTTCTTGGTTTAACATTTGGGCAGAGGGGCAGGGTTCCCCCAGGCAGGTCGTTATGTATGGACACGGTATCCTTTTAGTGAACAAAAGCAATGGGAAGCAAAGGTTAAAGAAACAGATCCAACATGGAGTGAAGCTGTTCCCTGTAAGGAAGGCATCAGCCTTGTGTTATGCCCAAGTCGCAAAATCTCCCAATGAGCACCAGGGAGCCTATATCCGATGCAAAAGCAAGAGAGTTTTTATCACCAAGCTCGAGCTGGGGCTCCCACCAATACCGACACAGCGGCTATAGGGAGGAGCCTTGAGCTCTGGGTTACATTGCTTATATAGGGTATTCTCGCACAAGAAATTTGAAAAGTGGGAGTTTCCGGGTTGGGAGACGTCTAATTGGTTACCTTCTGTGGAAGGGTTAGGTGTTGGGTTCTGATTGGTTCCCATTACCCAGGTAGACCACGAGTTCCTGAACGTCAAGTCAGGAGATTCTGGTCTGGGGTCCGATTGGCTCGAGGGTGGTGGGGTGAGGTCAGGGGATTTCCAAAGGCTCTTGATTTTCAAAGGCTCTTTTCCTGGAACCTTACAAAATGGAGTTTTTCTGTTAACAGAATGGAGGAGCCTAGGTCCTTCACTTGCAGCAGAAGTCTTCAGCCCATCCAGAAAACATACATACAGTAAGAACATATTGGTAAACCCCACTAAGTGGCAGTTGAGTGAAGTCCAGCTGCAGGTATTCAGAAGGCTCAGAGGGAGAAGGTTTGAGGCCTCTGAGAACAAACATTGTTTCCCAGGTTTGGGAAACTGGCAGGTCCGACACTGGTGGTAAACTGTTTTTGCGATTTTATAGAAGGCCTCCTACTGTCAGGGGAGTGTGTTTTCCTTGGTTCTGTCTCATTGCAACAAAAATACGACATGACGGACAGACCAGCGTTACAGCCCTCAGATGGGCCACTGTTACAGCTCTATGTTACAGCTCAGTTTTATTGANAGGACATAAAGTCTCCAAGGAAAAATTATAATTATCTCCAGACACTACTCATTACTTAAGTCATAATCTGAGCACTGAAGGAATCCAGTGAGCTCCAAAAAACCAAGCTGATCCCCAAATTCCCTAGGCCACATCTAAACAACAACCTTGCGCATCCATAGGCCTGGCTGGTTATTGCAGAGTATGGGTTCCTAATTTTTCCTCGGTCGGCTTTCCCACTCTATGAACTCACTAAAAGCTCAATCACTGAACCAGCTCCTGGGGAAGATAAACATGAGCAGGCCTTTATGAGACTGAACCAAGTGCTGCAAGAACTGCCCGCCCCAGGGCTACCCAACTTCAAAATCTTTCACCTTATTTGTACATGAAACAGATAGGCAAGCCCTGAGGATGCTCAAGCAAGAACATGAGAAGTACAGAAGGGAAAGGAAAGCCGCTTAGTCATGCCCAGCTGTTTGAAACCCCATGGACTGTAGCCCACCAGGCTCCTCTGTCCCTGGGATTCTCCAGGCAAGAATTCTGGAGTGGGCTGCCATGCCCTTCTCCAGGGAAACTTCTTGACCCAGCGACTGAACCCATGTCTCTTACATCTCCTGCACTGGCAGGCAGGTTCTTTACCACTAGTGGCACCTGGGAAGCCCTAGGAAATGACATTTACTTACAAACTGCACACACAGTCCCAAATCGTCTCAATTCTGAAGTAACTCAACATTTCTCTGCACACATACTAACCTCCTATGAGATGATTCTGCTTTCAGCACCTAAGTCTGCATCCAGAACAATCAACAGTCTGCTATGTCACTACCCTTGACCAAAGAAGGTGAGCCCGTCCTTTGCGACACTGTATCCTAATTCACAAAGCGCCCCTTTGACTAATCATGATCTAATGTTGTCTGTTGATGGGTCACACTGTAAACAGAAAAAGAGATTTCCAAGCTGGCTATGCTGTCATTACCCAATATGAATTTTTAAGAGGGTAAGTCTCCCATAAGCTACAGAGCTCCACGCCCTGACCAAGAGCATGCTAGTTACCAGAAGGACAAATTGTTAGGATTTATACTGGCAGCTGGTATTCCTTTGAATGAATGAATGAAGTCACTCAGTGTCCGACTCTTTGCGACCCCATGGACTGTAGCCTATCGGGCTCCTCTGTCTATGGGATTTTCCAGGCAAGAGTGCTGGAGTAGATTGCCATTTCCTTCTCCAAGGGATCTTCCCGACCCAGGAATCGAACCCCGGTCTCCTGTAGGCAGACGCTTTACCGTCTGAGCCACCAGGGAATTTGGGATCATCCATAATTGGAAAGTTAAGGAAGCAAAGGGTTATTTTTTTTGTCTACCAGTCTTAGTGACTCAATTACATCCAACTCTTTGTGACCCCACGGACTGTAACCCGCCAGGCTTCTCTGTCCATGAAATTCTCCAGGCAAGAATACTGGAGTGGATTGCCATTCCCTTCTCCAGGGGATCTTCCTTACCCAGGGATTGAACCTGAGTCTTCTGCATTGCAAGCAGATTCTTTACCATTTGAGCCACCAGGGAAACTCTTTAAGTCTACCAGACAGACCTGCAAAAGTCTACCTGCAAAAACAGACAACAGGTAAAAAAAACCTTCTTGCTGCTACTCCCTTATCTGTTGAAGCTGCTGTCATAAAAACTGAGGCTCACACTAAAAAGAGTGAACCTGAGTTATCAGGGGGTTGCTTTAGCTGACTTCCATGAAAAGGCAGCAGCAACAGAATCTACAAAGGCTGTGGATCACATGGATGAAGTCCATTCTGTACCTGCAAAAAATGATCCCTTGTTGCCAGACTTTTGCCATCCTGATGTCCCTATTAACAGGCAACTGCCTGCTTCTTAGGGGTTTTTTTTGTTTGTTTGCTTGTTTGTGGTTTTTTTGATGTGGACCATTTTTAAAGTCTTTATTGAATTTGTTACAATATTGCTTCTTTTTTATGTTTTGCTCTTTTTGGCCATGAGGCATGTAGGGTTTTAGTGACCAGGCATCAAACCCCCTCCTCCTACACTGGAAGGCAAAGTCTTAACCACTGGACCACAGTCTGCTTCTGAGTCAGAGAAATCATGATCATCAAACAGTGGCTGTCAAGTCAATGAGCAGTCAGGGGCTACTGGGGAACCCAGGACAGTGCTTGGCTCTTCCTGGCTCCCCAGCAAGCTCCATTTTCCAGGTTTTGCATTCCTTCCTTCACTGCAGTGCATTGAAAATGACTCAGATCAGGAAATAAACATTGATAGTGTTAGGTAGTTAGAATAGAAAAAAGGAGTCCAAATGGGCAGTGGCTAAAAGACAAAGAAGGGAAAAGCTTGCGAAAACAGAGCAAAGGAAGGTCTGAGGACCAGAGTGAGGACTTCAGGTAAACAAACAGCTCTCCTGGCTAGCCCAGTTTATACAGGGCAGGCCCAGGAGGAGGAGAAAAAATAAAATAAAAAGAGGAGCCAAAATCGGGCCAGGGCCTCGCTGCTCGTCACATCTTTTGGGTCGGCATTGCCTCACACCTCAAGGATGTATTTTCCTTTACTTTCTCAATAAAACTGAGCTGTAACATAGAGCTGTAACACTGGCCCATCCGAGGGCTGTAACGCTGGTCTGTCCGTCACGTCATATTTTTGTTGCAATGAGACAGAACCAAGGAAAACACACTCCCCTGACAGTAGGAGGCCTTCTATAAAATCGCAAAAACAGTTCACCACCAGTGTCTGACCTGCCAGTTCCCCAAACCTGGGAAACAATGTTTGTTCTCAGAGGCCTCAAACCTTCTCCGTCTGAGCCTTCTGAATACCTGCAGCTGGACTTCACTCAACTGCCACTTAGTGGGGGTTACCAATATGTTCTTACTGTATGTATGTTTTCTGGATGGGCTGAAGACTTCTGCTGCAAGTGAAGGACCTAGGCTCCTCCATTCTGTTAACAGAAAAACTCCATTTTGTAAGGTTCCAGGAAAAGAGCCTTTGGAAATCCCCTGACCTCACCCCACCACCCTCGAGCCAATCGGACCCCAGACCAGAATCTCCTGACTTGACGTTCAGGAACTCGTGGTCTACCTGGGTAATGGGAACCAATCAGAACCCAACACCTAACCCTTCCACAGAAGGTAACCAATTAGACGTCTCCCAACCCGGAAACTCCCACTTTTCAAATTTCT
The DNA here is from genome assembly GCA_006410735.1 of Raphicerus campestris. NCBI lineage: Eukaryota > Metazoa > Chordata > Mammalia > Artiodactyla > Bovidae > Raphicerus > Raphicerus campestris. Next base: position 266,224 of record SJYW01028026.1, on the reverse strand, counting down.
TGTGTGAGAATACCCTATATAAGCAATGTAACCGAGAGCTGAGGGCTCCTCCCTATAGCCGCTGTGTCGGTATTGGTGGGAGCCCCAGCTCAAGCTTGGTGATAAAAACTCTCTTGCTTTTGCGTCGGATATCGGCTCCCTGGTGCTCACTGGGAGATTTCACAACTTGGGCATAACACAAGGCTGATGCCTTCCTTACAGGGAATAGCTTGACTCCACGTTGGATCTGTTTCTTTAACCTTTGCTTCCCATTGCTTTTGTTCACTAAAAGGATACCGTGTCCATACATAACGACCTGCCTGGGGGAACCCTGCCCCTCTGCCCAAATGTTAAACTAAGAAGCCTTTGTTCAGGACTCTGTCCACCTATAGGTGACTACAGGAAGGAAGAAATTAATCCCCTGCCTCCCCTGGCTTGCCACTCCAGGAGATTTTGCAAGATTAACGGCCTTTTCAGGTTGCTTTCTCACCACCTGCCCACCTCCATCTCTGTTCTATAAAAGAACCTGGCATCCAGACCTGGATGAGATGGTCATTTTGAGACATTAGTCTGCCATCTTCTTGGTCAGTTTTCTTTCCAAATAAAGTCGTATTTCTCACCTCAATGCCTCATCGCGGATATACTGGCCTGTTGTGCAGCTTGCTTGTTGGCAAACTTTGCCACCCTGATGAAGACAACAGACATCCCTACAACAGACTACAGCCTGTTTCTGAGTCAGAGAAATCATGATGGGCAAACAACAGCTGTCGATTCAATGACCAGTCAGGGCTCTCAGGAACCCAGGATGCTGGGTCCCCCACCGTCTGCCCATCATGATTTCTGACTCAGAAGCAGGCTGCTGTCTATTGCAAGGACATTGGGACGGCAAGAGTCTGGCAGCAAGACTGCAGGTGACTGATGGGAAGTGTATTCCCGCTTGAGGTGAACCTTCCACAATCATCACTGACTACAGCAACCACTTCACTGGGCAAATCATATAAAGCTTTAACAAAACCCTGTAAACTTGAAATTATCACTGTCCCTGTCACCCTCCACCATCAGGCAAGGTGGCTGAGATCAATAATGGATCCTCAAGGTTAAAATCGCCAAACCTGCTCAATTTATGAGCCCCCCTTGGCCTGAGGTAGTGCCTCTCCTTCTGCTGACTATTCACAGGACCTCCTCTCCTATACCCATGTTATAACCCGACTTTTCTATCTACTTTAAAATCTTCAACTTGGTGGCCTTCAAATTTTAATAATTCATATTCCTGGATTTTAAGAAACAAGGAGCTCTCAAGGGAATGAGTACAATTCCCCCCTTTAAAGTTCATGGCAAAAGATATGGGATTTCATCCTTGCTTGATGTGCCAATTACTTTTTGACAGTATTTGAAAAATATTAAAAAGCCTAAAGGACAAAGCAAGGAAATCTGTATTCAAAACCCCAAACCTGGCCTTTACAATGTCTCTGGGTGGTCCATATTTGCATTGGGAGATTTGGTTTGGCATTTTAACTAAAGTAAATAGATTTTCACTCTCCTCTGAGCCTGAAAACACTCAAAGAGAGAGGATCCTCTTTCGGTAACCTACACCTTCTGAAAGTGAACAAAGTCACACTTTTTAAGGAAACAAGCAGAGAAGTTTTCTGTTATTCTTTCTCCCACAAAATACACACCAGTTCCCACAATGCTTTGCTATTCTGATACTAATGGGATGGATGGTGAAACAGGAGAGTCATTTCATTTTTAAAAGGTGACACTGTCAAAACACACATTCCCCACAGGGCCTTCTACCCTTTCAGCCACTCAAACCCACCGCCTGCTAACACCAACTCCTAAAATCCCACAAGCTGAATCCAAAACAGAATACTATGATCATCCCCTCCACGTGGGCCCACTGTAGCATTCAAACACTTGGTCAACTTTTAAAGGGTTCCATATGTGCCTTACAGGATCTAAACTACTTTCAAAAGGAGAGGACTTCATTCCATTTCAATTACTAAAATCTTCAGCTTGTCAAACAAAGAAACAGGTACTATTTCAAGCTGGAGTGGAAAAATCCATACCCAATGAGAGAAACTGATGTCGGCAAGGGATATAAAATAGTGTGCCATCATTTATTCATTAGCAGTATTTAAAATACATGTGTTACTCTTGGCTTCACTCTACATATTAACATAAAATAGAAATCTGACAAATGAATAAAAATTTCTCCTTTCTCACCAGAAAGGAGCCAAAGGACTGCTCTGCTCAGAGGAGAGTGTCAGATCAAAGTCAGATCAAAAGGATTAGACTCACAAAGGAAAATACAAGACTCAAACCATCCTACCCGTCACTTCTAGAAAATGATAGGCTGTCTTCCTCAAGGCTGTCGTTCCCTCTGCAGAAATGTTTAATGTGATACTGGTTCCGGAAGGTAAAGCTTCCAGGATTCGAGGCATTAGCATTACCAAGACCATGTTCATACTGGGCCCAGCCATGCAATAGAAACTACATTTTAGGAAGTGAATGTTTTACTAAACACATTACAAATAATCCAAGGGGAAAGAATTAAATCTTATAATAAAAGGAAAATTAAGTGGGATTTATTCTGGCTAATATTTCAGGTCAATAAGCTTGTTGAGAGTCACTGTGTGTAAAAGCCCTCTGCTGAAATATACAAAGGACGCCTCAGGGAGCCTAGAGTCTAGAAATGGAAGGAGGCAGACACATAGCATGCTTCATTTTTAAAAAGCTTACCTTTGGTTCAAAGCAGAACAAGATCACACAAGTCCCTGAAAAGAGAAGGCTAGAGAGTGATAGCATGGCTGTTGAATAACAAAAAGCATCCTCCATACATTGAGAATGGGCCACATATTGCACCCAGTACTTTCATTATCTGCACGCCTTACAATAATGTTGCAAGCCGGGTATTAATATTCCCATTTCACAGATGAAGAAACTGAGGCTCTCAGAGGCAGTCAATGGAATATCATGCTTCTTCTTTTCTTTCCCTTATGCTGCCTTTTAGATGTTATGCTCTTCTTCCCTAGTAGAAGGCTAAAGAAATGAACTTAGCTTAGAGCAGGGAAGATTTCAGCAGAAAACCAGAGCATCTAAACTAGGGCTTCTCAGGCTTGGCTGTCTTGTGCATTGTAAGCTGGCCAGGAGCCACCCTGACCTCTTCCTACTACAGATGCCAGCAGCCACCCTCTCTCCCCAAAGGTGAAAACCAAATTGCCCAAATGTCCCCTGGGAAGGACAGTCACTCTTGGCTGAGAACCACTGATCTACAAAAAACGCACTGGAGGGATGTCCCTAGTGGTCCAGGGTTAAGATGTCACCTTCCAATGGAGGGGGTGCAGGTTCCATTCACAGTCGGGAAGCTAAAATCCCACCTGCTCTGGCCAAAAAAACAAAGCATAACACAGAAGCAATATGGTAACAAACTCAATAAAGACTCTAAAAATGGCCTACATCAAAAAATATATAAAAAATAAAATATAAACACAGGGGAAAGGGCAGATCTCTTCCTATAAATCACTCAATAAAGGAAAGACAACTATTCACACAGTCACCGGCCTAAGGGCAAGAGATGGGAACAGCAGCTCTGCAGTTCCGTCCAGCCCTGCCACTCTGCGTTTGAGCCACACAGACAGAGCCCACGGACCTGACTCCCGGCACTGGCCCTGCAGTGACCTGTAACACACAGCACCCGTGTTAAATAAATATGTGCTCTTCAAACTGGCCTCATGTGCCCTGGTATTCACAAGGCTTTCTACAGAGTGTGCAGGAAAGGAGAGAGCTAATAACATTGTTATTTCCAGATCTCGACCTTCTGTCTGCAAGCTTTTCAAACACTGACCAGCCAGAGAACACATCTGTGGTTAAAGAGTCATTCAAGGTCTCCTCTCCCACCTCCATTACCAGGGGTGAAAAAGGAAACCCAAATCTCACTGTGATGCTTGACCACAAGGTACAAAAGCATGCTTCTGTAGAAGAGCTTCTTCGGGAGCTTTTAAAAAGAGGTTGGAATAGCATTTGGATTTTACTTGGGATTCAAAGAATGATGTCATCATTTTACTTGTAAAGGTCAAGGTTTACAATATTCTGGAAATGACATTCACAGTGATTCTTTACATTTACAATAGAAATGTTAGATGTCAACCTAAAATGTGTGGAGGTGGGGGGGCAGTAAAATTTTTAAAATCCTTTATAGACATTATAGGAGAGAAAAAAGGCTGAAGCATGATGAGGCACACTGGTGGTGTCTGTTTCCCAGACAACCTGTTGATCAAAGGCAGTCATCCACTACAGTGTCTGCGGCTCATTTTTATTATAAAGAATGCCACTGGGGGACCTCCCTGGTGGTCCAGGGGCTACAGTTCAACTCTCCCAGTGTAGGGGACCCAGGTCATTCCCTGGTCCCACGTGCCACAACNATGATTTCCTTTAGGATGGACTGGTTGGATCTCCTTGTAGTCCAGGGGATTCTCAAGAGTCTTCTCCAACACCACAGTTCAAAAGCATCAATTCTTTGGTGCTCAGCTTTCTTTATAGTCCAACTGTCACATCCATACATAACTACTGGAAAAACCATAGTTTTGACTAGATGGACCTTTGTCAGCAGAGTAATGTCTTTGCTTTTTCATATGCTGTCTAGGTTGGTCATAGCTTTCCTTCCAAGGAGCAAGCATCATTTTTTTTTTTGGCTGCAGTCACCATTTGCAGTGATTTTGGAGCCCAAGAAAAGAAAGTCTCTCACTGTTTCCATTGTTTCCCCATCTATTTGCCATGGAATGATGGGACCAGATGCCATGATCTTAGTTATTTGAATGTTGAGTTTTAAGCCAGCCTGTTCACTCCCTTCTTTCACTGTCATCAAGAGGCTCTTTAGTTCTTCATCGCTTTTTGCCATAAGGGTGGTATCATCTGCATATCTGAGGTTACTGATATTTCTCCCGGCAATCTTGATTCCAGCTTGTGCTTCATCCAGCCCAGCGTTTCTTATGATGTACTCTGCATATAAGTTAAATAAGCATGGTGACAATATACAGCCTTGATGTACTCCTTTCCCAGTTTGGAACCAGTCCATTATTCTATGTCTGGTTCTAGCTGTTGCTTCTTGACCTGCATACAGATTTCTCAGGAGGCAGATAAGATGGTCTGGTATTCGCATCTCTTGATTAATTTTCCACACTTTGTTGTGATCTACCTTTTTATCAGTCCACTAATCTCAGGAGATAATCCATTTACAAGTTGGGTAGTGAGAGCAGGTTTATTTATTATGTGGAACCCAGGATGCCTTAGGAAGAGAACTTCCAGACAAGTTTTAAAGTCAGGCACAGTCAGCTACAAATTCATTTTTCTTTTGTTTGCATGTTTGACCAATCATCATGGGCAAGGAAAACTCTAGGTATGACTTTTAAAAGATCTCCTGCATTCTGAAAGCTTTTTCTGCTCTATCAGGGGACCATGTTAAAGAGGGAGGATCTGAAATATTGTCAGTAGGGTTCCACCATTCTGCTTCTTGCACCATTTTTAGGAGTCACCAGGTCCTACCAGCAGTTGCACAAGCTCATGAAGATCTGGCAGCCCTGGTCGTAGGTTCCAATGAGGACTTTAAATTCTTCAGAAAACTTTTGGTTCTCTTCCACAGTTTTAGGAAATTCTTTAACTATAGTCCTTTAGTTTGGACTTTGATCAAGGAGTGAAAAATACCTGAGGAGGATCTCCAGCAGCTTTGGTGGGGTGATTTATTTTAAAAGGTAACTTCCCAGAGTGGAAAGTCAGGTAAGGTAGAGACTTAGAGAGCGTGAGTACTCAGGCAAGCAAGTTAGAGGGGAGCAGCAGGCATTATGTCAGTCTTAACTGTCTTTTGATTTAGGTACCCTTTGCATCTTTAATTTTTTATTAGCCTTTTGTAATGAATTTTTAAATGATGTTATTTTGGAATCTTGAAGCTTTTTGGAAGCTTTTGCATACTGATTGAAGTAGGTCTCCCATTCTGTTTGTTAATGCGGGAGCACTTGCTTTCAAATGTATATCTTAAATGAACTGCTGCTGCTGCTGAGTTGCTTCAGTCATGTCCGACTCTGTGCGACCCCATAGGCAGCAGCCCACCAGGCTCCCCCGTCCCTGGCCTTCTCCAGGCGAGAACACTGGAGTGGGTTGCCATTTCCTTCTCCAACACAGTCTTGTCTAATTGGAATATTTCTTCTTATGGCCATTGTGATTTTAGGTTGGTTTTGGTAAGATTTTGCAGCTTTTGTAGGTGTATATGTTTCCCAGGACTAGATTCTTAGACATAATGAGCAGGTTTGCCTGAAGATGGCCCACTCAGCTCTTTGGAACCTAAACATCCCATTTTTGTTTTAAGCTAGGCCTTAAATTTCTTGGAGCCAGTTAATACTTAAGAAGGATGTCCTGGTGGGCCAGAGATTGTGTGGTGTTTTATAAGGTACCTTGATGGATGAAAATTTGCTGGAGTTTGGTGGGTAACTTAGTGTCAGCCTAACCATCCTGCCACCAACTTATCTAGTATGGGAGTCTTAGAGATAGGTAGGAAGCCCTGCCTAACAGCTCTTATGATCTCAATCCAGGCTCACTAGTTTTGCAGCTTTTGGTTTCTGAGATTCCGTTAGGCGCAGCCTTGAACTACAAGCAAACATGCGCACGCTAACACAGCAGCAGGACCAAAGACACGTCTTGTGGACTGGCAATTCTTGGTGTGAAACTGGGGAGTGAACCAGCTGACCCCAAGAGGTGGGGACCGCATACCAGGCTTCCAAACAAAGGAGGAATTGCAGAATGAATCACCAGCGGTTCCCAACACGGAACTAGGGATTTTAGTCAAATAGGGAACTGTGGATTGAAACAAGGATAGGGACTTGTGTTCCGGATGGAACTGTGTCCCAGCCCAAAGTGGACCATTAAACCCTGGACTGGAAAGTCTGCCAGGTTGGGAGCTCGGCACAAAGACAGCAGAGCTGAGAATTGAGAGGCACTTACCCACAGAGATGATGAGAAAAGACAAAAGAGCTCGAAGGGATTGTGGCTACCGTGCCTTACTTCTCATCATCCCCAAAGCTGTGAAAAGTCTCCTCTGATTCTCCCTGCTGCCACCGAGATTGCTGAAACACAGAATTCAGCTGAGTGAATTTTAAAAGATCTTATGGGCTTTATTCAACCATCCATGAATCTGGCTGCCCCCATTTACCTATCTAGGGCTTACCAGGTATTTCTAGATTGACTAGTTTAAGATTCTGCCCTGTGAGGGTTTGAAGCTGTAATTAAGTTGTTGTTCAGTTGCTAAGTCGGGTCAGATTCTTTTGCGACCCCACGGAGTGAAGCCTGCTAGGCTCCCCTGCCCATGAGATTTCCCAGGCAAGAATAGGGGAGTGGGTGGCCATTTCCTTCTCCAGGGGGAGCTTCCTGACCTAGGGATTGAACCACATCTCCTGTATTAGCAAGTGGATTCTTTTCTGCTGAGCCACCTGGGAAGCCCCAGCCCTATGTGGTAGTGCTATTATTAAGCCAGTAATTAAGTTTAGGTATCAAGTTTTGGTTTGGTGATGACATGGACTTAGAACAATGATGCCATGTGGGGCCTGTTGTCTCTGTCTCTCCTTAACACCGGTGGCTCAGATGGTAAAGAATCCACCATGAGACCCAAGTTTGACCCCTGGGTTGGGAAGACCCCTGGAGGAGGAAATGGCAGCTCACTCTAGCCTGAGAATTCCATGGACAGAAGAGCTTGGCAGGCTGCAGCCCTTGGGCTGCAAAGAGTCAGACACAACTGAGTGACCATCTCTTAACATTGTCAGGACCAGTGTTACCTTCCTGAACAATGGGAAGGTTGATCTGGGTAGCACACAGAAGTGTTTTGTAAACTCTCTGGGGAAAATTCAGAATGAAAGTTGCTTTACCTAGGACACATGTTCTGGCAGTCATATGGTTAACAGTCATATTTAGTGTTTTCTTAGTCTTTACATGTGTTCCAAGAAAAATGTATTCATGACACTTGTTAAAGAAATGGTAAGGCAAGCTTTATTCAGGAGGACTATGCGTCATGGTAATATCAGGACTATTGCAATGGGGTTTTGCAAAGGGGGAGAAGATCATGCCCAACTTTGAATACAACAAGGAAAAGTGGGAATTTATAGCCATGTAACAGTCAATCCTAAAGGAAATCAACCCTGAATATTAATTGGAAGGACTGATGCTGAAGCTGGAACTCCAGTACTTTGGCTTCCTTATGTGAAGAGCCGACTCATTGGAAAAGACCCTGATGCTGGGAAAGATTGAGGGCAAGAGGAGAATGGGGCAGCAGAGGATGAGATTGCTGGATGGCATCATTGACTCAATAGATAGGAATTTGCACAAAGCCCCAGGAGACAGTGAAGGAAAGGGGAGCCTGGAACACTGTAGTTCATGGGATTGCAAAGAGTTACTGACTGAACGCGGAGAAGGCGATGGCATCCCACTCCAGTACTCTTGCCTGGAAAAATCCCATGGACAGAGGAGCCTGGTAGGCTGCGGTCCAAGGGGTCGCGAAGAGTCAGACATGATTGAGCGACTTCCCTTTCACTTTTCACTTTCATGCATTGGAGAAGGAAATGGCAACCCACTCCAGTGTTCTTGCCTGGAGAATCCCAAAGATGGGGGAGCCTGGTGGGCTGCTGTCTATGGGGTCACAGAGAGTCAGACATGACTGAAGTGACTTAGCAGCAGCAGCAGCAGCAGACTAATGGGGTTTAGTTTTAGCCTAACTGACCTGAGGAATGGAAATATTTGATTCCAATCCATTGCAGTCTTCCATGTGGGAGAAGGGAAATACCCAGATCTAGATCACTCTAGCCATCCTGTCTCACCTAATACAGCAGGAAGTAGGGAGGGAGACAGAGGTTCACAGTTCACAGTACACACACAGGTTCCCAAAAAGACCAAGACCTAACCACAGGACTATAGAAGGCTTCCCCTCCTCCCTACCTTACCACCACACCACTAAAAGCCTCTTTACTAGAGATCCTTTTATCCAATACATCATGTCTGGCTTTCAAAAACAAGAACAAAAAGTTAGAAGACATAAGACAGAAAA
>SJYW01028026.1:181970-243876 GCA_006410735.1 Raphicerus campestris | reverse complement strand
ATCACCAACTCCCAGAACTTGCTCAAACTCATGTCTGTTGAGTCGGTGATGCCATCCAACCATCTCATCCTCTGTCATCCTCTCTTCCTCCTGCCTTCAGTCTTTCCCAGCAACAAGGTCTTTTCCAGTGAGTCAGTTCTTCGCATGAGGTGGCCAAAGTATTGGAGTTTCAGCTTTAGCATCATTCCTTCCAATGAATATTCAGGAATGATTTCCTTTAGGATGGACTGGTTGGATCTCCTTGTAGTCCAGGGGATTCTCAAGAGTCTTCTCCAACACCACAGTTCAAAAGCATCAATTCTTTGGTGCTCAGCTTTCTTTATAGTCCAACTCTCACATCCATACATAACTACTGGAAAAACCATAGTTTTGACTAGATGGACCTTTGTCAGCAGAGTAATGTCTTTGCTTTTTCATATGCTGTCTAGGTTGGTCATAGCTTTCCTTCCAAGGAGCAAGCATCATTTTTTTTTTTGGCTGCAGTCACCATTTGCAGTGATTTTGGAGCCCAAGAAAAGAAAGTCTCTCACTGTTTCCATTGTTTCCCCATCTATTTGCCATGGAATGATGGGACCAGATGCCATGATCTTAGTTATTTGAATGTTGAGTTTTAAGCCAGCCTGTTCACTCCCTTCTTTCACTGTCATCAAGAGGCTCTTTAGTTCTTCATCGCTTTTTGCCATAAGGGTGGTATCATCTGCATATCTGAGGTTACTGATATTTCTCCCGGCAATCTTGATTCCAGCTTGTGCTTCATCCAGCCCAGCGTTTCTTATGATGTACTCTGCATATAAGTTAAATAAGCATGGTGACAATATACAGCCTTGATGTACTCCTTTCCCAGTTTGGAACCAGTCCATTATTCTATGTCTGGTTCTAGCTGTTGCTTCTTGACCTGCATACAGATTTCTCAGGAGGCAGATAAGATGGTCTGGTATTCGCATCTCTTGATTAATTTCCCACACTTTGTTGTGATCTACCTTTTTATCAGTCCACTAATCTCAGGAGATAATCCATTTACAAGTTGGGTAGTGAGAGCAGGTTTATTTATTATGTGGAACCCAGGATGCCTTAGGAAGAGAACTTCCAGACAAGTTTTAAAGTCAGGCACAGTCAGCTACAAATTCATTTTTCTTTTGTTTGCATGTTTGACCAATCATCATGGGCAAGGAAAACTCTAGGTATGACTTTTAAAAGATCTCCTGCATTCTGAAAGCTTTTTCTGCTCCATCAGGGGACCATGTTAAAGAGGGAGGATCTGAAATATTGTCAGTAGGGTTCCACCATTCTGCTTCTTGCACCATTTTTAGGAGTCACCAGGTCCTACCAGCAGTTGCACAAGCTCATGAAGATCTGGCAGCCCTGGTCGTAGGTTCCAATGAGGACTTTAAATTCTTCAGAAAACTTTTGGTTCTCTTCCACAGTTTTAGGAAATTCTTTAACTATAGTCCTTTAGTTTGGACTTTGATCAAGGAGTGAAAAATACCTGAGGAGGATCTCCAGCAGCTTTGGTGGGGTGATTTATTTTAAAAGGTAACTTCCCAGAGTGGAAAGTCAGGTAAGGTAGAGACTTAGAGAGCGTGAGTACTCAGGCAAGCAAGTTAGAGGGGAGTAGCAGGCATTATGTTAGTCTTAACTGTCTTTTGATTTAGGTACCCTTTGCATCTTTAATTTTTTATTAGCCTTTTGTAATGAATTTTTAAATGATGTTATTTTGGAATCTTGAAGCTTTTTGGAAGCTTTTGCATACTGATTGAAGTAGGTCTCCCATTCTGTTTGTTAATGCGGGAGCACTTGCTTTCAAATGTATATCTTAAATGAACTGCTGCTGCTGCTGAGTTGCTTCAGTCATGTCCGACTCTGTGCGACCCCATAGGCAGCAGCCCACCAGGCTCCCCCGTCCCTGGCCTTCTCCAGGTGAGAACACTGGAGTGGGTTGCCATTTCCTTCTCCAACATAGTCTTGTCTAATTGGAATATTTCTTCTTATGGCCATTGTGATTTTAGGTTGGTTTTGGTAAGATTTTGCAGCTTTTGTAGGTGTATATGTTTCCCAGGACTAGATTCTTAGACATAATGAGCAGGTTTGCCTGAAGATGGCCCACTCAGCTCTTTGGAACCTAAACATCCCATTTTTGTTTTAAGCTAGGCCTTAAATTTCTTGGAGCCAGTTAATACTTAAGAAGGATGTCCTGGTGGGCCAGAGATTGTGTGGTGTTTTATAAGGTACCTTGATGGATGAAAATTTGCTGGAGTTTGGTGGGTAACTTAGTGTCAGCCTAACCATCCTGCCACCAACTTATCTAGTATGGGAGTCTTAGAGATAGGTAGGAAGCCCTGCCTAACAGCTCTTATGATCTCAATCCAGGCTCACTAGTTTTGCAGCTTTTGGTTTCTGAGATTCCGTTAGGCGCAGCCTTGAACTACAAGCAAACATGTGCACGCTAACACAGCAGCAGGACCAAAGACACGTCTTGTGGACTGGCAATTCTTGGTGTGAAACTGGGGAGTGAACCAGCTGACCCCAAGAGACGGGGACCGCATACCAGGCTTCCAAACAAAGGAGGAATTGCAGAATGAATCACCAGCGGTTCCCAACACAGAACTAGGGATTTTAGTCAAATAGGGAACTGTGGATTGAACCAAGGATAGGGACTTGTGTTCCGGATGGAACTGTGTCCCAGCCCAAAGTGGACCATTAAACCCTGGACTGGAAAGTCTGCCAGGTTGGGAGCTCGGCACAAAGACAGCAGAGCTGAGAATTGAGAGGCACTTACCCACAGAGATGATGAGAAAAGACAAAAGAGCTCGAAGGGATTGTGGCTACCGTGCCTTACTTCTCATCATCCCCAAAGCTGTGAAAAGTCTCCTCTGATTCTCCCTGCTGCCACCGAGATTGCTGAAACACAGAATTCAGCTGAGTGAATTTTAAAAGATCCTATGGGCTTTATTCAACCATCCATGAATTTGGCTGCCCCCATTTACCTATCTAGGGCTTACCAGGTATTTCTAGATTGACTAGTTTAAGATTCTGCCCTGTGAGGGTTTGAAGCTGTAATTAAGTTGTTGTTCAGTTGCTAAGTCGAGTCAGATTCTTTTGCGACCCCACGGAGTGAAGCCTGCCAGGCTCCCCTGCCCATGAGATTTCCCAGGCAAGAAGAGGGGAGTGGGTGGCCATTTCCTTCTCCAGGGGGAGCTTCCTGACCTAGGGATCGAACCGCATCTCCTGTATTAGCAAGTGGATTCTTTCCCGCTGAGCCACCTGGGAAGCCCCAGCCCTGTGTGGTGGTGCTATTATTAAGCCAGTAATTAAGTTTAGGTATCAAGTTTTGGTTTGGTGATGACATGGACTTAGAACAGTGACGCCATGTGGGGCCTGTTGTCTCTGTCTGTCCTTAACACCGGTGGCTCAGATGGTAAAGAATCCACCACAAGACCCAAGTTTGACCCCTGGGTTGGGAAGACCCCTGGAGGAGGAAATGGCAGCTCACTCTAGCCTGAGAATTCCACGGACAGAAGAGCTTGGCAGGCTGCAGCCCTTGGGCTGCAAAGAGTCAGACACAACTGAGTGACCATCTCTTAACATTGTCAGGACCAGTGTTACCTTCCTGAACAATGGGAAGGTTGATCTGGGCAGCACACAGAAGTGTTTTGTAAACTCTCTGGGGAAAATTCAGAATGAAAGTTGCTTTACCTAGGACACATGTTCTGGCAGTCATATGGTTAACAGTCATATTTAGTGTTTTCTTAGTGTTTACATGTGTTCCAAGAAAAATGTATTCATGACACTTGTTAAAGAAATGGTAAGGCAAGCTTTATTCAGGAGGACTATGCGTCATGGTAATATCAGGACTACTGCAATGGGGTTTTGCAAAGGGGAAGAAGATCATGCCCAACTTTGAATACAACAAGGAAAAGTGGGAATTTATAGCCATATAACAGTCAATCCTAAAGGAAATCAACCCTGAATATTAATTGGAAGGACTGATGCTGAAGCTGGAACTCCAATACTTTGGCTTCGTTATGTGAAGAGCCAACTCATTGGAAAAGACCCTGATGCTGGGAAAGATTGAGGGCAAGAGGAGAATGGGGCAGCAGAGGATGAGATGGTTGGGTGGCATCACTGACTCAATAGATAGGAATTTGAGCAAAGCCCCGGGAGACAGTGAAGGAAAGGGGAGCCTGGAACACTGTAGTTCATGGGATTGCAAAGAGTTAGTGACTGAACGCAGAGAAGGCGATGGCACCCCACTCCAGTACTCTTGCCTGGAAAATCCCATGGACAGAGGAGCCTGGTAGGCTGCGGTCCATGGGGTCGCGAAGAGTCAGACATGATTGAGCGACTTCCCTTTCACTTTTCACTTTCATGCATTGGAGAAGGAAATGGCAACCCACTCCAGTGTTCTTGCCTAGAGAATCCCAAGGATGGGGGAGCCTGGTGGGCTGCTGTCTATGGGGTCACACAGAGTCAGACGCGACTGAAGTGACTTAGCAGCAGCAGCAGTGACTGAATGACAGGAACAAGCAGAATAGGGGTCAGTGTATGGACAATTACTAAAAAAAAAACATCAGGATAATCGTAGGGATTCAAGCTAAACCCACCCAACAGGATTCTTGATAAAGGCAGGCCAAGGTGATCAGCTATCACTTGGGAGATGTGGGGCATAAGGACCCCAATCAGACATCAGTCAGGTATTGGTGATCAGCAACCCACTCCAGTACTCTTGCCTGCCTGGAAAATCCCGTGGATGGAGGGGCCTGGTAGGCTGCAGTCCATGGGGTCACTAAGAGTTGGACATGACTGAATGACTTCACTTTCACTTTTCCCTTTCATGCATTGGAGAAGGAAATGGCAACCCACTCCAGTGTTCTTGCTCGGAGAAACCCAGGGACGGGGAGCCTGGTGGGCTGCCGTCTGGGGTTGCACCGAGTCGGACACGACTGAAGTGACTTAGCAGCAGCAACAGCAGCATTGGTGATCAGAGCTGGAAGGTGGGACACTCTGGCCAAACTGACTTATCAGGACTCTTGCTAAAATTGGAGAACATGCCCATGGACAGGGCCTAGTTGAAAAACACTCAGAGGAACCCAACTAGGGTTTGGTCAAGGAGATCATCTTTGTGATACCCTTCTCAGAGGGCACTCCACCGCAGGCTTGGGTGGGATGGTGAAGGATAGGTGCTGGAAGTTGCCGACAGCAAATTGAGAAAGGGGGAAAAGTAACCAGAATGCTGGATCACTGGAGTAGTGTTTAGGCCGAGGGAATGTATTGATCCGGTTAGGCTGCATCACCATTCAATAAGAAATTACTCACAAACCTCAGCAGAGTAGCATGAGGAAAGATTTTTCTCACTCTTCTTACATGTCTACTGGGAGTCAGTAAAGGGCTCTGTTGACCACATTCACTCAGAGACTGATACTGAGAGAGGTTTCATCTTGATGAATGTGCCCCAGTCCCTAACGTGTCATTGGCAAAGTGGCTTCATTGGCTCCGCTTGAGGAGAAACGGGTTGTTAAGCATAGTCCTGGAGGAGGGGAACAGGAGTGTTTATAATTAATCCAGATGACTGGAGGGGAGGGGCTTGCCTGAGTTCTACCTACTCATGCTGCTAATCCCCTTCCTATGAAGCTCACTGAGACATAACCACACATGTAGTGGTTTCAGCATCCTACTTTAGGAACATGTGAAAAATGCCTATTTAGAATATAAAGTGCATTTGAATGGTTTCAGCATCATCAGTAATAACAGGGTCCTGGAATTAGTGGGCTTTGAAATCCAGTTACTGATAATAAATAAAATATGTGTAGGGGTAGAGATTATCTTCCTTCAGTAGTTTTTCAGTTGTAGTCAGGAATATCCTTTAGTCCTGAAGGAGTGGCAACCATGACCCAGACTTAGTGCTTTGTGGGCACGTGAAGATGAACAGGGTATAGACCCAAGGGACTGAGGTCTAATTAGAGGAAAGTAGCAAAGAGTCGGACATGACTGAAGTGACTTAGCAGCAGCAGCAGCAGCAAAGTTTAATATCCATAACAAAGAGTTTTATGTTATCATGTGTGTGTGTGAAAAGGCAATAGCACCGCATTCCAGTACTCTTGCCTGGAAAATCCCATGGATGGAGGAGCCTGGTAGGGTGCAGTCCATGGGGTTGCGAAGAGTCGGAGACGACTGACCGAATTCATTTTCATGCATTTGGAGAAGGAAATGGCAACCCACTCCAGTGTTCTTTCCTGGAGAAGCCCAGGGACCGGGGAGCCTGGTGGGCTGTCGTCTATGGGGTCGCACAGAGTTGGACATGACTGAAGCACCTTAGCAGCAGCAGCAGCAGCAAAGTTTAGTATCCATAACAAAGAGTTTTATGTTATCACGTGTGTGTGTGTGTGTGTGTGTGTGTGTGTGTGTGTGTGTGTGTGTGGTGTGCTCAGTCATGTCCAACTCTGTGACCCTTTGGAGCCCACCAGGTTCCTCTGCCCTTGGGATTCTCCGGGCAAAAATACTGGAATTGGTTGCTATTTCCTTCTCCAGGGATCTTCCCAACCTAGGGACTGAACCCAAGTCTCTTGCCTATTATCACACGTATCACATGGTTTTTGTATGAGGTAAAAGGTGATAAATACCTAATAGAAGTATAGCAAAGTATAACGGGAGCTCAAACAAAGGGAAGCTGTTAATAATTAAGTGAATAATCACTTCTTTTAATCAGACGAAAGCATTAGTATTACTGTCTTACCTTCATTCTTCCTGTCTTGTTCTTGGGCTCATTTGATCTCAAAATAATTGTAACAATGATTAATAGATAGTATAAGAGCATTACCTCTGGGGCCAGGATTCAGATCTCAGTGTTCAGTTCAGTTCAGTTGCTCAGTCGTGTCCAACTCTTTGCAACCCCATGAACCACAGCACGCCAGGCCTCCCTGTCCATCACCATCTCCCGGAGTTCACTCAGACTCGTGTCCATCGAGTCCGTGATGCCATCCAGCCATCTCATCCTCGGTGGTCCCCTTCTCCTCCTGCCCTCAGTCTCTCCCAGCATCAAAGTCTTTTCCAATGAGTCTACTTTTCACATGAGGTGGCCGAAGTACTGGAGTTTCAGCTTTAACATCATTCCTTCCAAAGAAATCCCAGGGCTGATCTCCTTCAGAATGAACTGGTTGGATCTCCTTGAAGTCCAAGAGACTCTCAAGAGTCTTCTCCAACACCACAGTTCAAAAGCATCATTTCTTCGAGCTCAGCCTTCTTCACAGTCCAACTCTCACATCCATACATGACCACAGGAAAAACCACAGCCTTGATGNCTGATCTGTTTTAGGATGGCCTGGTTGGATCTCCTTGCAGTCCAAGGGACTCTCAAGAGTCTTCTCCAACACCACAGTTCAAAAGCATCAATTCTTCAGTACTCAGTGTTCTTTATAGTCCAAATTTCACTTCCACACATGACTACTGGAAAAATCATAGCCTTGATGAGACAGACCTTAGTTGGCAAAGTAATGTCTCTGCTTTTGAATATGCTATCTAGGTTGGTCGTAACTTTTCTTCCAAGGAGGAAGCATCTTTTAATTTCATGGCTGCAGTCACCATCTGCACTGATTTTGGGGCCCCCCAAAATAAAGTCTGACACTGTTTCCCCATCTATTTCCCATGGAGTGACGGGACTGGATGCCATGATCTTCGTTTTCTGAAGGCTGAGCTTTAAGCCAACTTTTTCACTCTCCTCTTTTACTTTCATCAAGAGGCTTTTTAGTTCCTCTTCACTTTCTGCCATAAGGGTGGTGTCATTTGCATCTCTGAGGTTATTGATATTTCTCCCAGCAATCTTGATTCCAGCTTGTGTTTCTTCCAGCCTAGTGTTTCTCATGATGTACTCTGCATATAAGTTCAATAAGCAGGGTGACAATATACAGCCTTGACGTACTCCTTTTCCTTTTTGGAACCAGTGTGTTGTTCCATGTTCATTTCTAACTGTTGCTTCCTGGCCTGCATACAGATTTCTCAAGAGGCAGGTCAGGTGGTCTGGTATTCCCATCTCTTTGAGAATTTTCCACAGTTGATTGTGATTCACACAGTCAAAGGCTTTGGCATAGTCAATAAAGCAGAAATAGATGTTTTCCTGGAACTCTCTTGCTTTTTCCATGATCCAGCGAATACTGGCAATTTGATCTCTGGTTCCTCTGCCTTTTCGAAAACCAGCTTGAACATCAGGAAGTGCATGGTTCGGTATTGCTGAAGCCTGGCTTGGAGAATTTTGAGCATTACTTTACTAGATCTCCATGTTACCACTTACTAGCTCCCTGACCTGGACAAGTTACTTTGTCTCCCTGTTCCTATTCTCATCACCTCTGCAATAGAACTGATCATTATAGTACCCACTTCCTAGTGTTGCAGTGAGATTTGAATGAATACATCCTACTTAATTTTACAGGGTTTAAATGTTTCCCCTTGGATCGTTTTGGTGTCTTTAGTACAAACACTGACTTCCGAAGTGTGCCGCTTGTTAAGTGTCTCAGCCCAACATGGATGCTTGACAATTCCTAGGATCCTGGAGGTCTTGCCTTCCTGAGTCAGGCTCACCTTGAGAATTTCTTTCTGTGCCCAGTAGATNACTCGTCCTCTTAATGGTGATGCATTTAGATACATGCAGCTCAGTTTCCCTGTTTATGGGTAAAATATTGGCACTGGATTATATAATTGCTAAAGTTCTTATGTTAAAAATAAGCAAGTGTAATTTTAGTTGTTAAAATAGCAAAATTAAAAGAATAAAACCTTTTCACAGAACAGGGATGTCTATACTTTATTAATAACATCTTAGTTCACTTCTGTGGCTCAGATGGTAAAGAGTCTGCCTGCGTGCGGGAGACCTGGGTTTGATCCCTGTGTCAGGAAGATCCCCTGGAGAAAGAAATGGCAACCCACTGCAGTATACGTGCGTGGAAGAGCCATGGATGGAGGAGCCTGGTGGGCTACCGTCCAGGGGATCACAAAGAATTGGGCGNGTTTGATCCCTGTGTCAGGAAGATCCCCTGGAGAAAGAAATGGCAACCCACTGCAGTATACGTGCGTGGAAGAGCCATGGATGGAGGAGCCTGGTGGGCTACCGTCCAGGGGATCACAAAGAATTGGGCGTGTTTAGGATATCGATATGAATTCAGCAGAATTTTAAGTAGATGGCTTTCTAGAATCAACTGCATCTTATCAGAAGTAGGTTAAGGCAGACCATGGTTTGAGGATCTCTGGGAATCCCAAGATGCATTCAGGTGTCCAGGAGGTCAAAACCATTTTCATACTAACACTGAAGTGTTACTTGTCTTTTTCAGTGTATTGACATTTCCAGTGATGGTGTGAAATTAATGGCAGGTCAGACTTCAGGCAGGTTAGCATGAGCTGAGGCAGCAAACTTCCTGGCAGTGTTGGCACACCTCACTGCCACACAGTTGCCACTAAAAAGACAAGCAACTTCACATAAGAATGTCCTTCATGAAGCAGAAACCAATGCTAGTCACATTAAATCTTTAACCTCCAGCACACATCTTTTCTGTGTGGCAGATGGGGACGTGAAAGGCACTCTGTTGCTTACCAAAGTTCCCTGATTGTCTGGAGAAAAGGATTTGTGCAGTGTTTGAGTTGTGAGCTAAATGAGCTGCCTTTTTTTTTTTTTTGCAAGAAACACTATTTTTACTTAAAACTACGATTCATAGACAAGCTATGGTTGTTTAGGCTTGGTTATTTGGCAGAACTTTGCTCAAACATCAATGACATGAGCTTGTCACTTCAAGAACACGATTGACAATATTTGTTGCTCACGATAAAATTTGAGCTTCAAGCAAAATTAGAGTTTTGGGAAACTTANTGTTTTTTTTTTTTTTTTTTTTTTTTGCAAGAAACACTATTTTTACTTAAAACTACGATTCATAGACAACCTATGGTTGTTTAGGCTTGGTTATTTGGCAGAACTTTGCTCAAAAATCAATGACATGAGCTTGGCACTTCAAGAACACGATTGACAATATTTGTTGCTCTCGATAAAATTTGAGCTTCAAGCAAAATTAGAGTTTTGGGAAACTTGTATCTGCCACTGTGAGCTGGACAGCTTTACCATCCACATATAAAGACCCTTCTGAAGACTTTGGTAGTGATGGTACCAAATGTGATTTTTGGATGTTGTATAATGAAATGTATCAGTATTTGAGAGACGTCTACATAATTTCTAAATAACCAGTACATGATGTTATAAAATCATTCATGGATAAAATAAAGTTTAAAACAGAACAATGGATTTTAATGTAACAGAGTATAAAAAGTTGACTGATGGGTGTGGCTCATATTCAGATTGCAAATGAACTTTGAGAAACTGCCATTTGTTAATTTTTGGTGTAATATCAAAGAATATCCAAAATTCAAGAGGCTATTCAGACACTCCTGTGTATTTTCCAGAATACACAGTTATGTGAGATCAGAGTTTCTTCACAACCAAAATAGTGTATCACAACAGATTGAATGCACAAATAGCTGTAGGAATACAGTAGACTTTTTTAAGCTAGATATTAAAAAGAGAAGTGAAAATATAAAAGGAATACCCTCTTACAGTATTTTTTTTGTCTTGGAAAGTATAGCTGTTTTTCCCTAAAAGTTTTATGTTAAGTAATAAAGCTTGGTGTTATTACAGAATTAATTATTAGATATTTAAAGTTTTGATTTTTAACGTGGTTGATGTTAATAGGTGTAACCCATATAACAAAAGCTCTTTGAAGTCACTGATAATTTTTATGTCTCAAGGGATATTGAGACCAAACACTTGAGAACTCATCTATAAGTAGACCAGGCCTGGACAACCCTTCCTGTATGAGATGGATCTTATTAAAATGTTTGTTTTCCTAGTATACTGATGGCTGTACAGTTTAGCATATAACCCTCCCACCTCTTTCACCAGCAGACTTCCTCTAAGATTTCTCTCACCCTGTTTTGTTGACAGTGGGGTATAGCTGTAAAAATGGTTGTGGTTCCATTCAGCCCTTGTCCTCCCATCCAAGAGGAAGGAGATAGCTGCATTTTATAAGAAGTCAGGCAGGTGAATCGAGGTTGTGAAAGATCAGATTTCTTATGCGTACCAAGTGGCAGATGAAAAGTTCAACAGCTGATAGTGAAGAGCTGACAAGAGCAATTGTTTTCAGGCAGGAAAAGAGAATTTATTTCCAGGTAGTTTTTTTCAGTGAGTCTGGCAACATCTGGGCAATGATTTAAACCTCCTAGGATTCTGACTTTAAGCTTAAAAATATATTTGCATATGCCAGCATTAGAAATGGAATCTCAAACTGCTGCCAACTTAGACAACCAAAAGGAAATAGACATCTAAATGGTTCAAAAGCTAAGCCTCGGGAGGTTCTGTTGCTTGGCAGCTGTGTAAACAGAGCTAGACCCTGTGCTTCTCTCTGAGATGCTTGGTTCTAAACAGGACCACACCATCTCGTGACCATATGGGCAGGAGTGGAAATGAAGGGGACAGGTCTCATTGTTGGGTTCAAGAAAAGTCGAACATTTTCCTTTCTGTATGCATGTGTGTGGAGTAAGAAACGTGACGGCGATGCAGGGTTAATGGGAAGACAACGCCAGGTGGGGAAATGACTTTGGTTTTTCCCTAACTGGGTGTCTATGTTTTTTTCTCTTGTTTCCTTCCTTTCTTCCTCTCTCTGTTCTTTCTCCCTTGAAACATAGGACTGTGAGACAGTTTTACTATGAAGCAGCAGGAGTGACCCTCCCTGTCATTAACTTCTTGACCAGAGAAGGACATTTCTCCATGTGCCGCTCTGTCCTCTGGGGGAAGTGGGTGAGACAGGACAGGGTGCCCACCTGGGACAGCTTGACGTATAATCCCTATCTATGTTCGACAGAAAAAGCAAGAGGAATTTTACTAGTTAGATTAAGTGACCACAGCTAGTTGTTTAAAAAAATATTTTTCCTTTGAGTCACAGCTCTTTAACCACATCTTCCATTTTATAATCCGTTTAGGTTGAGAAGCATACTATACCTTTAGTGTATTTCTCACTGTAACTTTTTAATACTTATTTTTATTGAGGTGTAATTGACATACATTATGTTAGTTTCAGGAGTACGACATCATGATTTGCTCTTTGTAGATATTGTGAAGTGTGCAGTTTCACAATATGAAATTTTGTGATGTTCGCCATAGTAAAGCTAGTTTAACATCTGTCACCATACATAGTTAACATCATTTTTTTCCTTGGATTGAGAACTTTTAAGATCTCCTCTCTTAACAGCTTTAAAAGTATTGTTAACCATAGTCACAGTGCTGCTCGTTACATCCCCGTGATTTATTTGTTTTCTCACTGGAAGTTTGTACCTTCACTCACTCCACTCACCCCTCATGCCCAGCTCTGGGAACCATCAGTCTGTTCTCTGTTTCTGTAAGCTTGATTTGGGCTCTCTCTCTCTCTTTTTCCACTTTTTTAAGTGGTTAAAGTTTTAATTTTTTGTTTTGGGCATGAAGCATGGCTTCTGGGCTCTTTGGTTCCCCATCCAAGGACTGAACCAAGGCCCCCAGCAGTGTGGGTACTGGGTCCTAACCACTGCACCCACCGGGGAGTTCCTCCCCATCCCAAGCTTTTTAGATTTAGATCATTTGCAGTGAACTTTGGTGTTTTAGTTATTGAATTAATGTAGAATTAGTGATGGGGTAAAAAGTTCGCAGGGTAAAAAATAGCAACACTATTAATAATAGTAGAAAAAGAAGAGGAGGAAGAAGAAGAGAAACAACTTCTCTTGCATGTTTAATATTTTGCCAGGTATAGTTTTAAGCTCTTATATTGATTTAGTTACTTGAAAGCTAAGGATGGCAGTTTACTGAGCTGAAAGATGGGTAGAAACCCAAGTTGTGGAACAGAGGTATCTGGGAGGCTAGATGGAGATGTCATAGTGAAATAAGGGGATAAAGGCTGAACCAGGAGACAAGTAAGAAATTGGAAGGAAGGAGTTGAAATTTGAAAAAGTTACAGACTGGGACTTGGGGTATGGAATCCAGAGTGAAAACAGGGTAGCTGATTTGAACTTTGAGGTGTCTGTTGTCAGGTAGGAATAATTTGGCAGATGAGAAAAGAAATGCCAGAGGTGAAGTGGAATTGCATCCAGTGATAGTAAAACTGGAGAACCTCCAGCAGACCGAGCACTAAAATGCAGAGGTAGGAAGACTAATCCAGCAAATGTGAATGAGAGAAAGGAATGTGGGCGAAAGGAATGCCACTGATGGAAAGCAAATGTAGAACATGGGCTTTGCTAGGAGGGGAGCTGGGACGCCTCGTAACAGCACATCAGCTGACCCCACGTGGGTGGAGCTGGGGAGGGGCTGCTGTGAGTGTTCCTAAGCCAGGATGGAGTTGCGCTGTGGTTGGCTGGTGGGTAGGAGAACAGGGGAATGACGAGACAAGAAGGGGACATACACCTTGGGGAGGGTTTGATTTTTCTACTTGACTTCTTGCCCTTTGTAAGTGAAAGAAACTGGCTTTTCTATGTGTGTGAAGTAAGTGAGCAATAATTAGCAGCAAGTAGCTCTGACTCTTATTTTCTTAAACCGAGAGCGTCAAAATTGCCTTTGCAGTGACCTGCATTAGCCCCAGGAAGCTCTATAACTCGCGTACCCTGTGTGTCTTGATCCTCGATTTGCTTTGTTTAATGTGCAGGGAGTTTTTAGTGGATGAGACTGGCAAGCCTGTGACGTTCAGTGCTGACACTGCGTTTCGTGCCACTATTTAAGGCATTTCACTCTGTGTAACGGTCCATTCATTACTGTGTACTTTTTCAAAGCCTCAATGAGGTGTTCTCTTGAGATTTCTTATTCTTCCAAGGGTCAGTGCTTAAGTGTCTAGTTTGGAATAGATCCAAAAATCGGTAAGTGGAAGATACTCTATCTCTGTCTTTTAGCACTGTGCTTCTCCTGCCTTTAAAAAGTGAAGTGTTATTGGAAACATCGCTATGTGGTATAATAGTATGCTACATACTATACTATAACAGGATGCTATGTAGTATGTAGTATAATTCTTTTAAAATTCCCTTGGTGTTTTTGTTGTTATACTTTTTAAAATATTTGTTTTATGGCTGGTAACAGCAACTTAAATGGCCACCATTATCAGACATATTTATCAGTGTTAAGAAGACCTGAGCACTTCTTACATAGAGAATACAGTTTACATCCCACTACTGAATCAGGTCCTTTTCAGGAAAATCACAACAAATACAGGATGTTCCTATTACATGGTTTGCGCCTTAAGGACCGTGATACATCCCTGAAGTCATGCTGATACTTTTGACATTGGGAAAGGCAGAGAAAAGGGAATGTGGAGAGAGGGAAACTTAGGGTGTTTCTGAGACGTTGCCACTGGCTGTTTTCAGCATAGGATGACACAACTATTGCTTTAACAGTAGTTTTTCTGATAAGACATTTCATTTTCAACAGCAGAAAAGTAACAAAATCGTAAATCGCATTGGCCCCCATTGGGGAAGAATATCTGCAAGTTCTCAGGTGGTTTCTGGCAGCAGGTTCTCATTTTCTCTTGTCAGGATTTTTGGTGTTGAAAATTATTGGCAAAGTATTTTATTGGTAACTGTTACTTTTATCAGTTCTATGGTTTTTCTTGGGGAAAAAAAATCAGCTCTAACTGCTTGAGTCCATGTTCTTTCATGTTGGCCATCAGTTTGGAACCAGAAAGACCTTCTTCCTTCAGGCAGAATGTTTCCTGCCTCCTGCTTTGTGTCCTCAGGTTATATACCTGTCCTTCACTACCTCCTGGAGTTTGCTCAAACTCATGTCCACTGAGTCAGTGATGCCATCCAACCATCTCATCCTCTGTTGCCCTCTTCTTCTCCCACCCTAAATCTTCCCCAGCATCAGGGTCTTTTCCAGTGTGTGGGTTTTTCACATCAGATGGCCCAACTATTGGAGCTTCAGCTTTAGCATTAATCCTTCTAATGAATATTTAGGGTTGATTTCCTTTAGGATTGACTGGTTTGGTATCCTTGCTATCCAAGGGACTCTCAAGAGTCTTCTCCAATACCACAATTTGAAAGCATCAGTTCTTCGACACTCAGCCTTCTTTATGGTCCAGCTCTCATATCCATACATGACTACTGGAAAAACCATAGCTTTGACTGTACAGATCTTTGTTGGCAAAGTGATGTCTCTGCTTTTTAATATGCTATCAAAGTTTGTCATAGAGTTTCTTTCAAGGAGCAAGCATCTTTTAATTTCAAGGGATAAGAATAGGCATAAGCAAATTTATATCCTGTTTTCATTTGTCACTTTTCTTTTTCATACACCTGTTGATTTCCCAACCCTTATTACACCTAGTGAACCCACTTTTCTGTTTTTTTTTTCAGGTCTTTGCCACTTGCCTCCACAGGTCTGTTCTTACTGACTAAAGTTTGTATTTCTTGACTTGAATTCATCTGCTCCTCTCATGCACAGCCTGCTGGTTCTCTCTTCTGCAGGTCTTTGCAGATCTCTGTCTCCCCTTCCTGTGCTAGTCCCTGACCTCATTCGATATCCAGTTCAAATTCCACTACTCAAAGCTCACCTCATCTACTCCACCAGATCTGTGTCTTGTTCTGCATCCATTGGTGATCAGCAGAGTGAGGTTCAGAGTATGGACATGCTTACACCGAGGTCCTTCTGTGTATGGACTTTAACCTGAACTTGGGCAAACTCCAAGAGATAGTGAGGGACAGGGAGGCCTGGCCTACTGCAGTTCATGGGGTCTCAAAGAGTCAGACACGACTTAGCAACTGGATGACAACAACAAATGCATGACTATAAATTGTGAAAAAGGCACTCGTAATAATATTGGTCTCCTTGGATGGTTGTGATTAAACGTGATAATACATGTAAAGTGTCTGGCACTCAGTGATCAATGCGCCAAGCTCTCAGGGAGCATTTCCAGCCACACCACATGCTCACAGAGTTCAGCTGTGCAGTCCTTGAAGGAAAGAATCTGGCTCTGCAGAGAATGCCTAGCATAAGCATTCTCTGGGCTGGAAGAAGCACAAGCTGGAATTGAGATTGCCAAGAGAAATATCAGTAACCGCAGATATGCAGATGACACCCTTATGGCAGAAAGTGAAGAGGAACTAGAAAGCCTCTTGGTGAAAGTCAAGGGGAGAGTGAAAAACTTGGCTTAAAGCTCAACATTCAGAAAACAAAGATCATGGCATCCAGTCCCATCACTTCTTGGGAAATAGATGGGGAAACAGTGGAAACCATGTCAGACTTTATTTTGGGGGGCTCCAAAATCACTGCAGATGGTGATTGCAGCTATGAAATTAAAAGACGCTGCCTCCTTGGAAGAAAAGTTATGACCAACCTAGATAGCATATTCAAAAGCAGAGACATTACTTTGCCGACTAAGGACTGTCTCGTCAAGGCTATGGTTTTTCCTATGGTCATGTATGGATGTGAGAGTTGGACTGTGAAGATGGCTGAGTGCCAAAGAATTGATGCTTTTGAACTGTGGTGTTGGAGAAGACTCTTGAGAGTCCTTTGGACTGCAAGGAGATCCAACCAGTCCATTCTGAAGGAGGTCAGCCCTGGGATTTCTTTGGAAGGAATGATGCTGAAGCTGAAACTCCAGTACTTTGGCCACCTCATGCAAAGAGTTGACTCATT
Source organism: Raphicerus campestris (assembly GCA_006410735.1). Classification (NCBI taxonomy): domain Eukaryota; kingdom Metazoa; phylum Chordata; class Mammalia; order Artiodactyla; family Bovidae; genus Raphicerus; species Raphicerus campestris. The sequence continues at coordinate 227,216 of SJYW01028026.1, read as the reverse complement.
GGAAAAGACTCTGATGCTGGGAGGGATTGGGGGCAGGAGGAGAAGGGGACGACAGAGGATGAGATGGCTGGATGGCATCACTGACTCGATGGACGTGAGTCTGAGCGAACTCCAGGAGTTGGTAATGGACAGCGAGGCCTGGGGTGCTGTGATTCATGGGGTTGCAAAGAGTCGGACACAACTGAGCGACTGAACTGAACTGTTGAAAATGGAGAGCATGGTCGTGAATAGCAGAGATTATCATGATGATGGTTGTTATTATTTCTGAAAATCTTTGCCATCATATTATAAGCAAAAATGTGTGTGATAAGACAGGAGGAACACAGTACACTCCCCAGTGTGTATTTCATCTGAACGTGCCTAAGGGTGACTGCAGATTCTTGATTACCTTCTAAAGACAGTGATAGGAAGTTCCAGGATTTCTCATTGCTTGTGCTCTGTATGTACATATAATACATATATACACATATATATAAAATATATATATATATAAAGTTTATTTATTTGTTTATTTTTGACTGTGTTGGGCTTTTCTTGAGTTGCTAGGAACGTGGGCTACTCTCTAGCTACTGTGTGCAGGCTTCTCGTTGCAGTGGCTTCTCTGTTGCAGAGCACAGGCCCTTGGGCACGCAGGCTTCAGTAGCTGCAGTGTGTGGGTTCTATAGCTGCAGCTCTCCAGCTCTAGAGCTCAGGCTCAGGAGTTGTGACATGACCAAGGTGCACCTAGGCCTGTGGGGTCTTCCTGGATCAGCGACTGACCCTGTGTCTCCTGCATTGGCAGGCAGACTCTTTACCGCTGAGCCACCAGGGAAGCCCCACTTTGTATCCTTTAGGGTGTTTTTTTTCCCTGTCCCTTGCTTTGTCATCTACTTAGAGGTATACTATATGTGTTTGTATGTGTGCGTGTGTGTGTATGCACACACCTATATTCATCATAGTTGCATACAAGTAGTATGCAAGTGGATACTTGTGACATTTATGATTAGTTTTTTAAAAAATTTATTTTAGGAATTTGAGTCAGAGAAGGGTTCTTCATTTCTCGGTGCTTCCATTTGCTTAGTTTCCAACTGGGAGCAGAAAAGAGACAAATATAAATGATGGATAATTGGTGACAGTCTTCTCCAAATTCATTTTACTTGAAATGTCTGGCACCATCACCACTAGGATCATCCTCCCCGTTAACATGAAAACTCTTNAGAGGTATACTATATGTGTTTGTATGTGTGCGTGTGTGTGTATGCACACACCTATATTCATCATAGTTGCATACAAGTAGTATGCAAGTGGATACTTGTGACATTTATGATTAGTTTTTTAAAAAATTTATTTTAGGAATTTGAGTCAGAGAAGGGTTCTTCATTTCTCGGTGCTTCCATTTGCTTAGTTTCCAACTGGGAGCAGAAAAGAGACAAATATAAATGATGGATAATTGGTGACAGTCTTCTCCAAATTCATTTTACTTGAAATGTCTGGCACCATCACCACTAGGATCATCCTCCCCGTTAACATGAAAACTCTTGTTCAGATCCGTTTTCCCAAGAACTTGTCATAGTGTTATCTCCTAATTCATGTGCTCACAAACATTTTCTGCTGTGAAAAGTACCAGAATAAGCAGAATTGCATTCAGTATGCAAATGAAAGTTTTACAGAAATAGGGTTGTATTGGAGATGAAATTAATTGTGACAGTTCAGGAGGAGTTTTACGAGAAAAGATTAACATGTTAGGTCTTCAGGGCTGTCTTCCCTGATGCATATAATATTAGGCAAAATGAAATCTCCATGTGCCCAAGCTTGGTGGAGGAATGTTTATTGAGTGCATAGAAATTTGAGCAAGGCATGTCTCTAAGAGTTTATGACAGCCCATTTTCTTTTCTCAGTGTGAGGATGAATTGGTCCATTATCATCTAAATTGGAAGTCATGATGATGGTTCTTCTTTGATTCTCTTGTTTACTTGTTAAGAAACTTGTACAGGAAAATGTGTTATTCTGAATTAAGTTGCTATTATAGAATAGCCTATAATGTTTTATTTTTTCATATGTTTATGTGCACATGAAAAGGGAAGATTTTATATAGGGGGGGGATCAGATCTAACTTAATTTATTTGATTTTTCAACAGAGGGTAAGGTATACAGTCTACCCAGAAGTTCTGTTTTCAAGTTTGATTGCCTTTTGAATGATTTCTGCAGTGATAATACAGAAAAGTTCTTTGTGTATATTCACTTTTTTTCTTCTTTTGCTCCAAGGAAACCAACATGTCTGACAAAAGTGACTTAAAAGCTGAGCTAGAGCGCAAAAAACAGCGCTTAGCACAGATAAGAGAAGAGAAGAAACGGAAGGAAGAGGAGAGAAAAAAGAAAGAGGTAAGTCCTGAGTGCTGTGCTGTCATCAGGGAAAAGGAAAACCACTCAGTTCCAAGGGGCTGGTCAAATGGATAGAGAGGACCCTGTGAAAGAATGTGTTTACAATACCTGCATAAAATGAGTGATATTTACATACTTAGAACAGTAAGCTCCTTGCTATCTATTGTGTACTGGTCAGGCACCACATAAACGGTCAATAGCATTTGGTCCAGAGAGCCCCAAACCCCAGGTTTACCCCAGACTTGAACAGGACCCTGAAAGTGATCTGCGATAGCTCTCCTGTTAGAAATTCCTTCTCCTTTCTGGGTCTCAGTTCCCTGTGCTTAACGGAAATAGCGTCCAGTAGTGTCTGGTCATGAGGATTAAACAAATTGATCTTATAAAGCACTTAGCAATGTCTGGGATCTATTGTTGTTCAGTCGCGTCCGACTCTTTGCGACCCCAGGGACTGCAGCATGCCAGGCCTCCCTGTCCCTCAGCATCTCCTGAAGTTTGCCCAAGTTCATGTCCATTGCATTGGTGATGCCATCCAGCCATCTCATCCTCGGACGTCTTCTTAGTAACTCTGTCCCAGTAACCTGGGATGTAGTTACTACTTATTGAAAGTAGTATCGAGCAAAGGCTTTAAAAAAACAAACAAACTACCCAAGCTGAACATTTTAGGAGGAAAATAGAAAATGATGCCAGTGGATTACCATGATTTCCTCAGTGTGTGTATTTTTCAGGGTAGATAAGTATGCTGGAATTGGTAAAGGGAAAGCTGCATTTTTCTCCTTTGATGAGGGAGTAGATAGTATAGTAGATACTGCTGTATGATACGTTACATCCAGAAGAGATTTTAGTGACCTTCCATTCAGGCCCTTCTTTATGCCAACAAAGCAACAGAAGCCCAGAGGTGAAGTGCAGCTTTTCCGCTTGTCAGACCTGAAATACAGAACTCCTATTTTTTTTTCTTTAATTAAATCTTTAGACCATTTAATAAGTATACCATAATAGAAAAACCATCCTTTCTTTTTCTTAATTTCTTTCACTGTTATTTCTAAAGAAATTGAAATGTATGTTCTTTTCCTTTTGTAAAATATTTAAAAAACTCCTTTATTGAAGTATAGTTGATTTATAATGTTTGCCAGTCTCTGCTGTACAGCAAAGTGGTGCAGGTATACGCAAACATACATTCTTTTTTATATTCTTTTTCATTGTGATTTATCACAGGATTTGCAATATAGTTCCCTGTGCTAATCGTTAGGACCGTGTTGTTTATCTTGTTGATTCTAAATGGAATCATTTGCATCTACCAATCCCAAACTCCCAGTCCTTTCCTCTCCCTCCCGCTCTCCCACTTGGCAGCTAGAAGTCGGATTTCTGTGTCTGTGAGTCTGTTTCTGGTTTGTAGACAGGTTCATTTGTGCCACATTTTAGATTCCACATGTAAGTGGCATCATACAACATTTGTCTTTCTCTTTCTGACTGACTTCACTGTGTGTGATCATCTTGAGGCCCACACATGTTGCTGCAAATGGTGTTATTTCACTCTTTTTTAATGATGGAGTAGGGCTGCCGTCTCACCCCACTCCAGCACTCTTGCCTGGAAAACCCCATGGACGGAGGAGCCTGGTAGGCTGCAGTCCATGGGGTCACTACAAGTCAGACACNTGTTATTTCACTCTTTTTTAATGATGGAGTAGGGCTGCCATCTCACCCCACTCCAGCACTCTTGCCTGGAAAACCCCATGAACGGAGTAGCCTGGTAGGCTGCAGTCCATGGGGTCGCTACAAGTCAGACATGACTGAGCGACTTCACTTTCACTTTTCACTTAAATGCATTGGAGAAGGAAATGGCAACCCACTCCGGTGTTCTTGACTGGAGAATCCCAAGGACGGTGGAACCTGGTGGGCTGCTGTCTGGGGTCGCACAGAGTCAGACACTATGGAAGCGACTTAGCAGCAGCAGCAGCAGCAGCAGTCCATTGTATATATGGGTCACATCTGCTTTCTTCATTCATCTGTTGGTGGATATTTAGGTTGTTCCCATGTCTTGGCTATTTGAATAGTGCCACTCTGAGCATAGGGGTGCATGCATCTTTTTGAATTATAGTTTTGCCCAGATATTTTCCCAGGAGTGGGACTGCTGGGTCATGTGCTGAATTCTATTTGTAGTTTTCTGAGGAACCTCCATATTGTTTTCCATCGTGGCTACACCTACTCACATTTCTACCAACAGTGTACGAATGGAATCCGGGACTCTTAGTTCCCAATTAAATGCCTTCCTGCTATATCATGTGACTTTCCTAATATCTCAATCCAACAAATAGTTTATTTTTAATTCTCTGATTTGTTGTGGTGGTGTAGAAATAGCCCACATCTTGTACAAAAACCAGACGCCACATATATTTTTGGTAGTTTTCTAAGAAGGAAACTTTGTATAGTGTGGTATTGCTATGTGTATAGAAATCAGACTTGCTTCCCTACTTTTATTTTAAGGGAAAAAATAATGTATTTTGAAGACTTAGAAGCTAAGTGCTGTTTCACACTATCAGGCTGGGAGACCAAGGCAAAAAAATCTCTAACAATTATTTTCCAGCAAAGTAAAACATAATTGTGTCACCCTCTGACCTCCTGGCATCTTGCTTCTCTTGGTACCATTATGCTTTGATTGATGCCATAGTTTATTTGTCCTTGACAGTGAGCATAATGTTTTGCCTTTGGAGATCTCTGCTGTTATATATGCAGTCTTGAGTGAAGTAGAGGTGAGAATTGACAAGGAATGGCTATTCATTTCCATGTGAAGCCAAAAAAAGCATTAAGTTATTATGCTCCCTTTCCTTCAAATGTCAACACTTATTGTAGTTTTAAAGCACCTGTTATCCTTTACTAATAATCGGTTTCCTTTTAAACTGACATCCTAATATCCAACTTGAATTCCATAGAATTACCACAAAATGCCAAGTGATATGGGAAATCTGGCTCCAAATTATGCTGTCTGCTTCATCCTTGTCATTTCACACATTTGGGGGGAGGAAATTACAGGCAAACAAGACTGATGGAAACAGGCCACCCTTTCTGTTCCTATACCACATAACTTTGCCTGGTGGGGATTTAGCTTTTATTCAACAGACAGATCCTTGGCGGGTTGGGGACAGCACATTGTGGCGGGGGCGTGATGGTGTGCAGAGCACCTGGACTTGGGGTCTTCCTGGGCCTCCACCTCCTTTTGGAATTAGAGTTTTACATAGTCTTAGTCTCCTTGTTGCTAAACTACAGGGTGGTTGAAACCTACCTCTGCTCCATGATACGTGCGTATGTTAGTCGGTTGTGTCCAGCTCTTGGCGACCCCACGGATTGTAGCCTGCCAGCCTCCTCTGTCCATTGGATTTTTTAGGCAAGAATTCTGGAGTGGGTTGCCATTTCCTCCTCCAGGGGATCTTCTCGACCCAGGGATGGAGCCTGCACCTCCTGTGTCTCCTGCATTGGCAAGTGGATTCTTTACCTACTGAGCCTCAGGGAAGTCCTATGGCAATAGAGTCCCAGTCTCCCCTCCCCAGAGTTTCTGGTTTGAAGTATCTAAATAGGGTCAGATTTGGGGATCATTGAACTGGATCGTCCTGAAGGTCTATCCTGGCTTTCAGCCCTGACCCTTCAAGTCCATCTCCCCTGCAAAAGCTCTTTCCTTGGGTCAGATTGTGATGACTTGGTTTGTTCTGAGAGTCCAGTGTTGTATTAATAAGACGCACGCAGTAGAACTATGGGTTAACACAGAGGCTTTCAAGCCTCACGTGGCTGGGAAACCTGGTTCTGCCCTTTGCAGGATGGCCTTGAACGGGTCTGGGACCCCTCTGTACTTGGACTCCCCTCTGTAAAATGGAGAGGAGAGGGGTCCTTCCTCGGAGTTCTGTGAGGATCCAAGGAGGTGGTGCAGAACTGTGAAGACACAGAGGATCTGCTTGGTGAGAAGCGGCTGAAACTCTGCTCCTGAAATGGCCCTCACATGGGGCCATTCGTCAGCATCAGTGCTGGGGACTCCATTTTTCAAAAATGCCCCATTGTTGGCAGAGTCTTCTAATCCAAGGCCCCTAGTTTCCTGGGATGATAGCATTTTGTAGTTGAAAGAAACCTGGAAGTAATCTCTTCTGATCTTTCTTTTTCAAATGCTCTTTGGGCCCTAGGGGCTGAGCCTCAGAAGTGATCTGACTTTATCTCCAGTCTCAGGAAGGACTCCCTATTCCAGCCAGTTGTCCAAATCAGAAAGAAACCTGGAGTCATGCTTTCAGCACCCCTTCTCCAGCTTCCCATGATCAGGGGTCCCAGACAGGCACAATGGCTCTCCCTGTTCCGTTTCATTTCCTTTCTCCCTAAATCCACATTCCAGCCAGCAAGGCTCGCTTCTTGCATTTCCCCCCATGGGCCAGGCTCTCTCTTGACAGGAGTTCATGAATATTCTCTCCCCTTGGTTTCCGCTGCTCTGTTAACCACATGTATTTCAGTTCTCAGCCTGGACGTCTCTTCCTCTCAAAAGCCTTCTCTAACCTCTCTCTAACCCATGACTGAGTTAGTCCTATGCCCTATCCCTGACCTTACCAAATTATTTAGCACCATTTACCTATTCATGTGTTTTTTCCTCCTCACTGAGCACAAGCTTTGGGGGACAGGGTTGTACTTTTCATCACGGAGTCAATGTCCAGCACAGATCCTGCCACATAGTAGGTCTTCAATAGAGGGGCACTTCCCTGGTGGGTCAGACAGTAAAAGAATCTGCCTGCGATACAGGAGACCCGGGTTTGATTCCTAGGGAAGATCCCCTGGAGAAGGGAATGGCTACCCATTCCAGTATTCTTGCCTAGAGAATTCCATGGAGAGAGGAGCCTGGCAGGCTACAGTCCATGGAGTTGCAAAGAGTTGGACACAACTGAGTGACTAACATTTTCACTTTTCATAGAATTAAGGAGTGAGTGAATGAATGAATAGCTAACCTAGGTAAAGCAGGTCTGAGATGCTGGTCACAGACATTCTTTCCAAGCACCTGCATTTTTTTTTTTTTTCTGTGAATTTCCTTGGAAGCTTCAGATCCTGAGTCTGTGGGATGCTCCAGTTAAGGGTCATTGTCATTGACTCTCGAGTTTAAGATTTTCTAGTTTTTGTCTTGTTTGTAGAGAGTTAGAAATAGCCTTAAGCTTATGTTGGAGAAGGAAATGGCAATCCACTCCAATATTCTTGCCTGGAGAATCCTGTGGACAGAGGAGCCTGGCAGGCTGCAGTCCACGGGGTTGTGAAGAGTCGGACACGACTGAAGTGGCTTAGCATGCATTAAGCTTATGTTTGTTTTCTTTCAGCTTTACTTAGGCTTATGTTTTGAATAAAACATGTTTAGAATAAAAAGGAAACAAAGTGCTCTTTAATTGCTAATCTGAGTGCCAGTGTATTTGCCGTGACTGCAAACTAGTGTGAACTGGGACCACCCAGGTTGATTGTCTCCGCAGACCCAGGAAACTGTGTTCATGTATAAAAATTACCACTCTCTGTGCCTTTGGATGTCAACTGCTTTCTTGGTTGTGCTATTATGGATGCAATCTGATTTTTAAATAATTATACTGGCCACCATTTAAGATGCAGAGCCAATTTCATGAAAAATTGGCTTTAAAACTATGAGGTGTGCTTAATGAGGCCACCCTGACATTTTGTCCTGTCCTTGGCCTTCTGCTGAGTTGCCGCAAGGTCAGATGAGATGGTTGGATGGCGTCACTGACTCAAGGCACATAACTTGGGCAAACGCCAGGAGATAGTGAGGGACGGGAAAGCCTGGCATGGTGCAGTCCATGGGGTTGCAAAGAGTCAGAAAAGACTTAGCGACTGAACAACAAACAGGATGGACAGAGGTTTTCTGACCTGAACAATGAACAGTAGGATGGACAGAGGTTTTCTGACCTGTTCTCATGTGTTAACAACTCTGCAGCTGTCTTTGGAAAAATGACGAATCATTCAGCTGAGAAATTTTCTTTCTTCGGGTCCCCTCTCTGGGTCTCAACTCACAAACAGAAATACCATTTGCTGGGAGAGACGTGGAACACATTTTAAATTACTAGTATGCAAAAACTCCTTATTGAGTCATTAACATGCATGAGGACTCTGTAGTATTTACATGGGAAATGTCAAAGGTTTCATGATTAGGGCACTTGGTATAACTGTCTTGGATGAAGAAGCACATTATTTAGTTTAAGGTGTTGATTGATAGCAGTTAGGAACTGGCTTTATTTCCAATAAGCCCCAGTTACCTAACTTTGCATTTTTCCTGGTCAACTTTGAATGTCAGTAGCTTTCCTAAGCTTCTGTCACGTCTAGATGGATGATTTATCCTTACTAATACATGTCACCTGTCATTGCATTGTGTGTTTCGTTAAGAAGTAAAAATGGCAGAAGGCAGAGAATGGGTTGTGGAGGCGCCTTGTGTTGTGGGGGAGACACTTTGAAGATGGAGTTCTGCGCGCTGCTTTTGCACACTGTCTGGCAATGCGTGTTGACATGAGGTTTACTCTCTGGTATGTTTCTTGTTCTTTTTACTTGCTAAGTCATGTCCAACTCTTTGCAACCCAAGGGACTATAGCCCACCAGGTTCCTCTGTCCATAGGCTTTCCCAGGCCGTTCCTTTTCCAGGGAATCTTCCCAACCCAGGGATCAAACCTATGTTCCTGCTGGGCAGTCAGATTCTTTACCACTGAGCCTCTAGGGAAGCCCACTCTAATATGTTTCTTGAATGCTAATGATGAAAGTTAGAATGAAAGAAAAAACAAATTCTGTGCCTTTCTGCCTAGGGCATATGTGGCAGAAAGTTATAGATAACATGTCTTCAGTTTATTCAAAAGGAAAAGATTGGATGGCTCTTCTTCTGTTTCACTCTATATGAGCTTCATTAGAACTCATGTTCATTATCACTGGCGCCCTGTTGTCCTTAAATAAATTTTTGTTGAAAGGACGAAGAAAGGTTCAATTTTTTTGTTGCTATTGCTAGAAGATAGAAATGGCTTTGTTATGAGCACTGGGTCACTGGGAGTTTAGATGACGCCTTCTCATGGTAGTGTGGTAAAGGAACTTTCTGAATGGGGTGTAGCCAGTGGAAACTCTCCTGAACGATGTATAATTCTTAGATTTGATATCTCTAACATAACACTTACCAAAGGCAATCGTTTCATTCACTCAGCATTTTTAAACTGAGCGTCGACTGTGTGGCAAGCCTTGATCTAGATGTGAGGATATAGTTGTGAACAAAATAAACACATACCTATTCTCAGTGAAGCTGACAGTCCAGTCAGGTACGGCTTACCTCTTCACTGTAAAACCATGCTATGCCATTTTGGCTTCCTGAGACGAATTTTGTTTATCTTGGTTTTTTTTCTAATTTATATTTCAGTAGTGACAGTGGTGATTCCCTTTTCTTTTATTGCCCCACTTTCCCTTCAATCCTTCTTTTAAATTTATGATAGGTGAACATTGATATAGATCATCACTCTGCAAGGTCCTTCTTTAAAGTCTTAGTTCTGTCTTTGCCTTTGGGCTTCCCAGGTGGTAAAGAACCAGCCTGCCATTGCAAGAGACATAAGAGATGTGTGTTTGATCCCTGAGTTGGGGAGATCCCCTGGAGGAGGGCATGGCAATCCTCTGCAGTATTGTTGCCAGGAGAATCCCATGGACAGAAGAGCCTGGTGGGCTATAAAGACCACAGTGTTGCAGACTTAGACACAGCTGAAGGGGCTTAGCATGCACACGTCCTTGCCTCTGTTGGATGCATAAACTTTGGAACTTGCTAGTTTAATGTTGAAATTGGGAAAGAAAGTGAGCTTTCATATCTTCCAGGATTAAACTGCCATTTCAGAAATCCCATGGATTACATGAGAGAGCCTGAATCTTCTACTTCCTCATTAGCCCTTATTGATCCCCATCATGGCAGTTTTCCCTCTGATGACAGAGAGCCAACTCATTGGAAAAGACCCTGATGCTGGGAAAGACTGAGGGCAGGAGGAGAACGGGGTAACAGAGGATGAGATGGATGGCATCACCAACTCAATGGACATGAGTTTGAACAAATTCCGGAAAATATGAAGGACAGGGAAGCCTGGTGTGCTGCAGTTCATGGGTTTGCAAAGAGTCAGACACGACTTAGCGACTGAACAACAAAGACATCAAATACCTGAGTGTATTTTAAGCCCGAGGGGAATAAAACAGAAGCACTGAGCCCCGCACCGTGTGCAAAGATGCATTTTGCTTACAGTCGGTGTGTAGGTTACCATCTGGGCGCAAGTCACAGTTGCCTGAACTCTCTGTGGTAGATGCCACGATGGAAATTATGCTTTACTGCTTTGAAATGTGCTTTGTACTCCTGAAAGAGGTAATGTGTCTGTGAGGGAGCCCAACTTGCCCCCGGAGAGGAAGGTGTGTCTGATAAGTGGATAATTGGCTTTTGACAAACTCTGAGACAGTCTCACTCCTGGAAACTCACAAAGCCTTGTTGTGAAGTAGCTGCACATCAAATAGGATGTTATCGTCTTTCAGATGTGGGGCAAATGCCTTGTCTTAAGTAGTAATTGTGTTCTGAAAAAGAAAAGAAACCTGAGTATTTAATTCCCCCCAGAATTCCACCGCCAACCTTCTTTAACCTGTATTTTGGCTTGTTGCTTTTCCTTTGAGTTTCCCACCAAGCATTCTGTTTTCCTCATTTCAAAAAGACAAACTGGGCATCAGAAGCTCATACAAGGTGTGTCTTCCCCAAGAAAGCACTTGGGGAAAGAGTGTATCTCTCCTGAATGACTTTTTGTTTTATATTTTTCCACGTGCATAATTTTCTCCTTTGAGTTAATATGTATAACAGAAGCCTATGAAAATCAGAATTATGTAACAATACTTAGATAAGTATTGTTCACATGCCTTAATAAGAATTTTAGCCTGGTTTATTGAAACTGTGGTAAACTTAGAGTAGTGATACAATCATGTATTTTACAGTTACAGATTTTCATAACTAATCTTACAGCCAGACACCAATAATTCCTTGTTTGCATAATCCCAAATGTGAGGCATGACTATTACAAATGCACACTCATCAAGAACTGATAATATGTCTTCCCAGAAGGGACATGGGTATCTAAATTACTAGACAGATTTGTTTTTTTGTATGTTTGTTTGTTTGTTTGTTTAAATCCACATCCAAGTTAGAAATATTTTGTCNTGTAGGTTACCATCTGGGCGCAAGTCACAGTTGCCTGAACTCTCTGTGGTAGATGCCACGACGGAAATTATGCTTTACTGCTTTGAAATGTGCTTTGTACTCCTGAAAGAGGTAATGTGTCTGTGAGGGAGCCCAACTTGCCCCCGGAGAGGAAGGTGTGTCTGATAAGTGGATAATTGGCTTTTGACAAACTCTGAGACAGTCTCACTCCTGGAAACTCACAAAGCCTTGTTGTGAAGTAGCTGCACATCAAATAGGATGTTATCGTCTTTCAGATGTGGGGCAAATGCCTTGTCTTAAGTAGTAATTGTGTTCTGAAAAAGAAAAGAAACCTGAGTATTTAATTCCCCCCAGAATTCCACCGCCAACCTTCTTTAACCTGTATTTTGGCTTGTTGCTTTTCCTTTGAGTTTCCCACCAAGCATTCTGTTTTCCTCATTTCAAAAAGACAAACTGGGCATCAGAAGCTCATACAAGGTGTGTCTTCCCCAAGAAAGCACTTGGGGAAAGAGTGTATCTCTCCTGAATGACTTTTTGTTTTATATTTTTCCACGTGCATAATTTTCTCCTTTGAGTTAATATGTATAACAGAAGCCTATGAAAATCAGAATTATGTAACAATACTTAGATAAGTATTGTTCACATGCCTTAATAAGAATTTTAGCCTGGTTTATTGAAACTGTGGTAAACTTAGAGTAGTGATACAATCATGTATTTTACAGTTACAGATTTTCATAACTAATCTTACAGCCAGACACCAATAATTCCTTGTTTGCATAATCCCAAATGTGAGGCATGACTATTACAAATGCACACTCATCAAGAACTGATAATATGTCTTCCCAGAAGGGACATGAGTATCTAAATTACTAGACAGATTTGTTTTTTTGTATGTTTGTTTGTTTGTTTGTTTAAATCCACATCCAAGTTAGAAATATTTTGTCTTGATGGTTTCTTCTGAGACCAAGTGAGAAAAACTCTCCTAACATGTGATAGAGGCAGGAAAAAGCCTGCAGCCAGAAGAGAAAGTACTGGGTACTTATAGTAGTTATTAAATGGAGCAGTTACAATGTTACAATGTTTTTTCATCCTTTATACACATGTTTATATCTATTTAGGGCTTTTGCCTGGTCTTTGCTGCCATGCATTTGCCATTTTCAGTTTCATCCAGAGGCATACATTTAGCTTGGTTACTCACTTTCTCACTGGCATTCACTTTTTGTAGGCTGACATGCAGCAGAAGAAAGAACCAGTTCCAGATGACTCTGACCTGGATCGCAAACGCCGAGAGACGGAGGCCCTGCTGCAAAGCATCGGGATCTCGCCAGAGCCCCCTCTAGGTACTTTAGAGTGCTTTGTGTTTTAATATAGCCTCAGATTTGACTTGTGTAGGGTATACCATGTCCAGCGTTTACTATTCTTTTACATCTCCCTTTTGTTTTTATGTTTTAAGAAATGCTTTGGCTTATGGTTCAGGTGTATTTATTTTTGGAATTGAGGGGGCTGGAAGGAGATGGGAGGAGAGATTGTAGAGTGGTTAGCAAATGGCTGCTTACTGGCTAATGCTGCAGTCAACCTAATCCACTGCATTACTGTTAGAGTATCTTATACTTGTTAAATGAGTTACCACTGGCAAATACCAGAAATCACAAGATGAAGGAAAAAAAAACTTCATTTCCGTTGCTGAATCCCAGCCTCTCTCTGCCAACCTAAATACTGTGAATCTGGTTATGAATTTCATAACCACCCCAGGCACAGAGTTATTCTATGATGAAAATAGAATGCTCGGTGGGAAACTTAAAGGAAAACTTGAAATGGTGGCAGATTAGCAGCTAATTAACATGTTTAAATTTCTTTGACTCTGTTGTATATCTTGGTTTCATTGCTAATCGGCATCTTTACTACAGCACCCTTCCTCCAACTCATTCATACCTAGTTACTTATCCATGATCTCATTTTATTCAGGGTTTGGATGTTGAACTATTTCTTTTTGTTGACGGTGACTTGTACATATAATATGTTTATTCTGTCACTATATATCACTCATGTGATGTTATTTTATTTTTCTTTATCCATTTGCTTTCCATACGTTTCAGAGTAATCCCAGGGTGTCTGTAAAACTACATTATGTCCAATATAGTAAAACAAAAGCTTTAAAAATAATACATATAAATAAACATAGTATCAGATCCCCTTTTATAAATTGCTCATCTTTTAATACCATCGGCTTTTATATTAACATAAATTTTCGTTTATTTCCATAATTACTTTAACAACAAAAATTATCCCGTGAACAATAAAATGGCAAGTGTGTATATCAATATAAGTAAGTAAAAGGGCAAAATATAATAATCATATAATTTATTAAGTGTTTCTGGTTATAATTCAGTACATACACACAAAAGTAAAACACCATGAAAAAACATTTTATACTCAACCTCAGTGTGTATTAATAGTAAGTAAAATCATATGTCTAACAATGACATAATAAACCCCATTAAGACGTTGATTATTTTGTTAGTTTCTTTGTGGTATGGGAGATGTAACCCACAGGATATTTGAGTGGTGGGNATTAAGTGTTTCTGGTTATAATTCAGTACATACACACAAAAGTAAAACACCATGAAAAAACATTTTATACTCAACTTCAGTATGTATTAATAGTAAGTAAAATCATATGTCTAACAATGACATAATAAACCCCGTTAAGACGTTGATTATTTTGTTAGTTTCTTTGTGGTATGGGAGATGTAACCCACAGGATATTTGAGTGGTGGATCTTCTGTGAGGAGCTGACAAACCTTTTTCTTACTTAGTTGACAAGTAATACATGTTAGACCCTTGGCAATTATATTTTTGCCTCAAAATAGGCTTTGAAGTTCTGCTGCAGTGTGAACACCGGTTAAACACAACCGTTGAATATTTGTTCTCCCCTAACCTGCCTAAAGCCAGCAATTAAACCTTAGGAGCAAAACAGTTTAAACATCCCTAAACCATGACCAAATTCCGAACTATCCCGTCATCCCTGCCAAAGGGCTCTGGCAAAAGTGGACCCCATTTTCAACTTTTATCCATCTCTCCGACTTACCCTCTGACTTATTGCAGAGAGTAATCAGTGAATTAATTGTAGAACCATGTGAAATTCCTGGTTTCTTGACAGATCTGCCATTGTGTTATAGGATTTGGCCAACATAGTTAAACCCTTTACCTTATTAAATAAATAAAAGGAAATTGCACATGATTGAAACCAAATGGGAATCTACACTATGTACTGAAGTTTCTTGCTGCCCATATGGCGTCCCTGGCATGCGTGATACTGAGATCCCGTTCTCATCTGGCCTGGAGCCACCTTGGCTATTTGGTGCAGCTTCTATCTGAAGGACGTTTGGCTTGTATCTGAAACATAGAGGAAAAAAAATCCACTTGCATTTCCTCTAATTTATTTTCTTTTATTACTCTTGCTTTGAGAGTTCCAGCCTGCACTGACCTTGCTCTGTGAACCTGCTTCTTCTGTCTTCAGAATGGCGGTTTGCTTACGTGTACACCGCAGTGCTTTCTAGAGCTGCCAGATGCAAAGAACACAATTCCCAAACACAGTAAACAGTGCAAGGCGACGAAACTATTAATTAAGTGTAAAAATAAAGCGGCCTGGCATCGTGCTTTGTTTTGAAGGAGATTTTTAAATTACTGGGTTCAACATTTACCCTTTTCTCTATCTGTCATTTAGTCTCTCATAGCAAATGCAGCTTATACTCCACAAACAATAGGCTTTCCTCCAAGTGCAGACATGCAGCAGACTTTTCTGACTCCCCATGACCCTCTAAAATTCCTCAGAATCACTTATTTCATAATCATTTAAAGTTTTATAGACACCTCGTTTTATTTTGAATAGGTCACATCTATACTAACAAAATAAAGTGGAGGATTAGAATTATCTGGATAGTTCATGCTAGAGAGGGATTTGCCTTGAATTATCCAGGTAACTGTTTTGATTCTCCATTTTACTTTGTTAAGGTGGACATGGCCTTAGACTCTCTAAGTTAATTCTGTCTAAATTCATTTCAAATTTTAATTTCCGAAGTATGAAAAATTCACTGGACTCTTTTCCTTTTCTTTTCTTTCCTTTTTTTTTTTTCTTCTTATCCCATCTCAATCTCTCCTGGCCATACAATCACTTTAATTTGAGCCCGTTTGTTTTGATTTATCTGACACTGCTCTTCCCCAGTGCAGCCGCTGCATTTTTTAACATGGGATACCTGTTATTTTCATTATTTAGTCCCAACCCCTATGTCTCCCTCCTCGAAATCAGTGAGCACTCCCAGTGAAGCTGGAAGCCAGGACTCAGGCGACCTGGGACCGTTAACAAGGTAAGAGTTGTCCCTTCATGAAGGCTGTGGTGGGATGTCAATATCACCTCCCTCCCTTCCCCGCCCCAGAAAAAATCAAGACGCCAAAAGTCTGAAAAACCACACCATTCCATGGCACATTGTTAACTGTGCTTTCCTCTTTACATATCAGTCATTTTTCTATGTTTACATTTATGGTGGCTTGCTATTTTTGGTGACATAGGATTGACTTTGAACCCTTGAAGTGATAAGTATCACTCTTCCGTGAATAGACTAATTTAACACCACGTGTCTTATTTGACAAACACAAGCACATCCATTGGCTTCAGTTTAAAAGAAAGTAGGGAAGGACCAAAGACAAATGGAATATATATCTAGCTTCTCATTATTCTACCTTGGTTTTGGTTTCCATGAGAATCTTTGTGAGTGTAACACTGAGATATTCTAACCTTAAATTTACTTTTTCAAAAGTCTTGTTTATTTGCTTAGTAGAGTTGACAAATTTGAGAGCTTGATCCTCAAAGTGTTTTTATTATCATTATTAATTATTATAATCATCAGGATTAACTGCTTCATTTTTGTCAGTTGCCAAACTTTTATTACACTAGGTGTATTCCAAGGTTATGTAACTAACTTCTCAAGGCCGATATAGACAATCTCTAATTTGACCACTGAGGGAACATCCAAAATGTAGCAATGTGGAGAGCAAGGAGAAGGCTCATTAATATGCATGAGGTCATGGAAACTTTCTCAATCCAGGTGTCTTCAGCAGTATTCCCACATGTGGATGCCCATAGGCAGGCGATAGAAATGAGTGGGGAGTGAGGCCTTTGGCAGCTTGTTAGCTAGCACTCTCTTTATGAAGCTCAGATGGTCTCTTCACAGCTCTTGGGCTGGTTGAGCTCAAATGGGAACATGGACCCAGTTTTTCCACACCTTTCATGAAAAGCTAAGAATGCAAATATTTATGCAACAGTTTCGTGGACATTAAATGTTAATGACTTTGTTAAAAGGAGTTGTGGGCTAGATTTGGCTCATGAGTTGGTGATGTATGACCTCTCTCTGACTTTTGAAATAATCATAACACATTTTAATAAAGTTTCAATAAAAGAAGCAATCGTCCACAGCCCCAGCATTCTAACAGATCAGCCTTTGTCTTGTCAGGGTACCTTTCAATCCTTATCTACTTGTTTGTATGTCTTGCTACTGTATATGCTCCTGGAGGAAGTGAAGTGAAAGTCGCTCAGTCATGTCTGACTCTTTGCGACCCTATGGACTTAGATAGTCCATGGAATTCTCCAGGCCAGAATACTGGAGTGGGTAGCCTTTCCCTTTTCCAGGGGATCTTCCCAACCCAGGGATTGAACCCAGGTCTCCCACTTTGCAGGCAGATTCTTGACCAGCTGAGCCACAAGGGAATTCCTGAAGGAGAGGTATACAATTTTGCATTTTTCTGTGTTCACTTAACAGCTTATCATGAGCATTATCTTCTAATGGTCCATTGTTTTCAGAAAAGCCTCGTCAATTTTGGTAGAGAAAAACAGAGAAATGAGAATAAGGTTAGCCTGTGTTGTAGGATTTTTAGCTTTCTGAAATCAAATCATAAGACTAAAATGACTTCACCAATACCTGTCTGTTCATGTGTTTCAGACTTGAGTGTTTTGTTTTTATAGGGTCTTTTGAAACAGGTTGGACACTGCTTTCAATTTGAGAAACGTGAACATAGAGGCTTTTGTGGGTACCAGGCTGGTTTGCGTTAGCAAATCACCTTTGTGATTTGGAGTAGCACACGTCTTCCCTCATCTTTTGCTTTGAACACTTCAAAAGGTCTTTGAGGGTGTGGGGGGGAGGGGAAATAATAATAACACAGCATGTAAGATCTAACATTTATATAAGAGCTGGCACAATATAATCACATTCCTTAGGGGGCTCCATTGGCCTATCATTAAGTTAATATATTTGCCTGTTTCTGCACAGTGATGGTGTTGTGTCAGTGATGTGTAGTGTCGAGGGGTTCCACTGGCAGTGTTAAATACTATTACCAACTTCATAGTTGATTAGCCCCTTTGAAAACTTCTAGAGAAAGTTGACTGATGCTGTTAGTGCTCTAGGGACAGCAGCAGTTATTCTGTCGGAGGGAACGTCATTCCTTTCCCCTTCTTACATGACTTTTTAAACTTAACCACTTTGGAAGAGGTGCTGTCTACTCCCACCTCACACAAACTCCACAAACTCCAACTGGCTTCAGTTCTTTATGGAAACATTCTGGCAAGAGCAGGCAACTGCTCAATGAGTATATCCCTTGCTAAGTGCAGGTTTCATAGGGATGCAAAGAAACTGGCATTGAGGAAATGAGTTTTCAGAAGAACTGAGCACAGAGTTGGCTTGAGAAGGCATTAGGAATAGCTTAGTAAACTGTGCCCTTGTTTTGAACTTAGGCACATTCCATGCAAATTTATGTTTTTCTTTCCATAAAGGATATATGCGAGTAAAATTTCAGAAGAATGTTATATTTCAGTTTTTAAAATTCTACTTGGAATGTCTTTTTCTGTAGAAGGAACATCTTTGAAAGCAGTTACTGTTAACTCTAACACTTCATAAAACACGAGCCTGAGAAAAGCACTTGGTAATTCCTAAGAATATAACTCTATGGCCATAAATTTGCATATTTGTGTAGAATTTGGACTTTTTGAAAAATGGAAAATCTTGCAGAAGATAACTTAGGAATCAAAGCAAAACATCTGGTCCTGCCTAAAGGTTCACATAAATTCTCTCATTTGCCAGACTTTCAAACCAAAACTACAATTTGCTTTGCAGAGCCAGAATTAGCAAACATTTCTTATATAACCCCTGTAAGTGTTTAATTTGGAAACTGACATACTTAATATGCCCTGTTAGAAAGAAAAAGTTAAATAGTGCTTTAAACATATGAAGTATAACAAAAATTTCTTTTATTGATTTTTAAGAGCAGTTAAGTAAATTTTCTAAACTGAGTGAATAGAGAGTAGATATATTTAACATTTTTTGAATTATACTAGTGTGATTTAATTTTAAAACTTATAGTATCATAGTTTGTGTTCCAATTTCTGCTTCTGTAGTTATAGCCTGCTTCTCATTTACAGTTTACATTTGTGGTACTTTTCTCTTTCTCATAATTAGTTTTGGTAGAGTCAATCATTGCTTGTTTAAACATACTGAACAAAGAACAAGCTCTTGGGTTTCAAAAAATTAACCTATTAATAAAAAATTTGAAAGACTAGTTTTACATATAAATGTAGATGAAAAAAATCCTAAATATGTTATTTGTAGCTGGAATCCAATACAATATTAAAAGGATACAATGTTATGCTTAATTGTGTTGGATTCAAAAGTTCAAGGATATTTTAGTATAGAAAAATGTTGCCTTTATTCAGCATATAAAAAGGTCAAAGAGGGAGAAGTAAGTATTACAGTATATACTGAAATGGTGGGGCTTCCCTGGCGGCTCAGAGGTTAAAGCGTCTGCCTGGAATTCAGGAGACCCGGGTTCGATCCCTGGGTTGGGAAGATCCCCTGGAGAAGGAAATGGCAACCTACTCCAGCACTCTTGACTGGAGAATCCCATGGAGGGAGGAGCCTGGTGGGCCCCAGTCCATGGGGTCGCAAAGAGTCGGACACAACTGACCGACTTCAATTTCAATTTCACTGAAATGGTACTTGCAAAATGTAAACATCTAGTCTCATGTTTTACAACTTAGTAAACTAGAAATATAAATGTTTTTCTCAATATGATAAAGAATATTAATTTCAAAGCAAGAGCTTACATCTTTGATCCACGAGAGTGAAGCATTAGCATTTTATAGCTCTTAAAGAGTGATTTATGTGTACTTGAATGCATGTCTTTCTTCCTCAGGAAATGATAGGTTCCTTGTGAGAAGGGAGTAAGTCATATTTNCAAAATGTAGCAATGTGGAGAGCAAGGAGAAGGCTCATTAATATGCATGAGGTCATGGAAACTTTCTCAATCCAGGTGTCTTCAGCAGTATTCCCACATGTGGATGCCCATAGGCAGGCGATAGAAATGAGTGGGGAGTGAGGCCTTTGGCAGCTTGTTAGCTAGCACTCTCTTTATGAAGCTCAGATGGTCTCTTCACAGCTCTTGGGCTGGTTGAGCTCAAATGGGAACATGGACCCAGTTTTTCCACACCTTTCATGAAAAGCTAAGAATGCAAATATTTATGCAACAGTTTCGTGGACATTAAATGTTAATGACTTTGTTAAAAGGAGTTGTGGGCTAGATTTGGCTCATGAGTTGGTGATGTATGACCTCTCTCTGACTTTTGAAATAATCATAACACATTTTAATAAAGTTTCAATAAAAGAAGCAATCGTCCACAGCCCCAGCATTCTAACAGATCAGCCTTTGTCTTGTCAGGGTACCTTTCAATCCTTATCTACTTGTTTGTATGTCTTGCTACTGTATATGCTCCTGGAGGAAGTGAAGTGAAAGTCGCTCAGTCATGTCTGACTCTTTGCGACCCTATGGACTTAGATAGTCCATGGAATTCTCCAGGCCAGAATACTGGAGTGGGTAGCCTTTCCCTTTTCCAGGGGATCTTCCCAACCCAGGGATTGAACCCAGGTCTCCCACTTTGCAGGCAGATTCTTGACCAGCTGAGCCACAAGGGAATTCCTGAAGGAGAGGTATACAATTTTGCATTTTTCTGTGTTCACTTAACAGCTTATCATGAGCATTATCTTCTAATGGTCCATTGTTTTCAGAAAAGCCTCGTCAATTTTGGTAGAGAAAAACAGAGAAATGAGAATAAGGTTAGCCTGTGTTGTAGGATTTTTAGCTTTCTGAAATCAAATCATAAGACTAAAATGACTTCACCAATACCTGTCTGTTCATGTGTTTCAGACTTGAGTGTTTTGTTTTTATAGGGTCTTTTGAAACAGGTTGGACACTGCTTTCAATTTGAGAAACGTGAACATAGAGGCTTTTGTGGGTACCAGGCTGGTTTGCGTTAGCAAATCGCCTTTGTGATTTGGAGTAGCACACGTCTTCCCTCATCTTTTGCTTTGAACACTTCAAAAGGTCTTTGAGGGTGTGGGGGGGAGGGGAAATAATAATAACACAGCATGTAAGATCTAACATTTATATAAGAGCTGGCACAATATAATCACATTCCTTAGGGGGCTCCATTGGCCTATCATTAAGTTAATATATTTGCCTGTTTCTGCACAGTGATGGTGTTGTGTCAGTGATGTGTAGTGTCGAGGGGTTCCACTGGCAGTGTTAAATACTATTACCAACTTCATAGTTGATTAGCCCCTTTGAAAACTTCTAGAGAAAGTTGACTGATGCTGTTAGTGCTCTAGGGACAGCAGCAGTTATTCTGTCGGAGGGAACGTCATTCCTTTCCCATTCTTACATGACTTTTTAAACTTAACCACTTTGGAAGAGGTGCTGTCTACTCCCACCTCACACAAACTCCACAAACTCCAACTGGCTTCAGTTCTTTATGGAAACATTCTGGCAAGAGCAGGCAACTGCTCAATGAGTATATCCCTTGCTAAGTGCAGGTTTCATAGGGATGCAAAGAAACTGGCATTGAGGAAATGAGTTTTCAGAAGAACTGAGCACAGAGTTGGCTTGAGAAGGCATTAGGAATAGCTTAGTAAACTGTGCCCTTGTTTTGAACTTAGGCACATTCCATGCAAATTTATGTTTTTCTTTCCATAAAGGATATATGCGAGTAAAATTTCAGAAGAATGTTATATTTCAGTTTTTAAAATTCTACTTGGAATGTCTTTTTCTGTAGAAGGAACATCTTTGAAAGCAGTTACTGTTAACTCTAACACTTCATAAAACACGAGCCTGAGAAAAGCACTTGGTAATTCCTAAGAATATAACTCTATGGCCATAAATTTGCATATTTGTGTAGAATTTGGACTTTTTGAAAAATGGAAAATCTTGCAGAAGATAACTTAGGAATCAAAGCAAAACATCTGGTCCTGCCTAAAGGTTCACATAAATTCTCTCATTTGCCAGACTTTCAAACCAAAACTACAATTTGCTTTGCAGAGCCAGAATTAGCAAACATTTCTTATATAACCCCTGTAAGTGTTTAATTTGGAAACTGACATACTTAATATGCCCTGTTAGAAAGAAAAAGTTAAATAGTGCTTTAAACATATGAAGTATAACAAAAATTTCTTTTATTGATTTTTAAGAGCAGTTAAGTAAATTTTCTAAACTGAGTGAATAGAGAGTAGATATATTTAACATTTTTTGAATTATACTAGTGTGATTTAATTTTAAAACTTATAGTATCATAGTTTGTGTTCCAATTTCTGCTTCTGTAGTTATAGCCTGCTTCTCATTTACAGTTTACATTTGTGGTACTTTTCTCTTTCTCATAATTAGTTTTGGTAGAGTCAATCATTGCTTGTTTAAACATACTGAACAAAGAACAAGCTCTTGGGTTTCAAAAAATTAACCTATTAATAAAAAATTTGAAAGACTAGTTTTACATATAAATGTAGATGAAAAAAATCCTAAATATGTTATTTGTAGCTGGAATCCAATACAATATTAAAAGGATACAATGTTATGCTTAATTGTGTTGGATTCAAAAGTTCAAGGATATTTTAGTATAGAAAAATGTTGCCTTTATTCAGCATATAAAAAGGTCAAAGAGGGAGAAGTAAGTATTACAGTATATACTGAAATGGTGGGGCTTCCCTGGCGGCTCAGAGGTTAAAGCGTCTGCCTGGAATTCAGGAGACCCGGGTTCGATCCCTGGGTTGGGAAGATCCCCTGGAGAAGGAAATGGCAACCTACTCCAGCACTCTTGACTGGAGAATCCCATGGAGGGAGGAGCCTGGTGGGCCCCAGTCCATGGGGTCGCAAAGAGTCGGACACAACTGACCGACTTCAATTTCAATTTCACTGAAATGGTACTTGCAAAATGTAAACATCTAGTCTCATGTTTTACAACTTAGTAAACTAGAAATATAAATGTTTTTCTCAATATGATAAAGAATATTAATTTCAAAGCAAGAGCTTACATCTTTGATCCACGAGAGTGAAGCATTAGCATTTTATAGCTCTTAAAGAGTGATTTATGTGTACTTGAATGCATGTCTTTCTTCCTCAGGAAATGATAGGTTCCTTGTGAGAAGGGAGTAAGTCATATTTGTGGTTGTGTCCATATAATAGATGTTAAACATTTATTGAAAGAATCAAGTATCATCCTACTTTTTACAGGGCATGGAGGCACAGAGAGAATAAGTAATTTTCTCAGGTTCACACAGGACATAGCTACAATGCTAGGTTTGAACCTGGGGAGGTTGATACAAGTTTCCACAATCTATACCTCAGCCCTATATCATCTCTAACAGCAATTGCTATGTGATATACAACCTACTCCATAAGGTAATCATGATTAAACAAATTAGTGTCTGTAAAGCACCAGGAAAGGAGTCTGACATAAATTGAAAATATGTGAGTTTTAGCTATTAGGTTGATGGAGAAGTAATTGTGGTTTCAGACAATGAATTTTAAATCATTAGAACTAGGCTCAAACACATTTTTATTAATCAAAATAGGAACCATTACAATCAATACATTTTTGCCAATGAGAAATGTTTGTTTATTCCTGTAGCATAAAAATGCATGCTTCAGGATTCATGGAACTCTTGGAAAGCATTTTCTGCCTCCTGCTTGTTGTGGAAGCATTTTCTTTTCCTTTTTTTTCAGATTTTATTTTATTTTACTTTACCAATATTGTTTTTCCATGCATCAACATGAATCCGCCACAGGTGTACACATGTTCCCAATCCTGAGCACCTCCCCCCACCTCCCTCCCCGTACCATCTCTCTGGGTCATCCCAGTGCACCAGCCCCAAGCATCCTGTATCCTTCATTGAACCTAGACTGGTGATTTGTTTCTTATATGTTATTATACATATTTCAATGCCATTCTCCCAAATCATCCCACCCTCTCCCTCTCCCACAGAGTCCAAAAGACTGTTCTATACATCTGTATCTCTTTTGCTGTCTCGCATACAGAGTTATCGTTACCATCTTTCTAAATTCCATATATATGCGTTAGTATACTGTATTGGTGTTTTTCTTTCTGGATGACTTCACTCTGTATAATCGGCTCCAGTTTCATCCACCTCATTAGAACTGATTCAAATGTATTCTTTTTAATGTCTGAGTAATACTCCATTGTGTATATGTACCACAGCTTTTTTATCCATTCATCTACTGATGGACATCTAGGTTGCTTCCATGTCCTGGCTATTATAAAAAGTGCTACGATGAACATTGGGGTACACATGTCTCTTTCAATTCTCGTTTCCTTGGTGTGTATGCCCAGCAGTGGGGTTGTCATGGAAGCATTTTGCCTGCAAACAGTTTTTGAGATGCTTGAAGCAGTAGTTGTTGGTTGGCGAGAGGTCAGGTGAATATATGATGGATGAGGCAAAGCTTCATAGCCCCATTCATTCAGCTTTTGAAACTGTTTGTGCAATGTGTGGTCAGGCATTGTGACGGAGAAAAATTGGGCCCTTTTGGTCGACCAGTACCAGCTGCAGGCATTGCAGTTTTCGGTGCATCTCACTGATTTGCTGAGCATACTTCTCAAATATAACGGTTTCACTGGGATTCAGAAAACTGTAGTGGTGGGCGCAGACCACCAAACCATGACCGTGACCTTGTTTTGGTCCAGGTTTGGTTTTCAAAAGTGCGTTGGAGCTGCTTCTTGGTCCAACCACTGAGCTGGACATCTGCGATGATAAAATCCACTTTTCATCATACGTCACAATGCGATCAAGAAGTGGTTCATTGTTGTATAGAATAAGAGAACACAGCACTTCAAAACAACGATTTTTTGATTCTCCATCAGCTCATGAGGCACCCACTTATCCAGCTTTTTCACCTTTCCAATTTGCTTCAAATGCCTAATGATCATATAATGGTTGATGTTGAGTTCTTTGGCAGCTTCTCATGTAGTTGTAAGAGGATCACCTTTGGTGATGGCGCTCAATTGGTCATGGTCAACTTCCAGTGCCATCCACTACGCTCTTCCTCTTGAAGGCTGTCTTCTCCTTTGCCAGACTTCTTGAACCACCACTGCACTGTACGTTCATTAGTAGTTCCCAGGCTGAACGTGTTGCTGTTGCGCATTGTGTCTGCCGCTTTATGACCCATTTTGAACTCAAATAAAAACATCGCTCAAATTTGCTTTTTGTCTAACACGATTTCTGTAAGTATAAAATAAATGTAAAATGCACAGTAGGTAATAAGTCATTAGCAAAAATAAATAAGGCAAGAAATGCTCATTAAAATGATATATAACATAACCATATTTATTAAAAGATGTATTCCAGTATCAAATGGCAAAGTTCAACAATGCAAAACCACAATTACTTTTGCACCAATCTAATATCAATCACTGTTTGATTTACCCTAATCCTTAATTCCTAACCTTCAGATATTTGACCGGAAATGAATCTATCTAAGTGGTGATAATTCAGCCCACATTTATTTGTATGTACATGGGTAGCTTATAAGGGACTTTGCTTTAGGGATATTCTCATGTTTGGCTGAGGCTCCTTAGGCTTCCTGGTGACAAAGCTAANTTGCAGATGTCCAGCTCAGTGGTTGGACCAAGAAGCAGCTCCAACGCACTTTTGAAAACCAAACCTGGACCAAAACAAGGTCACGGTCATGGTTTGGTGGTCTGCGCCCACCACTACAGTTTTCTGAATCCCAGTGAAACCGTTATATTTGAGAAGTATGCTCAGCAAATCAGTGAGATGCACCGAAAACTGCAATGCCTGCAGCTGGTACTGGTCGACCAAAAGGGCCCAATTTTTCTCCGTCACAATGCCTGACCACACATTGCACAAACAGTTTCAAAAGCTGAATGAATGGGGCTATGAAGCTTTGCCTCATCCATCATATATTCACCTGACCTCTCGCCAACCAACAACTACTTCTTCAAGCATCTCAAAAACTGTTTGCAGGCAAAATGCTTCCATGACAACCCCACTGCTGGGCATACACCTGTCTCTTATACACATCTATCATTAAGTTCTACCTTCCAATCAGTCAAGGACACTCAAGCACCCCTCCATTTATTTTTGATAATCTCTTATTATTATAGAAATAATATCAGTTCCTTTTATACAATTAGAAAAGATATATGAGCAAAAGTAGAACAAATTATGTTCCTATGAAGAATATGCATTAGCATTCTTAATACCTTAGTGTATATTCTTTCACACAAGATGTATGTCATCATATATATGATAAATGATGTCATACTGTACAAACTGAAGAACTTGCTCTTCTATTCAAGTATTTCCATTTTCCCATTTCAGTACATTTTCAACTTATCTACTATATATACCATCTTCAGATTTCCCCAGTTGCTCCCAACGTAATCCCATTATATTAAAATTGTCTTCTTACATTAAAATTATCAGCTAAAACCCTTATATCCTTGATTTTCTGTAGAGAGGTGACACCTCTCCCAAGGGGACCTTAGATGCAGCAGAAACAGAAGTGTCTTCTGAAACCCTTAACAGGAGAACAGAAGTATAGAGTGAGTGGATTAGGGCTCTTTGGGGCTTCTAGCTTCATGTGCATTACCAGACCAGAACTGAAACAGATGTCTGCAGATACTCTGCTATTCAATTTGAATGGTAGGCTTCCATATAGTTCATATTGTTTTATATTGAAAAAATACTTTGGGTAAAATTCAGATATTTAATAAACCCTACCTTTCCCTGATCCACTTATCGCCTGGTGAACTCACGAATAAGGCAATTAGAATAATTTATTCATGGTCAACTTGTACAGGCTGCACCTAGTCACCACTTTTTTCTTGTGATTTGAGGAGAGGAAAAGTGTGTTCAGGGGCTCCGTGAGCTTAATGCCCAACACAAAAATCCTCAGGACTTTCAACTTCATCCACACTTGGACTCCATTGGATTCTCTGGCACTCTATGAACCTCAACGGATTTTTACCTCTTTTTGGTGAAACCATCCCCATCTTTTAAGGTGCTTTGATAACTCAGAGGCTAAAGGCAAGACGTTAAGGAGGTTTTGGTAAAGGTGAAAAAGTACAATTCAATAATGCAAAACCTAGGGGGGAATTTAGGAAGACTATTGAGATTTTGTATGTACAAAATTCATTAAATTATCTTTATGTGAAGAGGAGTTGGCAGGATGCTTGCTACCAGCTAATTGGACTTCAGGGAGACTGAAAATCTCTGATTCAAGGCTATTTAAAAGTCAGTCTTTGCAAATTAAAATAAATTGTGTACTATAGGATTTTTTTTCTTTATGTAGCACATGGACTGACTAGTTAAAAATTGTTGCTATCTTGTCAGGCAGAGAGTACTGTATATAACCATATGGTTATAGTAACAGGGTAAGCATCTATTTTTAGCAGAGTTGCTGAGCTTTCTTCCAGAGAGACAACTTACTTGATAGCAGGTCCTTTATGGAAGATTTGGGGAAAACACATCCTTTTTTTCTGATGGGAAGTCTTGCATTTCTCTTTGAATCCAGTGCAGATGGACTTCCTTTGTGACTCAGAGTGGCCTGTGTCAGAGCTCCTTGTTAGGGCTTTGCTGTTAGCCGATAGAGGGAAGATTCTCACACAGTAAATTAAGGAAGAGGCTTGGTATAAGTATGTGTTGTACAGTTCCAGTTTTATTTCTGACGTCAGGAAATCTTTATCATCATCACTGCCAGTCCAAAGTAAGGAAATCATTGAGGCTGGAAAGCAAAACATTAACTCATTATTTAAATGTCATTCTTAATTAATTAACATCACATTAATGATTCCAACAGGCTGAGTGATATGATGGATATTTAAATGTCTTTGTTATTCAATGTATTCCTTTTGGAAATGGCACTTAGAGAAACAGTTTGGGGATGACATTGACTGGAGATTTTTTGTTGGGCACTATGCTCACATTGGCCCAAACTTTTCTTTATTGGTTTAGTGACAAGTGATTTGTTTGACATAGAAGATATGTGAAGCAAGAGTCCAGAAAAACTCTGGGACTCAGAGTACCCNAATGTCTTTGTTATTCAATGTATTCCTTTTGGAAATGGCACTTAGAGAAACAGTTTGGGGATGACATTGACTGGAGATTTTCTGTTGGGCACTATGCTCACATTGGCCCAAACTTTTCTTTATTGGTTTAGTGACAGATGATTTGTTTGACATAGAAGACATGTGAAGCAAGAGTCCAGAAAAACTCTGAGACTCAGAGTACCCTGCCCTTGAGCAATCTTTCTACCCTAGAGAGAAAAGAAGGTAAAAAGTTGGGCTCCAATGTGGTTGCTTCGGGGACTAATAAAAGTTGATGAGCTCAGAATGAATACAATAAAAAATATTTTTCCTTGCAATGAGAATTCTTAGATTTACTTTCTTAGCAACTTTCCTATATATTATACAACAGTGTCAGCTTTAGTTATCATGTTGTATATTACAGTTCTAGTACTTACTTATCCTGCAACCTGAAGTTTGCACCTTTTGACCACCTTCATCCAATTTCCCCATCTCTACCCTTTGCCTTTAGTAATGACAAGTCTGATCTCTTTTTCTATGAATTTGTTTGTTTTGGATTCTACATGTCATTGAGATTACATAGTTTTGTGTTTTTTCTAATTTATTTCACTTACCATAATGTCTTCAAGGTCCATTCATGTTGTCACAAACAGTAGGATTTCCTCATTTTTTATGGTTGAATAATATTTAATTATATGTATGTGTGTGCACACCACAGCTTTTCTATCCATTCATACATTGAGGTCAGCCTTTTCAAGATAAGCTTTCCTTCTTCAGTACAGAAGTGAGTCTGAAAATTCTTCTGGAACCAGATGATGGCATCATGCCACACAGATTGAGTTCTTCAGAAGTGGCTTGCAGAGATGAAGGAAATCAGGCAGACATGCCCTGATGTATGCTCTCATTTTTTTTTACATAAAGAAAGTAAAAACTGTTTCTTAGGGAACCAACTTGCCCTCAGACTTAATACCCATCCACAGAAAATGCAAGTAAAGACCATTCATTTGTTCATTCATTCATCACATTCATCCGATAAACAGTTAAGAATCTTATCGTACAACACAATAAATGCTAGACCTGTGAGGAATACAACAACGAAGGAATTCTTTCTTCTAAAGATCCCACTTCCAGTAAATGATGCATTTAATTTGAAGCCGTCTGAGGATATGTTTCTATGTAGTTACTGCTCTCAAATATGTGTACTCATAGAGGTGAGCAATAATATAAAGCATTATTCCCAGATGCAGTTAATTTGTATATTCTTGTGGGACAAGTGCTTTTGATTCATTACCTAGAGTCTTGATATTAGGTACTTGGTAAATTTATTTATTGAGGTAGGGGTGTGTGTGTGTGTGTGTGCATGTGCATACACATTTATGCGTGTGCACAGTTTGCAGAAACCTGAATGGGATGAGTGCAGGGTGAGTGAAGAGATGAAGACCTAGGTAAAAGCTGGGTAGTTCAAGGTTGCTGAGCTAGTTGCCAGAAGTGGTCTTTGCTCAAGGGGAGTTGTTGGCAGTGGTTAGAGCTCTCAGATACAAAGCGAGGATTTCCTAGCAGAAACAAGGCAGAAACCAGTTACTGGGCTCAGGGCAGAAAGGCAGATGGGACTAACAGTGTGTTTGTCTTGATGCTGAGGCCCCTGGACTTGGTAACAGTGCTCCTTATATCCTTCAGACCATCTGTACTTGGTTTTAAAGCTTGATGCAGGGCTACTGTTGAGGTCAAGTAGATTGCAGGTTGGCAAAGAGAACTGTGAGATAAGAAGCGCAGTCCCATAGAGAGACAAGCTATTTGTGAATGAGGTGATTGAGGACAAATATATTTAGAGAATAAGGCATTTGAGTTGGGTCTTACATAGTGGCTATACTTTGGACAAGTAGAGATGGGAGAAAGGGCATTCAGATAATATAAAGGGAGATGTGGGAGAGAGGAGATGTGTGGGGTGTAGAATGTGTGTTAAGGAGACAGTATGAAAATACATCAGAGTCTGGGAGGCAAGTATGGCCTTGGAGGTACTTGAGATTCCTAGTCCTATCTTTGAAGCCAGGAAAATATTGCATTTACCTGGCAACTTAATAAAAATACAGATACCTAAGGCATAGATCTGAGTTGAGGTCTGGACCACTGCATTTTTGTAATGCTTTCAAGATTTGAGGATGTGTTTGGGGGAGCCACTGATTTGATAAAAAGGACAGAAAATGTGAACGAGGATTGTGGTGCTAGAGAAGGAAAGAAAAGCCTGACGAGACAAGGAAAGGTTAAATGCTTTTGGTGTTATGGATGGATAGGTCCAAAAAGCATGTGAAAAGGAGGAACTTTGAGTTCAAGGGTGATGAGGACTTTAGGGTTATCTTTTGCAGAAGATATGTGGGCATCTTGGAGATCATCGGTAGCTATAGCGGTGAGGGGAGAAGAAATTACTCTGGTTGGGGAATGTCTGTCTTTATGGGGATGGAAAGAATAAGGATCCTTCCAGAGGCATAATGAGAAGTGAAAAAGACATGGTTTTCAGGGTCAGGAACGCNAGGAGGAACTTTGAGTTCAAGGGTGATGAGGACTTTAGGGTTATCTTTTGCAGAAGATATGTGGGCATCTTGGAGATCATCAGTAGCTATAGCGGTGAGGGGAGAAGAAATTACTCTGGTTCTGGAATGTCTATCTTTATGGGGATGGAAAGAATAAGGATCCTTCCAGAGGTATAACAAGAAGTGAAAAAGACATGGTTTTCAGGGTCAGGAACACTACAAGAAACAACAGGCTTATGAAGGAGCCGATAGTCACCAGAACTGTAGAGATCAAGTATAAGCAACAAGAATAAGCCATGGGATTTGATGGGTTAGTGGTCATCATTTTCATCATCATCATTTTTGTTATTTACCACTTGTGCTGTTTTATTTCCATAGGGTAAGTTCCTGGGAGTGAAACGAGTTCCAGAGCAATTCTGTGTTTGTGATTCTTGCTCCATGCTGGCATGTTGCTTTCCCAAAGAACTGTACTAATTTACAATACCACCAGCAGTAGATGAGCGTGCCTCAGCCACATTGAATGTTAGCATTGCAAATGATGGTTCTTTAAAAAAAAATTTTGTTAGATTTTCTTTTTTAAATTAAATTTATTTCTAAATGAAACAGAGAAGATGTGTATAAGAGACAGCNAGCTAGAAGCGAAGTGGCCCTGGCTCTTGCCCCTGTTTGAAAGCAAGAATGTTTCAAGGGGGCAAAAACTAAAAGCACGTACAAAGTTTATTACTAGAGACACAGTGTATGGGAGAGCACACAGGAAAACAGCATCTAACTCAGAAGCAGGGCAGAGACGCACACTCAAGGGAAAGGGCGCGGGCATCCTCTGTAGTGAGGAGCGCAGTCAGACGCTAAGCAGACCACACGCCCAGAGGGATAGGGGCCTCCTGGGTGAGGAGCAGCTCAGAGGTGGCATAAATCTCTCACACAGGACAGCCCTTCTGGCTCTTTGTTTCCCTTTGGCCAGTTATCTTGTTTCTTTCTTCACACCTGACTGGTCCATGGATCCTCCCCAAGATGCACACACAACTTTTTGCTAAGATGGATCCCACTGCAGAGGCCTGAGGGTGCATGTCCACACTTATTATGGGGTGGGGCCCCCTCCCTTTCTGATCCCCAAGAGGCCTTTCTTCCTGTGTGCAGACAGGGAAGTCTTCCTTGACCTCAGGGATGGGCCCCTTATCTCTTTGCTTTAGCAGAGCTCAGCTTTTACNGGGGCCCCCTCCCTTTCTGATCCCCAAGAGGCCTTTCTTCCTGTGTGCAGACAGGGAAGTCTTCCTTGACCTCAGGGATGGGCCCCTTATCTCTTTGCTTTAGCAGAGCTCAGCTTTTACCACTAGCTTTGACCTTGGAGTGTCTGCGTGAGGACAAAGCTTGCACTGTACTTCACTTTTCAGATACCAGGGGTCTGGCCAGCGGCCCACGGGCTCCTGCCTCCGCCTCGGGCCCTTCATGCTTCGTGTGCTGAGGCTCCTCTGTCTGGCACTCACCCTCTTACCCTCTCACTCATCTTTGCTCACCTTTGCCTGTCTCGGAGCACTTGACAAGCTTGGTCCGGAGATCCCATCCCTGTTGTGTGGGACTGAGACCTCATCCTTTAAGATGGAGAGGCCCAAGGGAATCTGGAAACAATGAAGCTTCTGTGTCTACACTCTGATATTTCTGAATCAGTGCTGCTCAGCCTTTAGTCAGAATCATGATCACTGGCAGGGGTGGGGGGGTGACTGAAACACAGGCTGCTGGACCCTATAATTTAATAATAATGCCATGTCCACCACAGCATAGCTAATCGAATTCTGTTTTCCTTTTACATCATGCCTTCCTTCTCCTCTTTCTAGTCTCTTCCTTCTTTCTTCCTCAGACATTTATTCCGTGCCAGCTCTGTACCTGACATGGACCTAAGCCCTTGGGCAATGAGATAAATTAGCCAAGGATCAATAAGAAAGTCTGCAGTCAAGTCAGACATGAAAAGAAGGTGCTGACAGGCAGCAGGGCTCTGGTGGAAGTGTGGGGGGCAAGGGCATGAGCTTTGCAGGAGGGGTGGAGGGACAGTGCAAAGGTCTCCCATAGCCCACATACAACTTAGAGCCTAATTAGAAGGAAAGAAATTATAGTAGCATTAATTCTACAGTGTGGTTCCCCACCCCTCCTTTGCTGAGTAGTTTAATTTGCATCCAGGAATAAAAGAATTAGGGGCTGGTAAGACTTTGAACAAAAGTAAGACATACAATGCACGGCATATGTAATTTTAAGGAAAATACTACATATTTCCTCTTGTAGACAAAGTTATATGTTAATTTTGTCAGAGAATGGAATTGTAGAAGTATTTTAGGGAAGTTGAAAGTCTCTATCACAGGGTTGCATGCACAGGTAGCTTTTGCATCAGCTGAGACATACAGACCCTAAGGCTGGCCCAGGAGAGACCCAGAGGTGGGGACACAGTTGAAGAATATGCCTAAGGGGAAGGTCTTTGCCATGGAAGGGTGCCACCTTCTGGCCAGATGTATAGGAATGGCTAGAGCTGGAAACAGTTGTGTGGTATTCAGACCACTTCAAGCTGTTTTAAAAACAGAATTTTCATGGTAATGATACTCTTAGTTAGAAGAAAACCAAGTGGACTCTCTCAAGTAGCTAAGACCTACTCAATTACCCGTGAAAAGAAATGAAAGAGTGTGAGGCTTATGTTTTACTGTCAGAGATAATCTTCAAATCTTCTATTTTAGAAAATCAACTTAGAGCATTCATAAATCTGCATTCTCTGTTTTTTGAAATAGAAAGCATATTATAATCAGTCAGAAAAATAAAAGTAAAGCCACCTACTATGTAGGTGCCAGGCACTGCATTAAGTACTTTACAAATATTAGCTTCATTTAATCTTCACAGTCATTCAATGACATGTACCCATTTTATAGATGAGAAACATGAGCCTTAGAGGGGTTTGTCACTTGTCCAGAGCTTTTATACACCATTTGGCTGGTAAGTGACAAAGTGAGGATTTGAACCCAGTTTCTATCTGAACACGTGACTTAACAATTATGATATGCAGCGGATAATCCATGGCAGGTTATCAAATTGCAGATCAGCTTCTTGCCCAGAACCTATGGCTGGTCACCCGACAAGGCAGGCGTACAGCTTTTGCTTGCATCTTATTAGCGAGATGCACTGGAATTCCCGGCTGCAGGTATAAGGATCTCCTCTTGAATTTTGTGGGGACCTTCAAGCCTCACAGATGCCCATGGAAGTCTAAACCCTAGGGTGACCTCTCCATGCCTGGTGGGACCCTGATTCAAAGGGGTGGGGGTACACTGCCAGCCCATGTGTCCTTTCCGTCTCTTTGCCTGAGATGAAGATGGACTTCTTGGGGGCCTCAGAAAGATGCTCTAGGCTCTTAAACAGCAGGAGGGGCTTTGCCTCAAGCAGTCCTGGGGTGTCTAGTCCTGTTTTCTTCTTCAGATGCTTCAAGAAAGACCCATTTCAGGAAGAAAAGCACACTTCTCTGACCCAAGGAGGATTTAAAATAATACCTGAATTTCTTACTCTGAAACCTTGAGCCTTTTACCTTGCTTGGTGATTTTGTTTCTAGTATATTTTGTGTGTTCTCTGTGAGAATGTTGCCAGGGAGTGCTGGGTCCCCAGCCTCACCCTCCTGCACACTACGTGGTCCAGACATCCGAGTGAGTGAGGCCACATGGCCGAGGCCTCGGTGGAGCTTAGTGGGGCTGATGAGACGACCAGTGGGGCTTTTTCTCTAAACTAGCCTTCATTTGTGTCTACTCTATGCTCATCTTAGGCTTCACCTCAATTATTTTAGTAATTCATAAAAAAGAAGAAGTTTTTGTTTCCTAGAGTGCTTGGGAAATTGTACGTAGAAATTCCTAGCTATGGTATGCATTTTCTTTCAGTTTATTATTACTATCTACTGAAAAAATACAGTGAATCTGTACCATTGCTAGTAATAATTCAAAAAATAATATGAATAAAGTATGCTGCTATTGGTTCTAGAAAGCTAAGGAATATGGATTTTTGGCAAAATGGTTACGTAGCCTTTCTTTCTCTATCAGAGAAACACACATATACTCTATTTCCTGGAAATGTTAAAGCAATATAGTAAAACATGTCCAATACTGATACTAAATCTATATATTAAAACAATGTTTCAGAAACTATTTTAAAATATGAATGTGTGTAAATTGTTACATATGTATGTATATATAATACATATCTGGCATCTGCGTTGTATGTATGTGGCACAGATACATTATCTGTAATAATCCTCGTACTAAGTGATGGTGATGTCTCCATTTTACAGATGAGGAAACTGAGGCATAGAGAGATTGGGTAACTTACGCAAGCTCACACACGTAGCTCAAGTGGTGGGATAGTCTGTGTGCTTAACTACGAGACTCTACTGCCCCTACAAGTAGATGTTTCCTGGGTGACGCAGGAGGCACTTTGGATTTGAGGGGTAACTCAGAACTGACCATTAAGAACCTCAGTTGGGAGTTTGACTTGATGGCAAAAGCACTGGACCAGGGCTCAGACCAACATCATTTTAGCCCCGGTTCTGCCATTTATGAGTCGCATATGTTTGGGCATGTCTCCTCCTGACTCTCACTTTCCTCATCTATAAATGGAGATGGTGATAATATGCCCAGACGCTTTGTAGAAGGGTCGTGAAGACAGCTGACATAGTGGCTGTGAAAGACATCTGAAAACACTTGACGTGCTCCATAAACATTGAGAAAGGCTTTGTCACAGGCTCACAGCTCATTTGGCAATTCTAAACTAAAGCTGGATCATTCCTAGCCCTTGCCACTCATCTGTGCCGTGTCAGCGTGCCTTTGAACAAATTCATGCACTGCTCTGGTTTAGCTCCTTTTCTGGAGAAATGGGAGCACCCCCTTGGAATATCATCCTCTCATTACTATTGTAGAGAATGTTTTCTCCACTCAGCAGTCCTCTCTTTTTCCTTCAGATTTGAGAAGTGTTACTTTTCTTTTGTCCCTCTTGCCTAAGACACTAGAACAGTGTATTACAAATGAAAATTTCCTTTAACTGAGAAAAATCAGATTTTCTCAGAGTGGAAGGAGGGCCTCGTTTGAAGTAGAGGAGATCCAGTTTTGCAGATGGAAAAGCTGAGGGTCAGTCTGGGGGACCATTTAACACCACCCAGCAACAGGGGCCAAGTGGCCAAAACCAAGTGTCCAGATTTCCAGGCCAGGCCCAGTTCTACTTCATGACGCTGCTCCTTGCACTGAGAAGCTGTGGATGTTTGGGGTTGATTTATTTTAAACATTTGTTTTATTCCTGATAGATCTTCTGCGAGGAATGCCTTCCGTCTCTAAGTGTTTGTACTTCGTTATTTCCAGACGGAGACTGCATAAGCTGGGCGTGTCGAAGATCACCCAGGTGGATTTCCTGCCCAGGGAGGTAGTGTCCTACTCCAAGGAGACCCAGACTCCTCTGGCCACGCATCAGTCTGAAGGTGAGTGATGTCTTTTGTTTACTTTCCATGTCATCTCTGGGGAAACGGCCAGGGAGCCCCATCGTTCTTGTTGATCTCGTATCTTACCGTAAGACATCTTCACAGGACGCAGATCTAATGGCACACCAAAAGCTGAAGTCTCTTTGGGCTCTGGTTTTGGAAATGGTGGAGAGGAAACCCAGTGGTACTCCTCCAGGGGGATCGTGAACTTTCAAATGGGTCATTTAGGAAGGTCTCACTTTGTTAAAACTATGTGAGGCCAGGGAACATCTCCAAGGAAAAATGTAATAAAACTTCTCTGAATTTTATTGGTAAGAGTGTGCGTACGTTAGACTCATCATTTACAGGTGTCAGCAAACTCTAAACCCCACTCGCTCCTTGAGGTAAAGTGTTTGGGAATCTAGCCACACCCAGTCCCGCGTATCTAAATGACTGCTTTCTTGCCGTGTGGTAGAGTTGAGCCGTCATGACCCATGTGGCCTAAAGTCTTGACTGTAATCTGGCACTTTTCTGAAAAACTTCGCTGACCCCTAACTTGCTTTGCCAATTCAGATGGCAACACACTAAGAATTTTCTTAACACAATTTAAAGACTTTCCATGCAGGCTCCGTGGAGGGGGATGGGAATTGAACTCCTTGCCTCCTCTGTGCATTCCCGATAATATCAAGTGGAAAACGTACATACAAATCCCAGTACATCATAAAAATACACTGATAAGAGAAGTTGAAGGTAATCAACAAAAATGCATCTTAGAAGTAAATAATGACACCAAAGTGAAATTGCTCCAGAGCAGAAGCAGGAGATGTATACACTTAAAATAGGATAAGTGAAGGTTGCTTTGATAGAGGATAGCGCTGTTGTCACAGCTGAGCAAATTCTCTTTTGTTATTTTATTGTCTGGTGCAGTAGAGAGGATGTTAACATTCTGAGTTCACTGTTGTTGTGTAGTAAATACAAAAGCCATGAAATTGAAAAAAATGATTTGCGTTGCCTGCTTGGTTTACAGCCTGTATCAGTCCGTGAACTTTGGTTTGTGCAAGTTGCAGAGCTTTTTGGTTTTGGTTTTCAACTCATAGCATTAATAGACAAGTGGAATCAGGTTCCTTGAAGGAGGAGTGCTGCCTACACTACACGCCTTCTGAAAACCTGCCTTGGATAATGCCAGCTGGTGTGGTGAGAGGATTCTTTGGTTGAAGGGCCTCCATTTTTCAAGTGTGATTATGAAATGCATTTTAGAAGCTAACAAGTAGCACCCTCTGGTGGTGAAATGTTAAACCAGCTATTGCAACGAACCTACGAACGGTACGTGAACGTGGCAGAAAATAAGAAGTTGGGAAAGATTTTGGGAGTTCACCCAGTCTATCCCTGGGCCTCCAGGCAAATCAGCAAGATCATTAAAAACAACCTCGCCACCCAACCAAAACATTTGTTGAGTTAATTTGCTGCCAGAGGTATTTGCAGAACTGTAGCCTGAGGTATGTTTATTTAGCCCAAAATTTGACCCATAACATAAAGTTCTACAATGGACATTGGAGAAGGAGTGAATTGTTTTTTGGAAATGTGTAGACTTTAGATATTGGAAATGGTACAGAAATATTTACAAGGGAAGATAAATTAAGGATGAAAAGGCATTGACTCTAAACTTTTAAATTGGAACACATCACAAGGAGGAGGCTGGGCTTTCCATTTTATGACTGCAGAGAGGGCTTGGGACCCTTCATTACGCTGTGGTCCAAGCAGCAGGAAAGAAAGAATGTATTCCTCTGCTCTTGGCAGAAGTTCTTTCTGTTTTGTTAACAAGGCTCGTAGAGCTTTTTTATGGTGATGGGCATTTCGATGGTTCAAATTCCACAATGTAGATTTAAGCTCAAAGTGAGCCACTGTCCCTGTAGACAGTGAAGCGATCTCCGGCAGGTTTAGATGGGCATAACTTGGAATTTGAGTTCAGCAATGGTCCGCTCACCTCACATGATTCTCTGGCTACCTGAGTGGTCCAGCCCCTGGCTGACAGGGGTGCCCTCCGACCCCCTTTCACCTGCAGTGTGAAGGGAGCCAGCAGAAGCAGAGTAGGAGGCTCTTCCACGTGGCTGGTTTGAGTTGGCTTCCAGTTTGGGAGCTTGGGCCATAGCACTGGTTTCACGGCAACTGCAGCCGTTCAGGGTAAGGAAACAATGAGCTACTGAGTTTTATGACCCAGTGAGGCTCTTGGATGGATAAAATACTTAAAGCTGTAGTGCCCATAAGATCCATTTTAGCTCATTACTGCCACGGTGTATGAAGGAATGCTGATTATTTTTTAAGTCATTATGTGACTGGAAAATTTAACAATATTTAAACCAATGATCTCAGAGCGTTGATCTATTCTGCATCTAACGGAGTTCTTATGCATTCAGTTTTTGACGTGTTCTCATTTTACTCTTTAAAATGAAAGGGAAGGTACTGTGGACTTACCCAGGCTTAAGCCTCTTTTCACCACTATGTACTATAATGAATATTCTCTTAATTTGTGATTGTAATGACCTGTTATGAGAAACAGTCCAGAGAATGATTTAAAGCAGAAAGATTTAGGAATGTTGTCTGCACGAACACTGGTTTTTCAATACAAGTTTAGATCTTCCCTCCCTGGTTAGGTCATTAGTTGCTGAGGAAGAAAGCTGAAAATAAGAAATAGTGCTTTGGGGAGCAGGATATCTCTGTCCCCAAAACATTTTAGACACATGCTTTTTATTCCTGGGTAATAAGAAAGGGGGAGGGGGGAATGGTTCCCTTTCAAACTATAGCTGCTTCGTGTTATTAACATTAAGCTCTCCCTTGATTGTCCGGGAGGTGTTGACGTTAGCTAGGATGCCAGTTGTCTGTGTCTTTACTACAGTGGGAAAAATGACTGGCCCACCCTAGGCAGCTGACAGATGCTTTGAATGACAAGGATGAGACCAGACATCTCAGAAATGCCAAGTTCTATAGTGACCCCCAGGAGGAGGAGAACTTCTTAACTTGCTGGGAAAATGTAAGCCAATCTGGAGGGAGGAGGTGGAAACTTACATAAGCTGCTGACTGAAGAGTTCTTTGCTCTTCCTTTTCCCTTTATCGTATCTTATAAATGGGAACTTAGTGGCCCTGTATTGGCCACCTCCTCTCCTTTAATTTCCTTCTCATGCTTCCTCTCATATATCCAAGAGAGACCAAACCGCTTGCATTTCCCAAGGCATCGTGTAGCCTCAGGCCTCCACACGGCCTGTGCGTTCCACGTCTTGAATGCCATCTTTCCTGTTTGCTTTCCTTTTGGACCACAAACAAGGGCCAGCTCTCTAGTGATTCTGATTGACATCTCTTCTTATACCTTGAGCATCGTCTGTCTTCCCCTTATCAAGCCATCCTTTAATTTATTTAAAAATGTACCTTATTATTACTTAAATATCTTTCTTTTAGGTTTGATCTTCTGGAAGGCAAGGTGTGTGTTCTTTTTGAAAAAAATTTTCATTGGAGTATAGTTGATTTACAGTGTTGTGTTAGCTCGAGGTGTACAACAGAGTAAATCAGTTATACATATACATATATCCACTCTTTTTCAGATCATTTTCTCATGTAGAATACAGAACATTGAGTAGAGTTTCCTGTGGTATACAGTAGGCCCTCATTGGGCCTACTGTATATAGGGTCTAGTTTGTATATATTAGTAGTAGAAGTAGTCAATCCCAAACTTCGAGTTTATCCCTCAGCTCCCCTAACTTCAGTAACCATCAGTTTATTTTTTACATCTGTTACTTTATGTCTGTTTTGTAGATAACTTCATTTGTACCCGTTTTTTTTTTTTAAGATTCCACATATAAGCAGTATCCTATGATGTTTGTCTGTCTTTATCTGCCTGACTTTATTTAGTGTGATCATCTCTAGGTCTGTCCACGTCGCTGCAAACGACACTGTTTTGTTCTTTTTATGGCTGAGTAATAGTCTATTATATATATGTACCACATCTTCTTTATCCATTGCTGATGGACATTTAGAGGCGTGTGTTCTTTACCTCCATGCCCAGTACAGTGCTTGGCACAAAGGGCTCAGCAGATATCAGTGGAAGAAACAAAGGATGAGATAATTCTAGAGGAATAAGAAAGAAGGGAAAATGCTCATTGTATTTTGGGGAGATTGGAGTATGATGCATGCGTTAAGGCTGCACTGGTTTGGGGGGGTTTATTAGGAAAAGTCAAAAGAGTACAATTGTGCGAGGAGAAGAGTTCAGTGTTCCTGTTTCCACCAGGCTTCTATTTCATTCCCCAGGGTGGTGCAGGTATTACTGCTGTAAGCATAACATAGTTGTCAGACCTGAAGAAGAAAACCTCTAAGGCAGCCCGTCTTGGCCCAGGATAGAGCAGAGCGGTCGTCAAGCTTTTACTGTGCAGAGATGCTGTTTAAAGTACTTTGAATTTGGAACAGGTGTGTAGGAAGGTGGCTGAGGAAGGCTCTTGTTTCATCTTTGTACTTTGAAAAAGTATATTTTCTTGGCTGTTTGAGGGTGATGTCTAACTTGGCTTCCCATCCTCTCTGGCATATACTCAATGTAGATGCTTCAAGTATAGAGATACTTTGCCAGGATAAACTAGTCCAGCGCTGTGCAATAAAAACATCATGAACCATTATGCATTTTAATAATGCTTTGTTTAACTGAGTATGTTAAAAAATTATTAACATGTAATCAACATAAAAATTATCAATGAGATATTATACATTCTTTTTTATGTTAAATCTTCAGAATCTGGTTTGTATTTGACATAGCATATCCCAACTCAAACACTAACTTTTCCTTGGAAGTACTTAAACTGTAATAAAGCTTTCATAAAATTTACAGTTGAAAAAGTAGATTCCTATGCCGCTGTTGTTCCAAACACATTTGGAAGCTGTTTAATAATGGGATCAAATGTTCAAAGTTAAATTATACAATGCCGTTTTTCAGTTGCTTTAACCACGCCTCACTGCTCAGTAGCTGCAGGGGGCTAGTGGCTCCTGAAGGGGACATGGTTCATCACGGTGCAGGTCGGGCTCTGAGACCCGCCGCCAGCCTGATCTCCGCCTCTCTGTGGCCAGGCAGAGGGGCTGGGGTGAGGAGATCTCCCTGACCTGTGGAGAACTCCTCCAGGTTCATGATGACTCTGTAGATGCTCCTCCTNAACGCCAGTACTTTGGCCACCTCATGTGAAGAGTTGACTCATTGGAAAAGACTCTGATGCTGAGAGGGATTGGAGGCAGGAGGAGAAGGGGATGACAGAAGATGAGATGGCTGGATGGCATCACTGACTC
This sequence comes from Raphicerus campestris, assembly GCA_006410735.1. Classification (NCBI taxonomy): domain Eukaryota; kingdom Metazoa; phylum Chordata; class Mammalia; order Artiodactyla; family Bovidae; genus Raphicerus; species Raphicerus campestris. Next base: position 185,919 of record SJYW01028026.1, on the reverse strand, counting down.
AATGGACGTGAGTCTGAGTGATCTCCGGGAGATGGTGATGGACAGGGAGTCCTGGTGTGCTGCGATTCATGGGTTCACAAACAGTTGGACACGACTGAGCGACTGAACTGAACTGAACTGAAGGAGTGTCAGGACTGGGGCAATGAGAATCTCAAAGTTCTTATTTATATTCTATTATATAAAGACTCCAGAAGAACTTTCTTGAGTACTTTGTTATTTAAAGAAATTCTCCTATTTCCACTGTTTTCCTTTGCTAATTTTCTATAGTCAACACTAAAACTCTTAAAAGGAGACATATTTAGGAGAAAGTGAGGAGGTGAAAAACAAAACAATTTTCAGGAAGAGGAACCACAAAAGTAGAGTAAGTGACTAAAAAAGCAGAAAGAGAAGCATGGTCAGCTTTTGCTGCATAAAAGAAGCAAGAAAGGCTAAACAAATAACTGGCCAAGGGCATGGAAGTGGCGGCAAGAGAGCTCCACGTGATCCCCATACATTTTAGACNTAAAACTCTTAAAAGGAGACATATTTAGGAGAAAGTGAGGAGGTGAAAAACAAAACAATTTCCAGGAAGAGGAACCGCAAAAGTAGAGTAAGTGACTAAAAAAGCAGAAAGAGAAGCATGGTCAGCTTTTGCTGCATAAAAGAAGCAAGAAAGGTTAAACAAATAACTGGCCAAGGGCATGGAAGTGGCGGCAAGAGAGCTCCATGTGATCCCCATACATTTTAGACAGGTCAAGGGATTTAGATCTGGGTCATTCCGTTGAAGGCATTAGAAGTGCAGCTGTATGACCTGGGTTTCATGGGGGAGGAGGTCCTGTATGAGAGAAATGCCTGCCTGTCCCTTCTTCTGGTTTCCAGGAAGAAAGAGCTTCCCTCAAAACTCCTGATTCTTGTTCGTTTCTTTTCTTCTCGTAATAGAAATAAAATTGTGGGAAGGTTGGAAGACAGTGATTGGCCAACGTTTCGATTGGATGGAACTAATTTACCAGTGGTCCTTAGTGGTACTTAACACTTTTTCTTAAGTAAGAACTATTCCAGGGTCTAGAATCTGGGGAAAATGTGCAGCAAGTTACCCCTTCCACAGGAAGTTGAAATGGAATGGATCTTCCAGGGGATCTTCCCAACCTAGGGATGGAACCCAGGACTCCTGCACTACAGGCAGATTCTTTACTGGCTGGGCTGCCAGGGAAGCCTTTCCCAGTAGGTTACAATTACCGATGTATCCTGTATCACTATTAATGGTGATAGCTTCGCCTTTGTTAATTTTGTCTTTGATCTTGTTTCTCAATGAATTCATAACTTGGGGCAGGAAAGAGTGGTGCTATTAATGTTAATCTGATCCTTCAAGACCTCAGCATCTTGGTACATAACCTGGAAATTTAATCCAAGCCTCCCCACATGATATGTGAATTCTATCAACTGAGTGGATTTCCTGCCCATAGCTGATGTTTCCTTCAGTATGAAGCTCAGTTAGTGGAATACTCCTGGCCGTTTATACCCTTTCACTCGGTCCACCCTGCGCCCCAGCCTCTATCGCAGAGGAGGTACAGTGACTTGTTTCAAGTGAAGTCAGCATACCTGTAGTGGACAAGTTACCTATCCCTCTGCTGTGCTTTCAGTCATATCCAGGTCACACCTAGCTGGGGAGGCCTGTCAGGTCTGGTCTTGCCTCTGAGTGGGTGGGTAATTCTGCCTAATTCAGGAAATCAGTAAGCTTTTCCACTCAGTCTTTATCATTGATGAAAGTATTACTTTGGCCTAGCTTCATTGTTATCTTTGCCTTATTTCCCATTTGGGTGCAATTTATTTCATCTTTTAAGAAGCTCAACAAGTATTAGGAAAATCGTGGCAAGATATCAGTTCTAAAGAGATCAAAGTACTGAAAATATTAATAATATTAAGAACCCTAGGTCATTAGCCAGAAAAAGAGTAAGTGGCGTTAAGAGGACAGGTTTACGTTCTGACTGTGAGGGAAGGGCTCATTATAGAAGTGGGTGTCAAGATCAGAGGGAATCAGTAATAAAATCAACTTAATGTTGGGCCCCAAACTCCTTTTATTCCTTCCTGTATTTTTTAAGTTACTTTTAATTAGAAGATAATTGCTTTACAATTGATTTCTGCTGTACAACCACGTGAATCAGTCATAAGTATACATATATCCCCTCCCTCTTGAGCCTGTCTCCCACACCTTTTAGGTTATCCCAGAGCACCGAGCTGGGTTCCCTGTGCTATATGTATAGCAGCTTCCCACTAGCTGTTTTACACATGGTAGTAAGGCAATGGCAACCCACTCCAGTACTCTTGCCTAGAAAATCCCATGGGTGGAAGAGCCTGGTGGGCTGCAGTCCATGGGGTTGCGAAGAGTTGGACACAACTGAGCAACTTCACTTTCACTTTCACGCATTGGAGAAGGAAATGGCAACCCACTACAGTGTTCTTGCCTGGAGAATCCCAGGGACGGGGGAACCTGGTGAGCTGCCGTCTATGGGGTCGCACAGAGTCGGACACGACTAAAGCGACTTAGCAGCAGCAGCAGCAGTGTATATACGTCAGTGCTGCTGTCTCAATTCATCCTCCTCTCTCCTTCCTCTGCTGCGTGCACACGTCTGTTTGCCACATCTACATCTCTATTCCTGCCCTGAAAATAGGTTCTTCAGTGCCATTTTTCTAGATTCCATATATATACTATACATTAATACATGATATTTGCTTTTCTCTTTCTGACTTACTTCACTGTATAACAGGCTCTAGGTTCATCTACCTTAGTTAAACTGACTCAAATTTATTCCTTTTTGTGGCTGAATAGTATTCCATTGTATATATATACCACAACTATTTTATCTGTTCATGTATTGATGGACATCTAAATTGCTTCCATGTCCTAGCTGTTGTAAATAGTGCTGTTGTGAACATTGGGAGTACATGTGTCTTTTCAGATTATGATTTTCTCAGGGTGTATGTCCAGTAGTGAGATTGCTGGGTCTTATAAAATTAAACAATGCTTACTCCTTGGAAGAAAAGTTATGACCAACCTAGATAGCATATTGGAAAGCAGAGACATTACTTTGCCATCAAAGGTCTGTCAAGTCAAGGCTATGGTTTTTCCAGTGGTCATGTATGGATGTGAAAGTTGGACTGTGAAGAAAGCTGAGCACCGAAGAATTGATGCTTTTGAACTGTGGTGTTGGAGAAGACTCTTGAGAGTCCCTTGGACTGCAAGGAGATCCAACCAGTCCATTATGAAGGAGATCAGCCCTGGGATTTCTTTGGAGGGAATGATGCTAAAGCTGAAACTCCAGTACTTTGGCCACCTTATGCGAAGAGTTCACTCATTGGAAAAGACTCTGATGCTGGGAGGGATTGGGGGCAGGAGGAGAAGGGGACGACAGAGGATGAGATGGCTGGATGGCATCACTGACTCAATGGACGTGAGTCTGAGTGAGCTCCGGGAGTTGGTGATGGACAGGGAGGCCTGGCATGCTGCAATTCATGGGGTTGCAAAGAGTCTGACTGAGCGACTGAACTGAACTGATGGTAGTTTTATTCCTAGTGTTTTAAGGCAATCTCTAAACTGTTCTCCATTGTGGCTATATCAATTTACATTCATATCAATAGTGCAAGAAGGTTCCCTTTTCTCTACACCCTCTCCAGCATTTATTGTTCGTGTATTTTTTTTGATGATGGCCATTCTGACTGTTGTGAAGTGATCCCTCATTGTAGTTTTGATTTGCATTCTCCTGTGAAAGTGAAGTTGTTCAGTCATGTTCGACTTTTTGTAACCCTGTGGACTGTAGCCCGCAAAGATCCTCCTTCCATGGGATTTTCCAGGTAAGAATAGTGGAGTGGGTTTCCATTTCCTTCTCCAGGGGATCTTCCTGACCCAAGGATCCAACTTGGGTCTCCCACATTGCAGGCAGACTCTTTACCATCTGAGCCACCAGGGAGTTCT
>SJYW01028026.1:146274-181755 GCA_006410735.1 Raphicerus campestris | reverse complement strand
GTGAGATTGCTGGGTCTTATAAAATTAAACAATGCTTACTCCTTGGAAGAAAAGTTATGACCAACCTAGATAGCATATTGGAAAGCAGAGACATTACTTTGCCATCAAAGGTCTGTCAAGTCAAGGCTATGGTTTTTCCAGTGGTCATGTATGGATGTGAGAGTTGGACTGTGAAGAAAGCTGAGCACCGAAGAATTGATGCTTTTGAACTGTGGTGTTGGAGAAGACTCTTGAGAGTCCCTTGGACTGCAAGGAGATCCAACCAGTCCATTATGAAGGAGATCAGCCCTGGGATTTCTTTGGAGGGAATGATGCTAAAGCTGAAACTCCAGTACTTTGCCCACCTTATGCGAAGAGTTCACTCACTGGAAAAGACTCTGATGCTGGGAGGGATTGGGGGCAGGAGGAGAAGGGGATGACAGAGGATGAGATGGCTGGATGGCATCACTGACTCAATGGACGTGAGTCTGAGTGAGCTCTGGGAGTTGGTGATGGACAGGGAGGCCTGGCATGCTGCAATTCATGGGGTCGCAAAGAGTCTGACTGAGCGACTGAACTGAACTGATGGTAGTTTTATTCCTAGTGTTTTAAGGCAATCTCTAAACTGTTCTCCATTGTGGCTATATCAATTTACATTCATATCAATAGTGCAAGAAGGTTCCCTTTTCTCTACACCCTCTCCAGCATTTATTGTTCGTGTATTTTTTTTGATGATGGCCATTCTGACTGTTGTGAGGTGATCCCTCATTGTAGTTTTGATTTGCATTCTCCTGTGAAAGTGAAGTTGTTCAGTCATGTTCGACTTTTTGTAACCCTGTGGACTGTAGCCCGCAAAGATCCTCCTTCCATGGGATTTTCCAGGTAAGAATAGTGGAGTGGGTTTCCATTTCCTTCTCCAGGGGATCTTCCTGACCCAAGGATCCAACTCGGGTCTCCCACATTGCAGGCAGACTCTTTACCATCTGAGCCACCAGGGAGTTCTGGTGTGGACCAGTATGATAGGACTAACTGTGCAAATTAGAAAGTGGCATGTGAGGACAGGGATCCAGGGAGGTTGTTGTATCTGATGACTTGTTAAAAAAACAAACAAACAACAACACACAACCCTAATGACTACAATCACAGAGTCCTGATGTGGAATAGGATTTCCTATAAAATTGTCAGGTTTGATAACAGTTCTGATGATCGTGCTGCAGGAAAACACGTATCCGATAGAGAAGCTTTCCTTTTCATAAAACAGGGTCATCTGGGGACTAGGAGAGAATAGTCAGTCTCATTTAACAGTCCCAAACTTGCAATGTGAAATTTGTTTCCTTGTGTTTCAGTAGAGCAATTGGCTTTTCTCATTGTGAGTTTGTTGTATTGAAGGCTCAGGATGTTGCTGATACTCTTTTCTTTTTTCTGGTACTGGGAAGAAGGATTGAGCTGAAACCTTAAAGAAAATGATGATAACTTTTAATCTTCTCTCTTTGATTGTTCTCTAGTGTCATTTGGCAGGCCCTGGCAGCCCATTCATACTTCCTAATGAAATAAGCATCTGGAAGCAGACAGATGGTCATGCATGCATGGTATGCTGGATAATATTAGTTCAAGACAAGAAGCAAAAAATGATGAAATGGGTGTGACTGTAATGAAGTGTGTATGAGTGTGCGCTTTACTAACTGTTCACAGAGGGTCGGATCTGTTCTGTGCGTCAGTGGTCTCATAACTCCCATTGGTTCCGTGCACACTCTGGCTGAGAGCCCCCTGCTTTGCATGTGTTTTCCTCTCTTCATGGATACCATGTAAAATTTCCTTCCAATTCGTATGTTCTCCATGGTAGTCTTTACCAACAGAATCATCATCCTTCTCTTGAACCACCATTTTGATTTGTTCAGACATCACAAAAGTCCTGTCTCCTTTCAGCCCTTTCTTTAAGAGGATTTTGCGAAGATGAAATGAGAAAATGATGGCACAATGCCTTTCCTTAAACTACTTTTTCAATGAGAGAGATTGATATTGCAGCTGGAGGTCTCAGGAAATATATCTGCGATACCAGTTTCCCCCTCCCCAAATGGGCCAGGACAGTGTTCTGGCCACAAACTGAGGGTTTCTTAATAACGACAAGTTTGAGGATGTGCCCATTTTCCCAAGAAAAAGAGGACACAGAGAGATTCCCTGTTTCTTAGAGCGCCTGAATAGAGTATGAGCAGCTGTTTCTTCTTGCCTCCGACCAGGGCACAGCGGCAACCTCTGCAGTCATTTCGCGGAACTTAGCATTGTCCCAGGCATCTTCAGGTGCTCCAGACAAGCACTGATTCTGGCTGCTGCAGGAATCCTTGGGTGGGCTGGCAGTCATGCATCTTCCAGTACCCATTACTGGAAGTGTCAGCCTAGGTAAATTCATGTCCATCTGGGTCCATTTTATCTTATTTTGCTTTAATTTAACCCAGATCTTGAGATCCAAATGCGATGTTGAGTATGAGTTTAGTGAGGTGTACAGTGAGACTTGCAAAGGAGGGCAAAAAAAAAAGGTTCTTGTCACTCTTACAGAAACTGAGGAAATGGGACTTTTCCCCTCCCTCTCTATTTTGGTAATCTTTGGCTTGGCATATTTGGTTAAGAAAATGAAAGGTTTGCCTACATAGCTGAAATCTCTCGTCACATTATATCATCTGAAGCCTATTTGTACGTTGGGATCATTTTATTTGGTTTTGGTTAGACATTAAAGTATTCTGTGGGCTCCTCTTTTTTCAAGGCCTTCTGGCGTTTGGAAAATTGAGTGATTTCATCCCCATCCGGGTTTCCTAGTGAAATCTTGTATTTTTACTCAAATTACTTGATCAATTAGTTATGTCAGTTGCCCAAAATGTGCCTTTTTATTAATAGCACCTTTTATCAGCTCTTTGGAATTAGACATTGCAACCATGGTCTGCGGCTGGCAACATCTTGCAATAATTTATAAATATTACTTTAAAAAATAGCATCACAATTGCTCAGTCGTGAACTTTCTGGATGTGTCCCTGAGTGAGAAATTGCATTTGTATTATTATTAGTTGTGACAAACTGGATTAGGTCTTGGCTATTGTTAAGTGGTTCTATCTGCCCTCAAATCTACTGAGAGACACAGCCTTTCTGATGAGTTTAATTAAAAATGCATGCAGTTTATAATGTTGCCTGTANATCATCCTTCTCTTGAACCACCATTTTGATTTGTTCAGACATCACAAAAGTCCTGTCTCCTTTCAGCCCTTTCTTTAAGAGGATTTTGCGAAGATGAAATGAGAAAATGATGGCACGATGCCTTTCCTTAAACTATTTTTTCAATGAGAGAGATTGATATTGCAGCTGGAGGTCTCAGGAAATATATCTGCGATACCAGTTTCCCCCTCCCAAAATGGGCCAGGACAGTGTTCTGGCCACAAACTGAGGGTTTCTTAATAACGACAAGTTTGAGGATGTGCCCATTTTCCCAAGAAAAAGAGGACACAGAGAGATTCCCTGTTTCTTAGAGCGCCTGAATAGAGTATGAGCAGCTGTTTCTTCTTGCCTCCGACCAGGGCACAGCGGCAACCTCTGCAGTCATTTCGCGGAACTTAGCATTGTCCCAGGCATCTTCAGGTGCTCCAGACAAGCACTGATTCTGGCTGCTGCAGGAATCCTTGGGTGGGCTGGCAGTCATGCATCTTCCAGTACCCATTACTGGAAGTGTCAGCCTAGGTAAATTCATGTCCATCTGGGTCCATTTTATCTTATTTTGCTTTAATTTAACCCAGATCTTGAGATCCAAATGCGATGTTGAGTATGAGTTTAGTGAGGTGTACAGTGAGACTTGCAAAGGAGGGCAAAAAAAAAAGGTTCTTGTCACTCTTACAGAAACTGAGGAAATGGGACTTTTCCCCTCCCTCTCTATTTTGGTAATCTTTGGCTTGGCATATTTGGTTAAGAAAATGAAAGGTTTGCCTACATAGCTGAAATCTCTCGTCACATTATATCATCTGAAGCCTATTTGTACGTTGGGATCATTTTATTTGGTTTTGGTTAGACATTAAAGTATTCTGTGGGCTCCTCTTTTTTCAAGGCCTTCTGGCGTTTGGAAAATTGAGTGATTTCATCCCCATCCGGGTTTCCTAGTGAAATCTTGTATTTTTACTCAAATTACTTGATCAATTAGTTATGTCAGTTGCCCAAAATGTGCCTTTTTATTAATAGCAACTTTTATCAGCTCTTTGGAATTAGACATTGCAACCATGGTCTGCGGCTGGCAACATCTTGCAATAATTTATAAATATTACTTTAAAAAATAGCATCACAATTGCTCAGTCGTGAACTTTCTGGATGTGTCCCTGAGTGAGAAATTGCATTTGTATTATTATTAGTTGTGACAAACTGGATTAGGTCTTGGCTATTGTTAAGTGGTTCTATCTGCCCTCAAATCTACTGAGAGACACAGCCTTTCTGATGAGTTTAATTAAAAATGCATGCAGTTTATAATGTTGCCTGTACCCAAGAAGGATGCCATTCTACTTGACTGAATGGCATGTGCTCATGTGCCATTTCTGCTCATGTGTAATGATGTTTTATTTGGGATATTTGAAACTGCTTCATAGTAGCTCCAAGGTAGTTTCCGTAGAATGACATGGTGATGAAATACTAAAATTAAAAAAAACACCCTTTTGCCTTAAGTGAGTCATGTTTGCACTAAACAATGTATGCAGAAGTGTGTTAAATGTGTTTGTTGAAGTTGTGAGCGATATGGATTGTGTTTCAACACTAGCAGTATGTTGGCAGTGAAAGATTTTTAAGAAATTCAAATCTGGCAACACTTTGAGAGATCTGCTATATGTATTATTCTTTGAAGTATAAAGAAGAATAGGTCATTATGGAATTTCCTCTTAAAGTCTGGTTTGTTTGGCCAAGTGGTTCCAGTGATTCTCCTCTAACAAACAAGAACTATTTATAAAGAAGGTTCTCAGCATCAATTTTAGACATAATATTAGAAGATTTTCAGTGATAGAACTTAATGTCTTTTTTTGTATATTTAATGTCTTCTTTTAATATAAAGACGTGCATTTTCTTAATATTTTTAAAGAATGAATTGTTAATAAAACTTTGAAGGAGGAATCAGTGAAGCCATCTGATTGAATAGACTCAAATTCTGCTTCTGGAAATTGATTTTTGATGGTAATGACAAGAGAACAGCAGGGAAGTAGCTCTCATCTTGACCCATCCCCCCCCCCATATTTAGTCTTTTAAAATGGTAAAGTACTACTAAGGAATGCAGTCTTTTATATCATCTCTATTACATATATTACAATATCTTCATGATTCTATGGAACTCAGCAGGGGCCACAGCTAGAATTGCAGAGAGGAGGTGGTTCCATGACCATGAGAATCTGCGACTGGGATTTCTTGAAAAGCCAATGAAATGACATTAGACTTGATGAAGAGAGGTTAGAAGGATAACAGACAAAAGACCAGCTCATAGGCTGCACACACAGCACCATCTTCTGGTACTTCTCTGAGCCTCAGTTTCTTCCAGTAAAGAAAGAGTTTGTGCAGTCAGTCAAGCAGCGCTGTTGGTCAATTCACTAAAGTCAAGGTAAGACAACCTGGAAAATGTCTTGAAGAAATGTGCTTGCTTCCCAAAGAAAAGAGGCTACCTGGTCTGAGGCAGAGGGTCTCACAGGAAGAAGCTTAAAGCCAGGGATCCTCAAAGGGATCCTCACAGGGATGTAGTAAATATCAAATGCAATTCATATAAAAATAAAGTGCCATGCAAAATGCTTGATACAATAATTGCTATCAGTATTCATAAATCATAACTTAAGAATTATTATTTGCACACATTCTAATTAAATGTCTTCATGTCTCCATGAAATGTTTTGCATTGATTCAGTATCACCAAATATCCCTTCATTTCTAGACCCCCTTAATTTTCTCCAGAGCTAGAATGGCATATTATTTTAGAATTCTTATTTTTATACATACACCTGGTCTTAGCTTTTCAAAACTAGAATCATTTTAGGTAGCCATGTCACTTTCAAAAATGTAACTGAGTAATAGAAAGAAGGTAAGTAAAAAATATTTATTCTTTGCACTTTATTTTTTATCCTGTAATTTTTATGAAAATACCATCTCTGAAGGAAGATGAACTGGCAGAAGTCATATTATGAATCCTGCTTTTAGGCTTGTGTGTGTGTGTGTGTGTGTGTGTGTGTGCGTGCGTGCGTGCGCACACTTTCAGTCGCTCGGTCATGTCCGACTCTTTGGGACCCCATGGACTGTAACCCATGTGACTTTCTGTCCATGGGATTCTCCAGGCAAGAATACTGGAGTGGGTTGCCATTTCCTTACCCAGGGGTTGAGGTGGCATTAATAATAGTGGCTACCATTAATTGAGCTCCTATTACATGCTAAGTATGACACGTTATCCACATATTTTGTCTACAGTCCTCATTCCTCTGACAGATTGCATTATTCTACATTTTATAAGGAAACAAAGATTCAGAGAGCTTAACTCGAGGACAGATAACCAAGCCAAGAGCCACACTCTGTAGTTCCTGGCTTTAAGCTTCTTCCTGTGAGCCCCTCTGCCTCAGACCAGGTAGCCTCTTTCCTTTGGGAAGCAAGCACATTTCTTCAAGACATTTTCAGGGTTGTCTTATCTTGACTTTAGTCAATTGACCAACAGTGCTGCTTGACTGACTGCACAAACTCTTGCCAAGGAGGCAAAGTTAAAAAAAAAAAAAAAGGATGAGGAAACTCCAGACAGTTGAGGCACAACAGGCAAAAAAGATACCTCAGTCTCATGGAACAACATATGGAAGAGCGGCAATAATCACAGAGAACAAGTGGGACGCGTGCCCATCATGAGTGATGGTATTCTGTTTCCATGGCAACTAGACATGGAAGATAGAGTCAGGCCCATTTCCTCTTTACTCAGTCTGTCTGTGTTGAATGTCTATGACAGGGCAGCTTTCAACAAAACATAATTCAAAAAGACAGCCCTGATGGTGCTACTCCCCTGATTAAAAACTTTCCATGACTTCTCGCTCCATGCAGAATGCCTTGTGAGCCAGAGGGCCCCTCCAGAGTCTGACCCTCACCTATTTAGCCACCTTCCACAATTCAGCCTCTATGTTCTGGTCCAGTGGTTGCTACCCCTGGTTGCATGTTACAATCATGTGAGGAACTTTAAAAATATACACAAGTCTAGGTTTTATCGCCAGAAGTCCAGATTGAATTGGTCAGATTTAATTAAAATCTCTCTAGGTAATTAGAATTCCAGGTTGGGATTAAGGATCACTGCTGTAACCAAAGGAGATTCTGAGAACTACTGTAATGTCCTAACTTTTTACCGAGGTTTTTCCCTTCTGAAATATCTTCTCTCTCGCCTCTTCCCTTCCACCTCCTTCTCTGACCAACTACATCTTTTAAATTAGAATTTAATGCCTTGAAGCTTCTGATTCCCTTCTACCCCTTTTAGTGGAATGACAGCTCTCATTTAAGCTAGTTACAAAATGTCCTTGTGCCCCTATTATAGCATCTTTATGCATGCTTAGTTCCTCCGTTGTGTCTGAATCCTTGCGACCCATTGGACTATAGCCCATCAGGGCCCTCTGTCCATGGGATTCTCCAGGCAAGAATACTGGACTGGGTAGCTATTCCTTTCTCCATCAGCATCTACATCCCCTATCAAAATCTCACCCTTCTTCATGAATAGAAACTAGGTTTTACTGATTTCTTTGGAAGTTTTAGTAAAAAATTGAACACATGTATTTCAAATGTTATAAAAAATTTTTTACACAGATCCTTGGAGAGAAGAGTTAATATCATTCTCCCATTTCTAATGATGTCTGCTATTGAGTCCAAGACTAGACATAAGGTCTGTTCCTTAACAATGAGAGTTTGATGTTAGAGTCTGCGAGCCCCCTGATATGGTAATTAGAATGATGTGTGAGCCTGATGCATGCTTCTTGGGAAAGGTTCTTTGTTTTTAATCTGAGTCTGGAGGCATCCACCCCTGGTCCATTGACTTGTTAAGAGCTAGTGTCCTAGAGAGTAAATCTTCCTGACACAGTGTGCCGTGATGACAGTGGCCCTGTTCCCTGTTCAGTAACATCTCATTTCTCTTTCTGCCATGCCCTAAAGCAGCAGTCCCCAACCTTTTTGACACTAGGAGCCGGTTTTGTGGAAGACAGTGTTTCCACAGACCAGGGTGGGGGGATAGTTTGGGGATGATTCAAGCATATTACATTTATTGTGCACTTTATTTACATCAGCTATGCCTCAGATCATCAGGCATGAGTTAGGTCCTGGAGATTGGGGACCCCTGCTCGAAATCTTTAGAATGTCCAACTCTGTCTTGGTTGAATGACTTCATGAAAATATCATTAGTCTAAAGACCAATAAAGCACATCCCCTATCCTTTGGATGAGTAATTTTTTTTTAATAAAAAATAAAATCACATTGAAGGTGCTTTTGTTACTGGTCAGAGAATGTGTGAATTTTGAATTTGACTAGATGATGAAAGGATAGTGGTCCTTCCATTGTCCAGCAGTTACTCACAGAAGAAAAGTGCTCACAGTCATGTGTGAGTGAGTGTGTGTGTGTGTGTATATTTTGCATGAATGTTCTGCCAAAATATAATTTTTCTTGGACAAAAATTGCCAAAGGCCTGGTTGTCTGCAAAAGGGATAAAATTCATTTCAGTGGGCCACCTCTGAGTGTCTTATGTTTCACATTTGCTGCTGAAATATTTAGGACTAAGACAACAACAATCAAAACATGACTTAGTAGCTGTTAGAAGTAATTTTTCTATCCCTGGGCACAAAACAGCTAGAAAAGCATCTGTCTTCTCAATTGAACTGATTTGTAATTCTAGAATGTAAGAGGAAAAAACTGGAAGGACCTCCACTTAAATCTATAATTTTGGTAATTCTGAGGTAATATGATGTAAGGAATTTTGATCGGTGTTCAGTTCAGCGTGGGAGATCTCCTTTCAAGGAATGAGAAATGCTTGGGAGAAGGAGCTGGAAGGAACTGCAGTTGGAGATTGACCTGAATAAATAGAAACAGAACATGCGAGACAGTAACTAGTCAATGTAGTAGAAATTAGTAGACTAAAGATACGGCTTAGCAATATATGTATATTCACATATATGTTTATATTATACATATACTTCAGAATAATGATCAGATATGAACATTTGTCTTAGCCATGTGAAATACTGATGCACCTTTCTAAGGCTAGCGTTAAAGATTAGACTTTCTGGACTTCCCTGGTGGCACAGTGGGTAAGAATCTGCCTGCCAGTGCAGGGGACTCAGGTTCAATCCCTGATCCAGGAAGATTCCGCGTGCCACTGGGCAACTGAGCTCATGCGCCATAACTGCTGAGCCTTCACTCTAGAGCCGGTGAGCCGCGGCCGCTGAGCCTGCGTGCTTCCTGTGAGCTCTAGGGCCCGTGAATTGCAAGGGCTGAGCTTTCGCTCTAGAGTCTATCTATGCCCAGCAACTCCTGAAGCCCTTGCACCCTTGAGCCTGTGCACCACAACAAGAGAAGCCATTGCAAAGGGAAGCCTGCGCACTGCAATGAAGAGCAGCTCCTGCCGACGGCAACTAGAGAAAAGTCTACACAAAGCAATGAAGGCCCAGGGCGGCCAAAAATAAATAAATAAAATTATTTAAAAAGTAAGCTAACCTTTAAAAAAAATAGAATTTCCATGACCCAGAATTAGCAGGTGATGATTCACTGATTCACATTTTAAAACGGTCTCTTTGCTTTATTTAAAAAAAAATTATTCCGTTGAATATATTCCATTCAAAATGCCTCTTTGACATGTTTAAATTGTCATTCAGTTAATTTCAGTGGTTCTCAAACTTTATCATGCATAACAGTTACCTACAGAATATATTAATACTCAGTCTCTCCCTGCTTCAGAATTTCTGATTCAGAGATTTGAGGGGTGTTCCTCAAATCTTGCATCTCTAACAAGTTTTGTGGTGAAATTGATGCTGCTAGGTTGGGAACTTCTCATTTATTAAAATTCCACCTGAGCACAGCTTTAAGAAACAGATCTTTAATGTAATAGAAGATGCCCCTGCAAAGGATTTTTTTAGTGGGTATTAGGGGCTAAATTGTATCGCCCCCCCCAAATTCAGATATTGAAGTCACCTAACCCCTGGAACCTCAGACTGTGGCTGTATTTATTGGAGACTGGGTCTCTAAAGAGGCAGATGATGTCATAGGGGTGACCCTAATTCAGTGTGACTTAGTGTTCATATAAGAAGGATAAATTTGGTCACAGACACCAAATGGTTGGGGAACATGTGAAGATACTAAGAGAAGACATCCATCTGCATAGCAAGGAGAGAGACCATAAAGAAACAAACCCTGCTGACACCATAATCCTAGACTTTCAGCCTCCAGAACTGTGAGGAGGTAAATTTCTGTTGTTCAAGCCACCTAGTCTGATATGGCATCTCTAGCAAGCTAATCCTGATGGTACATTTTGAAAAGGAATAGGTATCTATAAAGCTTACTTTAGTGTTTAGTATTTGGTCTAAGGGAAAAAATCAAAGCCTGCAGTAAAGCAAGCAGAGAGAAATGTAGTTGTGAAAGTTCTTAAGTTTGTTTCACCTTTTCTTGCTGCTGCTGCTGCTAAGTCGCTTCAGTTGTGTCCAACTCTGTGCGACCCCATAGACGGCAGCCCACCAGGCTCCCCTATCCCTGGGATTCTCTAGGCAAGAACACTGGATGGGTTGCCATTTCCTTCTCCAATGCATGAAAGTGAAAAGTCAAAGTGAAGTCGTTCAGTCGTGCCCAACTCTTAGCGACCCCATGGACTGCAGCCCACCAGGCTCCTCCATCCATGGGATTTTCCAGGCAAGAGTACTGGAGTGGGGTGCCATTGCCTTCTCCCACCTTTTCTTAGTTTCTTAATCATTCTTTATATATTTTGGCACAGTGGGTTATGAAAAGAGAGGGCTGAAAAAGTAACTTCCTGGTTTTGGCTACTAAATACTAGCATGTTTTAGAATTCCCTCCTAGAAAGCTAATTTCCAAAGTAACTTATCTGTTTAAAAAATGGATGTAATTCCCTTACAATGTTATTAGTTTCTGCTATATAAGGAAGTGGATCAACTATATGTGTGTATTTATATTCCTTCCCTCTTGAGCCTCCCTCCAATCGTCCTCATCCTACCCCTTTAAGTCATCACAGAGCACCGAGATAAGCTCCTTGTGTTATTATATACAGCAGCTTCCCACTAGCTATGTATTTTACACATGGGAGTGTAAATATGTCAGTCTTATTCTCCCAGTTTGTCGCTTCCACTCCTGTGACCACATGTCCATTCTCTATATCTGCATTTCCATTCTTGCCTTGCAAACAGGCTCATCTGTACCATTTCTCTAGATTCCATAATACCTGGTATTTTTTTTTTCCTCTTTCTGACCAAAGTCCTACACCTTTATTCATCCTTATGGGCTATAATATTAAAAAGTCAGATGAAAACTTTAGCTATTACATGAAGATAATAGGAGAACTATATATAAGCGAGTGTGTTAATTAGCACCTGGAGAACAGACTTGTAACATAAGAAAGTGCTGTTCATTTCTCAGTCCTTTCCCCTGGTTTTATAATCAGAGGAAGGGTTGGGGAAGAGCATGATGTCCATTTAGGAGAAATGTCAATGACACTATATGAAAGCATCCTGTGGGTGTCAGACCATCGGATTTGTAAATGTCTAGTCCTTTCAGACTTTAAAAATGACAAAGAGGAAATATGACTCCCAATAACTCACAGAAAGTTCAGTGTAATAAGAAATGTTGTCTGGGCTTTAGAGTCTCATGAATTGGCTTAGCTAAGAACGTGAGCCTACTCCTGTTTCTGTCCAGCGTCCATCACATCGCTGGCGCTCCTTGAATGTCAGCTTCCAAGCATATAACGTTAGGTGTCAAAGACTGCTGATGGGGCAAAACCTAGAGAACCAGGAATTACTGGCAACAGCACAGCCAGATGCAAAGAGTTTGTTTCTTTGACCTGCCAGAGTTAGTAGCGTCAACGGAGAATATAGTTCGTATAGACAGATGTCAAAGCCAAGTGGCAGGAGCAGGAAACACAAATAAGAAATGAAACAGCAGCGTGCTGTTGTTGGGACTTGGAGAATTGGGTTTGGAATCTCTTGAAGCTGTCTGCCCTGGGGAAGGCTGAAATTAAGATTTTTGAAGTGAAATGAAAATTTATTTGGTGCCTCTGTGGGTAACCATTTGCCAAACAAAATAGAATGTCTCACGAAGCCTGGGGTTTTGTCTCCTGCTTCTGCACATAAGAAATTTGTTCACTATTTAACATATTGGTGTGATACTAAACACTATCACATGATATTGTAATCACCTGCCTGTAATTGCCTCCCTCATCCATCCAGACCCAGCATCCTTGGAGATCCCAAATTTTTAACACTGCAAGCATAGGGCGTGCAAGGGTGTGTCTTCTTCTAAATCTGGTTAGTGACCATTTCTTTAGAGATTCTTCCAGGTAATCATAAGGCTCCCCAGGTGGAGCTAGTGGTAGAGAACCCGCCTGCCAATGTAGGAGATATAAGAGATGTGGGTTTGATTGCTGAGTGGGGAAGATACCCTGAAGAGGGGCATGGCAACCCATTCCTGTATTCATGCCTGGAGAATTCCATGGACACAGGAGCCTGGTGGGCTATGGCCCATAGGGTTGCAAACAGTCTGACATGACTGAAGCAACTTAGCATGTAGCAATGTAAGAGTCCTGACTTATTCTAGTTANCTTTTCTTAGTTTCTTAATCATTCTTTATATATTTTGGCACAGTGGGTTATGAAAAGAGAGGGCTGAAAAAGTAACTTCCTGGTTTTGGCTACTAAATACTAGCATGTTTTAGAATTCCCTCCTAGAAAGCTAATTTCCAAAGTAACTTATCTGTTTAAAAAATGGATGTAATTCCCTTACAATGTTATTAGTTTCTGCTATATAAGGAAGTGGATCAACTATATGTGTGTATTTATATTCCTTCCCTCTTGAGCCTCCCTCCAATCGTCCTCATCCTACCCCTTTAAGTCATCACAGAGCACCGAGATAAGCTCCTTGTGTTATTATATACAGCAGCTTCCCACTAGCTATGTATTTTACACATGGGAGTGTAAATATGTCAGTCTTATTCTCCCAGTTTGTCGCTTCCACTCCTGTGACCACATGTCCATTCTCTATATCTGCATTTCCATTCTTGCCTTGCAAACAGGCTCATCTGTACCATTTCTCTAGATTCCATAATACCTGGTATTTTTTTTTTCCTCTTTCTGACCAAAGTCCTACACCTTTATTCATCCTTATGGGCTATAATATTAAAAAGTCAGATGAAAACTTTAGCTATTACATGAAGATAATAGGAGAACTATATATAAGCGAGTGTGTTAATTAGCACCTGGAGAACAGACTTGTAACATAAGAAAGTGCTGTTCATTTCTCAGTCCTTTCCCCTGGTTTTATAATCAGAGGAAGGGTTGGGGAAGAGCATGATGTCCATTTAGGAGAAATGTCAATGACACTATATGAAAGCATCCTGTGGGTGTCAGACCATCGGATTTGTAAATGTCTAGTCCTTTCAGACTTTAAAAATGACAAAGAGGAAATATGACTCCCAATAACTCACAGAAAGTTCAGTGTAATAAGAAATGTTGTCTGGGCTTTAGAGTCTCATGAATTGGCTTAGCTAAGAACGTGAGCCTACTCCTGTTTCTGTCCAGCGTCCATCACATCGCTGGCGCTCCTTGAATGTCAGCTTCCAAGCATATAACGTTAGGTGTCAAAGACTGCTGATGGGGCAAAACCTAGAGAACCAGGAATTACTGGCAACAGCACAGCCAGATGCAAAGAGTTTGTTTCTTTGACCTGCCAGAGTTAGTAGCGTCAACGGAGAATATAGTTCGTATAGACAGATGTCAAAGCCAAGTGGCAGGAGCAGGAAACACAAATAAGAAATGAAACAGCAGCGTGCTGTTGTTGGGACTTGGAGAATTGGGTTTGGAATCTCTTGAAGCTGTCTGCCCTGGGGAAGGCTGAAATTAAGATTTTTGAAGTGAAATGAAAATTTATTTGGTGCCTCTGTGGGTAACCATTTGCCAAACAAAATAGAATGTCTCACGAAGCCTGGGGTTTTGTCTCCTGCTTCTGCACATAAGAAATTTGTTCACTATTTAACATATTGGTGTGATACTAAACACTATCACATGATATTGTAATCACCTGCCTGTAATTGCCTCCCTCATCCATCCAGACCCAGCATCCTTGGAGATCCCAAATTTTTAACACTGCAAGCATAGGGCGTGCAAGGGTGTGTCTTCTTCTAAATCTGGTTAGTGACCATTTCTTTAGAGATTCTTCCAGGTAATCATAAGGCTCCCCAGGTGGAGCTAGTGGTAGAGAACCCGCCTGCCAATGTAGGAGATATAAGAGATGTGGGTTTGATTGCTGAGTGGGGAAGATACCCTGAAGAGGGGCATGGCAACCCATTCCTGTATTCATGCCTGGAGAATTCCATGGACACAGGAGCCTGGTGGGCTATGGCCCATAGGGTTGCAAACAGTCTGACATGACTGAAGCAACTTAGCATGTAGCAATGTAAGAGTCCTGACTTATTCTAGTTATGATCTAAGGGATTCGTAATGAGATCAAGGCTGGCTGGCCCTGGAGGTGGACTCCAAGTTAAGAGTCAGCTGGAGGGGGAGGCCAGAGATCGTCTTTTCCACTCTCTAGTTCGTGGGGCTGATTGGCGAGGGTCATCAGCAGAAGGCATTAAGCCTCCCCAGTCTGTGAGGTCTTGGACACTGTGCTAATTATAGCAGAAGCTGGGCAGCCACAGAGAAACTACGGCTGGCAAGAGTTCGCTATCCAGAGAGGGCTGCTTTCTCCAGTTATAGACACAGCGTATAACGGGATTTAGATGGGACTAGAAGAGGAAGACCACTGGCCAAGAATTGCTCAGTGAAGAGGTTGAACTAAAAGGCAGATCGTCATGGAGGAATGTTCCGAATTTGTGAACACTTGTGGCAAAATATGAGGCAAACAGGTAAATTGTACGGGGTTATTAGCATCAATAACTGAATGATATCAAATGTCTATTACATACTTGTATGTCCACTCGTACACTCAGTACGAGTATTAATTAAAACATTAAGTTCAGTGTTTCGTTTAATCCTTCCAGCAACCTTATGAGTTAAAAACCATTGTTATTTCCACTTTCAAATGAGAGAGCTGACAAACAGAAAACAAGAAAGTTGCCTAAAGTTACACAGCAACTAAACACCTGGAACTGGGTTCCCACACAGCTCAGTCTGAATCCGAATCTCATACTTTCCCCACTAAATCATGTGGCCTGTAAACAAACACGGGAAAGGCCAGTGAGAAGTAAGAAAGCAACTGCTTATTATTTCATGGTGTTGCTACTCGTTGTGGGAGCTACCAACAGCCATAAGTTATTTATACCCGCCCTCTAGGAGCCTAGAATGACAATCCATGAGCTTTCTCATCAATTCTGTTGGTTCCATTTAGCCTCTTACAAAAGCTAAAAGTAAAAATTTCTTTGTTTGTATAAAACTGAAGGGATTATTTTTAAATTTTGAAAACTAGGCACATGTCAGATGTTTATAAATATTGCTGTGTGTACTGACTCTATTGGTATAACATACTGGGAATAATGAAATTACTCAGGAGTCGGATTTTTAAATATGCGTTTGATGCCAGTTGCTTCTAACTTGTAAGAACAAAGTGGAAAGTTTGTAACTTTTCCATATTACCAATGCAGGTGAAAATACCAGGACTTCATCAGTTAAAAAGGGAAGAATATGCCGGAATCCTTGAAATTTTAGGAAAGAAAGGGAAACCTTTAATTGGGTGAGGAAGAGTGGAATTTGAGTTATAACCTCTTCTGTGGGCCATTTATGAGCACACAGTCATTAACATCGATCCCCAGGTTCCTAAGCAGAAACAGGAAAGGCAACAAACCAGAGAAAAGTCCCTCTTTGAACTTTCTAGAAATACACTTTATAAATCCTAGGAAAATGAATTTGTGTTATAATTTGTTTAGAGTAACTGAGTTCAAACTCTTCTGAAGGTAGGTAGAGCCTGTTCGATATACTCTGTAGAAAACCTCATTTCCCTCTTCCCCCACAAACTGTATGGACCATTCTGTATTGTTCCTTGCTCATGATCTCTATATCCTTTCCCTATGATCTGGATTAAAAGTATTAAGACACACACTTAAAGGGAAAGGAGACCCAAATGGCAGAAAGGAAGAATCTAACCCTTTGTCATGAAATGAAATGAGTACTCATTATCCCTGGGTGTGAGTTAAACAAGATTTTAATTAGCTGTGGACAGTTGTGACTTACCTGGCAGGCAAATCTGCTTTCTATGTGGAGGAATATATTTGAGTGTGTGTGTGTGTGTTTTCTAAACATGTTCCAAGCCCTTACAGTTAAATTGATATTTTTTTCCTCCTGTAATAATGATATGCTTTCAGCAGTGTGTCATTTTCTTTACCCTTGTAGAGAGATAACATGCAATTAGGCAGTGATGTCAGCCTGTAACATTTTGGTGTAAAATTTTGGTCACACCAAAATACCAGGCTCCTTAACAAAGCTGGCAGACATATCTTTTGGCAGCAGCTGCTCACCATGTGATTTAAAACTTCCTGTCACTATAATTGATGTGTTTTTATTCTTTCCATTTCCTGAAGCCTGATCAGAATTAAAATTGCTGTTGGAATTTCCTGTCAAAGCAACCCATTTGTTCACTGAGCTCTGTTCTTTGATTGGACATCACCTTCAGCAACCGTCAGGTGGAGAATTACCCTCTGCACGCAGGCTTGATGGCCGTGCACACATCTGCACATGTACACAGATTGTCTATCATGTGGTAAACTTGTCTTAATGAAAACTCCACGTGCAAAATGTGGTTCGAATGTCAAACTAGGCCACCTGCTAGGGGCTCTGGGTTTTGTGTTAATACAGAGGAGCCTGGTAGGCTGCAGTCCATGGGGTTGCTAAGAGTCTGACGTGACTGAGCGAGTTCACTTTCACTTTTCACTTTCATGCCTTGGAGAAGGAAATGGCAACCCACTCTAGTGTTCTTGCCTCGAGAATCCCAGGGACGGGGGAGCCTGGTGGGCTGCTGTCTATGGAGTAACACAGAGTTGGACATGACTGAAGCAACTTNGGATTTTTAAATATGCGTTTGATGCCAGTTGCTTCTAACTTGTAAGAACAAAGTGGAAAGTTTGTAACTTTTCCATATTACCAATGCAGGTGAAAATACCAGGACTTCATCAGTTAAAAAGGGAAGAATATGCCGGAATCCTTGAAATTTTAGGAAAGAAAGGGAAACCTTTAATTGGGTGAGGAAGAGTGGAATTTGAGTTATAACCTCTTCTGTGGGCCATTTATGAGCACACAGTCATTAACATCGATCCCCAGGTTCCTAAGCAGAAACAGGAAAGGCAACAAACCAGAGAAAAGTCCCTCTTTGAACTTTCTAGAAATACACTTTATAAATCCTAGGAAAATGAATTTGTGTTATAATTTGTTTAGAGTAACTGAGTTCAAACTCTTCTGAAGGTAGGTAGAGCCTGTTCGATATACTCTGTAGAAAACCTCATTTCCCTCTTCCCCCACAAACTGTATGGACCATTCTGTATTGTTCCTTGCTCATGATCTCTATATCCTTTCCCTATGATCTGGATTAAAAGTATTAAGACACACACTTAAAGGGAAAGGAGACCCAAATGGCAGAAAGGAAGAATCTAACCCTTTGTCATGAAATGAAATGAGTACTCATTATCCCTGGGTGTGAGTTAAACAAGATTTTAATTAGCTGTGGACAGTTGTGACTTACCTGGCAGGCAAATCTGCTTTCTATGTGGAGGAATATATTTGAGTGTGTGTGTGTGTGTTTTCTAAACATGTTCCAAGCCCTTACAGTTAAATTGATATTTTTTTCCTCCTGTAATAATGATATGCTTTCAGCAGTGTGTCATTTTCTTTACCCTTGTAGAGAGATAACATGCAATTAGGCAGTGATGTCAGCCTGTAACATTTTGGTGTAAAATTTTGGTCACACCAAAATACCAGGCTCCTTAACAAAGCTGGCAGACATATCTTTTGGCAGCAGCTGCTCACCATGTGATTTAAAACTTCCTGTCACTATAATTGATGTGTTTTTATTCTTTCCATTTCCTGAAGCCTGATCAGAATTAAAATTGCTGTTGGAATTTCCTGTCAAAGCAACCCATTTGTTCACTGAGCTCTGTTCTTTGATTGGACATCACCTTCAGCAACCGTCAGGTGGAGAATTACCCTCTGCACGCAGGCTTGATGGCCGTGCACACATCTGCACATGTACACAGATTGTCTATCATGTGGTAAACTTGTCTTAATGAAAACTCCACGTGCAAAATGTGGTTCGAATGTCAAACTAGGCCACCTGCTAGGGGCTCTGGGTTTTGTGTTAATACAGAGGAGCCTGGTAGGCTGCAGTCCATGGGGTTGCTAAGAGTCTGACGTGACTGAGCGAGTTCACTTTCACTTTTCACTTTCATGCCTTGGAGAAGGAAATGGCAACCCACTCTAGTGTTCTTGCCTCGAGAATCCCAGGGACGGGGGAGCCTGGTGGGCTGCTGTCTATGGAGTAACACAGAGTTGGACATGACTGAAGCAACTTAGCAGCAGCAGCAGCAGCAGCAGGAGGAGGATGTCCCACAGAGTTTTCTACTGATGGTCTCACTGTTGAATTTGGATTCCGGTTCCAAGACTCTGGTATTTCTGATGTATACCTGGTATAGATAACATGATGGAAGTTTTGAGTTTTCCTAAGCCCATTTCTCTATTTTGGCTGTGCCTCCTGAGCTATTTACATTTAACATCTTGGGGTGATTGAGTGTGGATGATGAGTGGTTTGATACTATACCCTAGGAGTCACTTGTTCACAGATCTGTGGACCAAAACAGCTACAAAAATATAGGATGTGGGTAAAACAGTAGGCAGTGGAAGGATCTGCATTGTGCTTTGTTCTTGTTTTGTTTTATACCCAAATGAAAACTCCAAAACTTTCTCCTTTTGCAAAGGAGAGAATCCTTGACTTGCCTCAGTCTGAGATTATGCAAAATGAATTATTTACTTCAAATTTATGAGTGTATCTTTTTTTTTAATGACTACTTTCAGACTAAGGCTGTTAAAGGGAAAAACTTTCATGAAATTGAAGAAGGTGCCTTGAACAATTAAATAATTAAATTCAATGCCTTGAACAATAAGGACTGTTTTTCTTATCCTGGTGATTAGGTTCTAAGAGTCCTCCCTGGGAATGGGACTCTCTTTACAAAAATTATTCCTTATTGAAAACAATCTGGCTACAAATACACACTTTTTTTTGTCCCCAAGTAAAGGTAGGCTTTTAAATTCATGAATCTCCAAGCACTTTTAAAATACTTTACTTTCCAAGAATGTCAGCTCCACAGGTTGTTCGTTGCTTATTCATATCACTTAGGACAGTGCCTTACAAATTATAGATACTCAATTAATATTCATTACATAAATGAATGAACCCCTTTAGACTTATAAAGTATCAAAAGTGATGAAGAAGGGACTGTGTTGTTCCTGGAGGCACAGAGTTCACAAGCATAGTGACCATTTTCTGAAANAGATACTCAATTAATATTCATTACATAAATGAATGAACCCCTTTAGACTTATAAAGTATCAAAAGTGATGAAGAAGGGACTGTGTTGTTCCTGGAGGCACAGAGTTCACAAGCATAGTGACCATTTTCTGAAATAGAGATACCAACCCTGCTGGTACATTAGAATTACAAAGAAAGCTTTGAAGACGAAAACTTGATGTCTGGATCCCTCCTGGGGCTATTAAATCAGAATCTTCTGTTGGTTACTCTTTGGCTAAAATGATGTGACTGTCTGATGTCAGCCTCTCTACACCCCGGGCACCACCCTTGAGACTGTGTGTGTATTGTTTTGTTTTGGTTTTGGCCATACCCAGGGGCCATGTAGAACTTCCCTGACCAGGGATTGAACCCATGCCCTTTGCAGTGGAAGTGCAGAGGCTTAACCACTGGACCACCAGGGAAGTCCCCACCCTTGAGATTGAATCCTAGACTTATTCTACTCAAGACTACTGGGTCTGATATGTTGGTCTCATCAAGCTAGAAATCATTCAGGATGTTTTTCATTTGCAAATCTAAAACTCTCAAACAAGACTTGAAAAATGAAGGTGGGAACAGCAGTTGGTGGAGAGAGCAAAACTATTCCCTTAGGCTTATTGTGGGATGAAACAACAAATCAATCGAAAAATCACAGGGAAATTAGTCAAAGTGATAAAATGACATTAACAACATGAAGGATTAAAAGGCATATGATCATCTCAATAGCACTTGAAAAAATTAAATATCCATTTCTAATAAAAAATCTCAATAAAGTAGACATAGAGGCAATGTAACTCAACATAATGAAATCCATATATGACAAACCTACATTATGCGATGTAGGTTTATCATCAAGCCAACATCGTACTCAGTGTGAAAAGCTGAAAGCTTTTCCTGTAAGATCAGAAACAAGGAAGGGATGTACATGCTTGTCATTTTTATTCAGCATGATATTGGAAGTCCTAGTCAGAGCAGTTAGGCAAGAAAAAGGAATAAAAAGCATCTAATTGGAAAGGAAGGAGTGAAATTGTCACTATGTTTTAGATGATGTGAGATATATATATATAACCCTAAAGACACCATTAAAAAAGACTCCATTAGTTAGAAATAACAAATTAATTCAGTAAAGTAGCAAGACACAAAATCTATATAGAAAAATCTATTACATTTCTATGTACTAGTAACAAACTATCAGAAAGAAGAGTTAAGAAAATAATCCCATTTACCGTTGCATTAAGAGATATAAAATACCTAGGGATAACTTTATCTAAGGACATGAAAAATCTGTGTATTGAAAACTATAAGACATTATTGAAAGAAATTGAAGATGGACCTTGAGGACATTATGCTAAGTGGAATAAGTCAGATGGAAAAAGACAAAACCATATGACCTCTCTTAAATATGGAATGTATTAAAAAAAAAAAAAAGGCAAGAAAACCAAGCTCATGGATACAGAGACTAGATTGATGATTGTCAAAGGTGGAGGTCAGGGGTTTGAGATTAATGGGTGAAGGAGAGGGGGTCAAAGGTAAGAAGAGAAAAAGTATATTTTCTCTTTTTTCCACAGAATTTATCTCCACCATAAAATGGCTTGATAGTATGCTATTTGGCTAGTGTACAATTTGTATTAAATGTCAACAAGAAAAGCTTGCACTCAGTTTTTCTTTTATTGCCTCATTAAATATTAATCACTTTTAAAACCTAACATCTAATAATCTGAACCAAAAAAAAATCACTCAACAGCTATTTAAAATATTTAGCAAAAGAAGAACAAATGAAATCACTGGCTAAAAGTTAGATGGTAATATTATTGGGATGTGTTCTTGGTATCTGCTCCTGTTTACTATCATGTGTAAGGCATCTCTCTCTTAATAGTTCACTTCTGCAAGACTAGAAAACAAGTTTATTTTGGCCTGCTTTTTTCCTGTTTTTGGAAAAGTATATCTTAAGAAATACAAAGGCTATTCTTTAAATGCAGTGTAATATGTTTCGATGTCTGCTATCTAGAAATATGGAGTATAAATCATGTGCATACAAAAGAAAATCAGGATAAGGATACCCTGACACGTGGAGTGTGTACGGAACCACTACTTCCGCCTGAGGTCTTCAGGGTGTTACAGTATTCAGGGCAAAGGGAAGAAAGATTCCATCACCGGTTTTTATTTTTCTTTTCTTAGAGCAAATTTTGAATACTGTGTTTTCTCTACAGCTGTCCCTGAGATAATTCCAATTCCCCATTATTATCTGACCCCTCTTCTACCTCTGTCTCTCTCACTTGTCTTATCCCTGCGAGTTCCTGGTTTAGAGAAGTTGGCAGAAGTAGCAGGCAGAGGATATATGCATTTACCATGCTAAGAGCTCATCTGCGTTATATGCACAGGGTACATCTGTTTCACAGAGTACATGATCTAGAATGTACACTGCATTTCTACTGCCTTCTCAGGACACAGCCTTGGGAAATCCATCTACAGGGGGTGTCTGAGGCTGCATGGGTTGGGAGGGTCATTCTACTTCATTTCCGGTAGTACTCCATAGCCTGGGCTCAGCACACCCCTGGAAAGGAATCCTAGTTTGTGTTTTCTTCAAATTTCCCTTCCCCTTTAATTCTTGTTTCCTTCTGATGACATTCTGCCCTTCCTTGCCACAAACCCTTGCAACACAGTCCATACAAGAATGCTGCCTCCTTCTTGGCTAGGGTAGAAGGCTCTTCGGAAACCACAAAGCCGCATCTCCAGGGAATAGTAGCTTTATTAATATGATCATCATCATCATCATGGACCAGTTACAATACACACATTGCTTTAGAAAGCAAAATAAGGACAACCTGGGGTTTGCTGGAGACGCTGCCCTTGAGGTTAGACATGTACAGTTAAATTTGAAGTCAAGTTGAGGTCACTGCTAAGGAGATTTGGAGTTGGAGGTCTGTGTGGAAAATGGTTGCCTTGTGGAAGCTATTCACTTACCAATAAAACTCATTTTGAATGATATCAGAGCAGGAAAATTTAAGGGTTTTAATCCAAAAACAGACTTGGACTTTTCTTTAAGTCTTGGTTTTATTTGGAAAGGAGGTTCTATGGTATTTAATCTTTGCCATCCATCCTCTATTTCTAAAAGAAGTCCTAGTAAAAATTGAATGAGAAGTTTTATTGGGAAGATACACACCATATATCTTCCATAGGAATTTCGTTGTAAACATCTAGGTAATGAGCTATACATTGTTAAAAGAATGTCAGTTTTTACTTTACTCTGAGTCCCTCTGGACTTCCCTGGTGGCTCAGATGGTAAAGAATCTGCCCGAAATGTGGGAGACCTGGGTTCAATCCCTGGGTCAGGAAGTGGAGAAGGGAATAGCTACCCACTCCAGTATTCTTGCCTGGAGAATCCCATGGATAGAGGACCCTGGTGGGCTACAGTCTATGGGATTGTAAAGAGTCAGATACAACTGAGTGACTAACAATCTGGGTTCCTTCAGACAAACAGAGTGTATTGGATTCCCCGTTTTAAATTGGTATTTAATTTTTAATGTTAAGTCTTTAATTTCCTCTTTGGCTGTTTCTTGGAGGTAGAGGACTGGGGGGGGGGCCAGAAATATGACAGACAATCCTGGCACCCTCTCTTTTTAAGTGACCACATCAGCTTGGATGCAAATGACTGGTATCAGAAGAGCCAGGCTGTGTGTTGCAGCCTTCAGGAAAGGCAGACTGCTGACATGGCAGCAGCTCCATTCCTAGCTGATTTTAGGCCCAGATAACTATCCCTTTCAGCTTAAGCGATGCTCGGCAGTAATTGACCAATACCCGGTTGGGTTGGAGCAGAGTTCTTTTGGAACCTGTTCAGACCAGCCTTGGCTGCCTGCGGGGTGCTGGGCCAAGAGCAGACTAGGTTTCTGAAGCCTGAGGTATTACACAGGCTGGAGCCAGAGGGATGGGAGCTCTCTCAGTGTTTAATAGGTTGTATTGTTGCATCTGTTGGCTGTTTAATTTATCTTCTAAAAGAAGAATTAATAACAAATGAATGAGAGTTATACTATATAGTCTACAGGCTGGAGCAGGATGAATACTAAACATCACTTCTAAAAATCTGTAAGTTCATCAAGTCGTTTCATTTTGAGAATAGTTTGTAATCTTTTCCAGGCAGCCCCCACCCCTCATCAAGCAGTTGCTCTTGAAATATTTTCATTAAGTTGCCATTATATGGCCCTCATATGTGCCTACGTCACTTCAGTCGAGTCCAACTCTTTGCAGCCCTATGGACTGTAGCCCGCCAGGCTCCTCTGCCCATGGGATTCTCCAGGCAAGAATACCGGAGTGGGTTGCCATCTCCTCCTCCAGGGCATCTTCCTGCCGCAGGGATGGAACCCCAGCCTCTTATGGCTGCTGCATCGGCAGGCGGGTTCTTTACCACTAGCGCCACCTGTTGGACTAAACCCACATCTCCTGAGCTGCAGCAGATTCTTTTACCACTGAGCCTCGTGGAATCCCCATGAAACTCCAAGTGTTGGTCGCTTCACTCTTTGCGATCCCATAGACAGTAGCCCACCGGGCTTCTCTGTCCATGGACTTCTCAAGGCAAGAATACTGGAGTAGGTAGCCATGCCCTTCTCCAGGGATCTTCCTGACCCAGGGAAGCTGGCTTTAATTGACAGAAAATGCCATTTTGAAGACATTCCATTTTCTGCAACAGAGTTGCTTACTACTAGTGCTTATTGATGGAGGCTATGGAATCTAGGGGAGGAAATGAATGAAGACTTGCATGGTTAGATGAGGGCCACCATCTGCTCGAAGGCTGGTTTAACACCTGCATGCTTTGGGGTAAAAGACCAGTCATTTCTTCATTCTAAAGTTATATGAGAAATTACTGCTATACATATTTGGCCTCAGTGAACAATGGGAACTGATTTCTCTGGTGAGCCTTTAGAAGAGTAAGCAGTGAGATCCCAGATTGATCCTCCATGTCTTGTGGACCAGTGTATAAAATGCCCAGCTTCTCCAAGTCCCCACAAGCTGCCAGATGGTTTGTTTAGAATAAGCAGTGCAATCTTTGGTTTCTTTAGCTGCTGTCTACAAATATTGGTATTTGAGAATGGCCCTAAAGTGACCGAAGAAAGTTGGTGAAATTTAGGTGGCTACCTTTTACCCTTCCCCCACAAAATGGTTGTGTTGAGATTATGAGGCCGGGGAATAATGGCAGGCTGGCTTCTTGTTCTCTCACAGAGTATTTTTCTGCCATTGAGAAGAACTTACATAGTTAGCATGTAGAAAAATACATGGAATATTAAACTAAAATATGTCTGTCTAGGGATCCATTTAGTTCCCCCCAAATAGCTCCTTTCTTTGTGAAGGTTGGTATGTTTATATATATTTTAAATGCCCCATTTGCTACACTGGTTTTAGCTTCTTGTTAGCATCACTTCTTGTTAGCCTGATGTTCTACAGCACCAGGCAGCTGGAGAAATGAAACATGTGTTGAAGAATTTATGCAGTGTCCTTAGTTCCTTTCATTAAGAGAACCAAGACTAATAGTGCATATTATAAGTTTGGTGTGTTAAGCAGTATGTTATAGCCATGCTTGACAGGCATCTTGTTTACATTCATATTATATATTGGGGAAACCATTGTGTTTTAAGAAACATGGCATTTTTAAATTAATATTTATACCATGCCTCCATGCAGGAAAAACTTAGTCCTCTAAAAACATGATATGTTTTAAATCCACTTGTCTCCTCCTCCTGAGAAAATAGTCCACGGGCTTTCTCCCCAAAGTAGGTAGTTTAACATGCTCTTTATTCAGGCTCTTAGAAAGTACGGCCAAGGAAAAGCTCAGCTGCATGGCCTCAGTTTATTTAAACAATGGACCATCTCATTTCAGTCTTGTTGAATTCACATATGGAAATTTTACTCCTCCGTTCCTCTATGCAGAGCAGTCTGAAAACTGTCTTTCCAGTTGGTTCAGTGTTTTTGTTGATTCAAAAGCACTGACTGTCTCCAGGCTGACTCAGGGACCTTCATTCATGTAATGAGCATCATGAAGTTGTTAACAAACATGAGGTACCCCAGGGGCTCAGCCCCTCTTGTAGGGCACAAAATTAAACTAGTCCACAGCCATATCTCGGTAGCAAGTATTCTTTGCTCCCTTTGCCCCCACTGGGAGGAAACTCGAAGGGTGGAACAATTTAATTAATAGTTAGTGTTTTGGTAGTAAGTCTGTTGAAGATGAGAAAGGAAAATATATCTACATTTTCCCATTTTCACACTTCCTGAGCTTTGTTCCGGCTGTGTCTTTCCAAAGTGCTTAGCCCTGTTTTACCTTGATGCTTCAAACCTGCATGGAAAACTTCACTTCAAAAATGAGGGACCTTGCAGATTCTGAAGCATTCCAGTCTACCCCCAGCAGAGAGTGCCAAGGCTGGTTCTGCCTGGTTCTCACTGGAAGGTCTAGCTCATGCCAGGGTCTGGAGCCCAGATGGAGTGGAGATGAAGAAAAGATAGCGAACTATGATAAAAGTTGGGACCATATACAAGGAGGCTGATTATAGGAGAGACTTAAAAAGTTTAAAGTGGGATGGAGGAGCCTGGTGGGCTGCCATCTATGGGGTTGTACAGAGTCAGACACGACTGAAGCGACTTAGCAGCAGCAGCCCATGGAAGATTGGCTCTCTTGTGGATGTTCTGTCGGAACAAGAATTGATATATCATTTTATTCCCACCACAATTCATAGTTTCTTGAGTGCTTCCCTTTTCCAGACTTTGCTAAGTGTTTTGTATCCCTTATTTGGTTTTATCTTTGGAACAACCCTATGAGGTAAGGCCAGTCACTCCTCTTTGATAAATAAGGCTTAGTGAGGTTACCCAGCTTGTCCAAGGGCACAATCTCCATAATAATAGAGGCAGAGTTTGAATCCCTCTTTGTTTGACTCCAAAGAATGGGACTATGCATCCTTGGCAAAGGGCAGTTGGTTGAATGCCTGAATGCAGGGCAATAGTGGGCGCTCCTGTGGGCAAGTTTGGCTTAGGGCAGAAAGCAATGGGGGCTTCCCTGGTAGCTCGGTGGGTAAAGAAACCTCCTGCAAGGCAGACCTGGGTTCTGTCCCTGAGTTGTGAAGATCCCCTGGAGGAGGGCATGGCAGTCCACTCCAGTATTCTTGCCTGGAGAATCCCATGGACAGAGGAGCCTGGCGGGCTCTATGGGGTTGCAAAGAGTCGGACACAACTGAGCAAATAAGCATATCACAGCACTCAGAAAGCAATGGTCAAGTTGCCCAGAGACAGAGGCAGCTGGAGAGTGGGAGCAGCAGCGTTCTGAGGATGTGTCCATAGATGGGCAGCATTTGTGGCTAGAATAAACGATTTGGAATCCAGTTTTGCCTTGCTGTTTGGAGACATAGATTCTATTTGGCTCACAAGTGAGTTTGGTTGGCTCCTTATTTTAAGGTACATATATAGGACTTAGGCTGTGAGTGTTTGTAACAGTATAGTGTCATCAACATCACAGAATCCACATTGCATCCCTTTCAAAGTCCTGCTAACAAGGACCTGAACAAAGGAGCCAGACATCAGGTTCTTGATCCCCAGGTCCTCTTTGCCTGGAAGATGAAGGCTACATGGCTTAACGGCAATTGCTGGGTGGACTGCTGAATAGAGGAGGAAGTTACGTTTCAAGAATATACAATGAGTAATAAGTGATGTGTTTTGCCCAGGAGAGGGGGTATTTTACAAAAAGTAATGACAAATATCCAGCATTGAGAAACTGTTGTTCACTGGTCAGTTCAATTCAGTCGCTCAGTCGTGTCTGACTCTTTGTGACCCCATGAATCACAGTACGCCAGGCCTCCCTGTCCATCATCAACTCCCGGAGTTCACCCAAACTCATGTCCATCGAGTCAGTGATGCTCATCCTCCGTCATCCCCTTTTCCTCCTGCCCCCAATCCCTCTCAGCATCAGGGTCTTTTCCAGTGAGTCAACTCTTTGCATGACATGGCCAAAATATTGGAGCTTCAGCGTCAGCATCAGTCCTTCCAATGAACACCCAGGACTGGTCTCCTTTAGGATGGACTGGTTGGATCTCCTTACAGTCCAAGGAACTCTCAAGAGTCTTCTCCAACACCACAGTTCAAAAGCATCAATTCTTCGGCGCTCAGCTTTCTTCACAGTCCAACTCTCACATCCATACATGACCACAGGAAAAACCATAGCCTTGACTAGACAGACTTTTGTCTTTGCTTTTTAATATGCTGTCTAGATTGGTCATAACTTTCCTTCCAAGGAGTAAGCATCTTTTAATTTCATGGCTGCAGTCACCATCTGCAGCGATTTTGGAGCCCAAGTTCAGTGGTTCTGTGGCCAAGACATGTCCAATTCTCTGTGACCCCATGAACTGCAGCACGCCAGGCTTCCCTGTCCTTCACTACCTCTCTGAGTTTGCTAAAACTCATGTACATTGAGTCAGTGACGCCATTCAACAGAGGATGTCTCATCCTCTATTGTCCCCTGCTCTTCTTGCCCTCGGTCTTTCCCAGCATCAGAGTCTTTTCCAATGAGTCAGTCCTCTGCATCAGGTGACCAAAGTATCAGAGCTTCTGCATCAGACCTTTCAATGAATATTCAGGACTGATTTCCCTTAAGATTAACTGATTTAACCTGCTTGCAGTCAGTCCAAGGGACTCTCAAGAATCTTCTCCATCACATTTAGAAAGCATTAATTCTTCAGTGTTCATCCTTCTTTATGGTCCAGCTCTCACATTCAGACACGACTACTGGAAAAAGCATAGCTTTGACTAGACAGATCTTTGTTGGTAAAGTGATGTCTCTGCTTTTTAATAGGCTGTCTAGGTTTGTTGAAGCTTTTCTTCTAAGAAGCAAGGATCTTTTACTTTCATGGCTGCAGTCACCATCCACAGTGATTTTGGAGCCCGAGAAAACAAAAACTGTCACCGTTTCCATTTTCCTCTCATCTATTTGCCATAGAGNGGTTCTCACTGGAAGGTCTAGCTCATGCCAGAGTCTGGAGCCCAGATGGAGTGGAGATGAAGAAAAGATAGCGAACTATGATAAAAGTTGGGACCATATACAAGGAGGCTGATTATAGGAGAGACTTAAAAAGTTTAAAGTGGGATGGAGGAGCCTGGTGGGCTGCCATCTATGGGGTTGTACAGAGTCAGACACGACTGAAGCGACTTAGCAGCAGCAGCCCATGGAAGACTGGCTCTCTTGTGGATGTTCTGTCGGAACAAGAATTGATATATCATTTTATTCCCACCACAATTCATAGTTTCTTGAGTGCTTCCCTTTTCCAGACCTTGCTAAGTGTTTTGTATCCCTTATTTCGTTTTATCTTTGCAACAACCCTATGAGGTAAGGCCAGTCACTCCTCTTTGATAAATAAGGCTTAGTGAGGTTACCCAGCTTGTCCAAGGGCACAATCTCAATAATAATAGAGGCAGAGTTTGAATCCCTCTTTGTTTGACTCCAAAGAATGGGACTATGCATCCTTGGCAAAGGGCAGTTGGTTAAATGCCTGAATGCAGGGCAATAGTGGGCGCTCCTGTGGGCGAGTTTGGCTTAGGGCAGAAAGCAATGGGGGCTTCCCTGGTAGCTCGGTGGGTAAAGAAACCTCCTGCAAGGCAGGAGACCTGGGTTCTGTCCCTGAGTTGTGAAGATCCCCTGGAGGAGGGCATGGCAGTCCACTCCAGTATTCTTGCCTGGAGAATCCCATGGACAGAGGAGCCTGGCGGGCTCTATGGGGTTGCAAAGAGTCGGACACAACTGAGCAAATAAGCATATCACAGCACTCAGAAAGCAATGGTCAAGTTGCCCAGAGACAGAGGCAGCTGGAGAGTGGGAGCAGCAGCGTTCTGAGGATGTGTCCATAGATGGGCAGCATTTGTGGCTAGAATAAACGATTTGGAATCCAGTTTTGCCTTGCTGTTTGGAGACATAGATTCTATTTGGCTCACAAGTGAGTTTGGTTGGCTCCTTATTTTAAGGTACATATATAGGACTTAGGCTGTGAGTGTTTGTAACAGTATAGTGTCATCAACATCACAGAATCCACATTGCATCCCTTTCAAAGTCCTGCTAACAAGGACCTGAACAAAGGAGCCAGACATCAGGTTCTTGATCCCCAGGTCCTCTTTGCCTGGAAGATGAAGGCTACATGGCTTAACGGCAATTGCTGGGTGGACTGCTGAATAGAGGAGGAAGTTACGTTTCAAGAATATACAATGAGTAATAAGTGATGTGTTTTGCCCAGGAGAGGGGGTATTTTACAAAAAGTAATGACAAATATCCAGCATTGAGAAACTGTTGTTCACTGGTCAGTTCAATTCAGTCGCTCAGTCGTGTCTGACTCTTTGTGACCCCATGAATCACAGTACGCCAGGCCTCCCTGTCCATCATCAACTCCCGGAGTTCACCCAAACTCATGTCCATCGAGTCAGTGATGCTCATCCTCCGTCATCCCCTTTTCCTCCTGCCCCCAATCCCTCTCAGCATCAGGGTCTTTTCCAGTGAGTCAACTCTTTGCATGACATGGCCAAAATATTGGAGCTTCAGCGTCAGCATCAGTCCTTCCAATGAACACCCAGGACTGGTCTCCTTTAGGATGGACTGGTTGGATCTCCTTACAGTCCAAGGAACTCTCAAGAGTCTTCTCCAACACCACAGTTCAAAAGCATCAATTCTTCGGCGCTCAGCTTTCTTCACAGTCCAACTCTCACATCCATACATGACCACAGGAAAAACCATAGCCTTGACTAGACAGACTTTTGTCTTTGCTTTTTAATATGCTGTCTAGATTGGTCATAACTTTCCTTCCAAGGAGTAAGCATCTTTTAATTTCATGGCTGCAGTCACCATCTGCAGCGATTTTGGAGCCCAAGTTCAGTGGTTCTGTGGCCAAGACATGTCCAATTCTCTGTGACCCCATGAACTGCAGCACGCCAGGCTTCCCTGTCCTTCACTACCTCTCTGAGTTTGCTAAAACTCATGTACATTGAGTCAGTGACGCCATTCAACAGAGGATGTCTCATCCTCTATTGTCCCCGGCTCTTCTTGCCCTCGGTCTTTCCCAGCATCAGAGTCTTTTCCAATGAGTCAGTCCTCTGCATCAGGTGACCAAAGTATCAGAGCTTCTGCATCAGACCTTTCAATGAATATTCAGGACTGATTTCCCTTAAGATTAACTGATTTAACCTGCTTGAAGTCAGTCCAAGGGACTCTCAAGAATCTTCTCCATCACATTTAGAAAGCATTAATTCTTCAGTGTTCATCCTTCTTTATGGTCCAGCTCTCACATTCAGACACGACTACTGGAAAAAGCATAGCTTTGACTAGACAGATCTTTGTTGGTAAAGTGATGTCTCTGCTTTTTAATAGGCTGTCTAGGTTTGTTGAAGCTTTTCTTCTAAGAAGCAAGGATCTTTTACTTTCATGGCTGCAGTCACCATCCACAGTGATTTTGGAGCCCGAGAAAACAAAAACTGTCACCGTTTCCATTTTCCTCTCATCTATTTGCCATAGAGTGATGGGACTGGATGCCATGATCTTAGTTTTTTGAATGTTGAGTTTTATTCCAACTTTTTCTCTTTGCTTTTTCACCTTCATCCAGAGGCTCTTTAGTTCCTCTTTGCTTGATTAGCTTATAATAAAAATGGTAGGAGACTGAAAGATGAAGAGATGCGTAATCAGTCAATGACAGGCACAGACACATTATTTTGGATTTAAAAGTTGATTAAATCTAACTAGATTTAGATTCAGGAATATATATTTTATATACAGAAGAATGCAATGTGATCTTGAATTTTTGGAAAATCACTTTCTTGAAATCCTGAATCCCTGAAAAGTCTTTTAAAATCATATATTATAGAAAGTATTTCAGTCCAAAAAAGGAGCTATCTTCCTAAACCTGTTGAAGCTTTTCATTTTAATCCCTTGGCATGATATTTCCACATTTATTTCCCCAACACTTTTTGTCACATTTGTGTCCAGTTCAATAACTTTCTGAACATTGAAATTTCCTATTGTGTTTGACAATCTAAAATTTCTTATCATTGAAATCAACACTTTTCATGAGCTTGTTTCAACCTACATTTCAAGGTTAATTTCTACAGTTTCCCTATAAAAGTAAATAAAACAAATAGGTCAGTTTATTGTTTTGACCTTTGTTTAAAATCCTGTTTTCACTTATAACACCTCCTCTATTTTCTTTACCTAGCAGATTGACAATTGGGAGTGTATAATTGATAGCCTAAGCTTATAAACCATAGCAGGCAGCAAACAAGGCATAAGTTGGCTTGGAAAGTAATTGAAACTACAAATAGCAGTCATCTTGAGAGGGGCTGAAGTAAGGGGGTCCGTGTGTTGCATGTGGAGAAACACTGGGACAGATCTTGGTCCACTGGGTCAGAAATTGGGAGGGAATAAATCAGCACCTTGGATAGCTCCCGGGACTACAAATCTGAGAGCTGATAGGATGCTAAAATTTGAGTTGTAGACCTACTCAGCTGCAGGCCCTTTTTCGTAAAGAAGCCACTCTCTTTTTCTCCCAAGCTCACCAACTATAGATTTGGAGAGTCCTTCTAGTATTGGCCCATCTTCTGGTCTGACTTGTGCCTTACTCCTTCACATGGGGTTCTGATCATTTAAGAGTCACCTTCCACTTCATTGCCTGAGTCATTCTCTGGGGACTTTTTCTTGGGAGTAGATACTGGAACTAGGCTCCTGATAAGCCCCCTTGTGTCTAAGCATTTTCCTTTTTATGGATGACATTTCATTATCCTGTCAGCATTGTTCATCAGTTAAAATGGTGCCCATCTTTGGAGGTTAAGCCCAATCTTACCTTTGCTTTGACTTCTCCACTGACCAAAAAACCCCATGGAGAGAGAAGCCCGGTGGGCTACAGTGCACGGGGTCACAGAGTCGGATGTGACTTAGCAACTAAATAGTAACAACTCCACTGACCAGTGCAATACGAAAGGAACTCTCCTTTGTCTCACTAGAGCATTTTGTAGTCTGCAAAACTCATTTCAGTATTAGTATATTATCTTTTATAAACTGTCTTTTAATCTTCCTATGTTAATCTGCTTATTGCTTCCTCTCTTTCCTTGAGCTATAGTTTCTACATTTGTAAGTGGGAAAATTACATATAATAACCAGGAAAATTAAGTGAGAAGTAGACACTCGATCACTTGATACAGAGTAAGAAGCTCAGTTCTTTTGATGCCTTTTCCTTTCTTTTTTTTTTTTTCTTCTCACACAGATGTAGCTCTTCTGTTTTTACGCAAAAGTTCCTGATGGTTTTAAAAGTACTTCCTTTATAGATTTTTCCACCATGTGCTGACAGTGGGTCTTTGATCATGGTGAAGGGTTTATCTTCTAGTGATACGTCTTTCTTGTTGTTAGGTTGCTTAGTTGCGTCTAACTCTTTTGCAACCTCATGGTCTGTAGTCCACCAAGCTCCTCTGTTGATGGGATTTCCCAGGCAACATACTAGAGTGCTTGCCGTTTCTTCCTTCAGGCGATATTCCCACCCCAGGGATTGAACCCGGGTCTCCCGTGTTGGCAGGTGGATTCTTTACCACTGAACCACCACTTCTACTTTTTCCTAAAATGGGCTTTTTTCTTAAATATAAAACTGAGAGTGTTGCTTATAGTCAACAGGTAAGAAACAGACCTTTAAGCTTTGTGCTTATGTTTTGGGGGAGCAGGGTAACATTGATTTTTTTTGGAAATCAGGGTAAAATCAATTTGTTCTTGCTTCCTTTATTTCTAGAGAGTCATCTTATCAGGCCCCTAATAGACTGTAGTCCACTAGATATCCAAGAAAATGGGATGCCCGCAGCAAGCTCAGAGCCCTTAACATACGCAGGGGGCAGTGTTTCCATGTCTTGCAAGGGGCTGATTCTCAGAGGCTACTAAGAGGGGGCGGGTGGGAGGAAGTCTCAGTGGAATAAGCCTGAATATTTATGAAAGAAAACCAAAGCATTTTAGCTGGGCTTCCATTCCTTTAAACAATACCAGTCACAGAAATGTGGTTTCATAGTCATTTAAAATACAGTTTACAGAGGAATTAAGCTAAATCACTTAAGCTCTCTGAGCAGCTGGGCTCCCCAGCTTCCTTGCTGAGATCTGCTTGCCGAGCATCTCCTTTGAAATCTGCAGCTCCATCAGAGACAGGGCTGTTGATCTCTGAGCTACTTGCTTTATCTTGTCCAGTCTTCTCAGGTAATGCAAGAACAGTGGAAAATATTTGGATAGAAGCACATATTCTTGCCCCGTGTCTTAGTGTTTTAAGGGACGCTATTCTCATGAGGTTGAGTGAGGATCTGATAACAAGTTAAGGTCATGTACTTCATATCGTGAGTGCTTACGTAAGCCCTCGTGTGATTCCCAGAATGGCTCCATGCATTTTGAGAAGACATGTCAGGGCTTCTGCCTTCCATGAGAGTAAGCAGGCACTCAGAACCTTCTACGGTTTGCCTGCCTGACTCCCCCTTAATTCCCTTGTGTGAGCCCTTGGCTCCAGCTAGTCTGTTCTCTGGACTCAAGCCGACATATATTCCTGTGCCCGTGGTCTTGCTAGTCCCTGCTCCTCAGATGCTTTTCCATCTGTTTTATAATTTTTCCCAGTGCTGCTCCTTCTGTTGCTCAAAGCCCAAGACCTGTCTCCTCACATGGGTTTCCTCGCCTCCTCACGTGCAGGTGCATGCCCCTGTTCTCTGGCTTTCTGTGACTGTGTCAGTTTGGTCCTTGTTCCGTGAATTCTTAACTAGAATGTAGTCTACTTAAGGAAAAATGTGTCTTATTTGACTTTTTGCCCTAGGAAATGTTTTATATATTCAGCACTCAGCAAATATGGTTTAACAGGATTATCAGATGGAGAATTAGAAAATCATAGGGGAATTGATTCAGTTATTTAAAAAACAAGATATGCTTAGTATATAGAGTAAAACAAGAAATGAAAACAGTCTTGAAAAAT
This sequence comes from Raphicerus campestris, assembly GCA_006410735.1. Lineage (NCBI taxonomy): Eukaryota > Metazoa > Chordata > Mammalia > Artiodactyla > Bovidae > Raphicerus > Raphicerus campestris. The sequence goes on along the minus strand of SJYW01028026.1, from coordinate 147,062 downwards.
AGGCAAGTAAAAAAATTCAACTAAATGCAATATGGAGTTGTTTGACCATCTGCTATATTAAATGTGATATGGAGATTTTTGTAGTGGTTGAATATACCTTGCTTTCTATAATTTATATGTTAATAAATATAAAATATTGTTAGGTCAATTCAGTTAAACAGTCTATGAGGGTTTTGTTTAAGGAAGAAGATCGCGAAACATTCTCCAGCCTTGTTACAGTAGCCCCCTGCAGGGTGAGGATGTTTCTGAAACTCTTCTGAAGCTTTAGTATGAATGTATGTGCTTCTGTGTATAGTTTCATACAACAATAAAAGTGTTTGTTTATTGGACTCTCGTGGAGAACTCTAGTTCAGCAAGTAAGTAATTTTTCTACATTTCAACCTAAAAGTAAGCATTTAGCACCCAAATAATGATCTATAAGGAGATTTGGCATCTACTACGTGAAAGTGTTAAGTTGCTCAGTCATGTCCGACTCTTTGCGACCCCAAGGACTATCGCCCACTGGGCTCCTCTACTCATGGGTCTTCCAGGCAAGAATACTGGAGTGGGGTTGCCATTCCCTTCTCCTGGGGAATCTTCCCAACCTAGGGATCAGACCTGGGTCTCCTACAGTGCAGGTGGATTCTTTACCATCTGAGCCACCAGGAAAGCCCAGCATCTACTATATTATAACCTTAAATATCTAATATTTTAAAACATTAGTTGGCACTGTCAATGAGATAATTGAAAGAGTTTGGGGAAAAATAGCGTAGGCTTTTGTGTCTGAAACTAATTAAAAAAAAAAAAAA
>SJYW01028026.1:131777-145747 GCA_006410735.1 Raphicerus campestris | reverse complement strand
TCTTTCCCAGCATCAGAGTCTTTTCCAATGAGTCAGTCCTCTGCATCAGGTGACCAAAGTATCAGAGCTTCTGCATCAGACCTTTCAATGAATATTCAGGACTGATTTCCCTTAAGATTAACTGATTTAACCTGCTTGCAGTCAGTCCAAGGGACTCTCAAGAATCTTCTCCATCACATTTAGAAAGCATTAATTCTTCAGTGTTCATCCTTCTTTATGGTCCAGCTCTCACATTCAGACACGACTACTGGAAAAAGCATAGCTTTGACTAGACAGATCTTTGTTGGTAAAGTGATGTCTCTGCTTTTTAATAGGCTGTCTAGGTTTGTTGAAGCTTTTCTTCTAAGAAGCAAGGATCTTTTACTTTCATGGCTGCAGTCACCATCCACAGTGATTTTGGAGCCCGAGAAAACAAAAACTGTCACCGTTTCCATTTTCCTCTCATCTATTTGCCATAGAGTGATGGGACTGGATGCCATGATCTTAGTTTTTTGAATGTTGAGTTTTATTCCAGCTTTTTCTCTTTGTTTTTCACCTTCATCCAGAGGCTCTTTAGTTCCTCTTTGCTTGATTAGCTTATAATAAAAATGGTAGGAGACTGAAAGATGAAGAGATGCGTAATCAGTCAATGACAGGCACAGACACATTATTTTGGATTTAAAAGTTGATTAAATCTAACTAGATTTAGATTCAGGAATATATATTTTGTATACAGAAGAATGCAATGTGATCTTGAATTTTTGGAAAATCACTTTCTTGAAATCCTGAATCCCTGAAAAGTCTTTTAAAATCATATATTATAGAAAGTATTTCAGTCCAAAAAAGGAGCTATCTTCCTAAACCTGTTGAAGCTTTTCATTTTAATCCCTTGGCATGATATTTCCACATTTATTTCCCCAACACTTTTTGTCACATTTGTGTCCAGTTCAATAACTTTCTGAACATTGAAATTTCCTATTGTGTTTGACAATCTAAAATTTCTTATCATTGAAATCAACACTTTTCATGAGCTTGTTTCAACCTACATTTCAAGGTTAATTTCTACAGTTTCCCTATAAAACAAATAGGTCAGTTTATTGTTTTGACCTTTGTTTAAAATCCTGTTTTCACTTATAACACCTCCTCTATTTTCTTTACCTAGCAGATTGACAATTGGGAGTGTATAATTGATAGCCTAAGCTTATAAACCATAGCAGGCAGCAAACAAGGCATAAGTTGGCTTGGAAAGTAATTGAAACTACAAATAGCAGTCATCTTGAGAGGGGCTGAAGTAAGGGGGTCCGTGTGTTGCATGTGGAGAAACACTGGGACAGATCTTGGCCACTGGGTCAGAAATTGGGAGGGAATAAATCAGCACCTTGGATAGCTCCCGGGACTACAAATCTGAGAGCTGATAGGATGCTAAAATTTGAGTTGTAGACCTACTCAGCTGCAGGCCCTTTTTCGTAAAGAAGCCACTCTCTTTTTCTCCCAGGCTCACCAACTATAGATTTGGAGAGTCCTTCTAGTATTGGCCCATCTTCTGGTCTGACTTGTGCCTTACTCCTTCACATGGGGTTCTGATCATTTAAGAGTCACCTTCCACTTCATTGCCTGAGTCATTCTCTGGGGACTTTTTCTTGGGAGTAGATACTGGAACTAGGCTCCTGATAAGCCCCCTTGTGTCTAAGCATTTTCCTTTTTATGGATGACATTTCATTATCCTGTCAGCATTGTTCATCAGTTAAAATGGTGCCCATCTTTGGAGGTTAAGCCCAATCTTACCTTTGCTTTGACTTCTCCACTGACCAAAAAACCCCATGGAGAGAGAAGCCCGGTGGGCTACAGTGCACGGGGTCACAGAGTCGGATGTGACTTAGCAACTAAATAGTAACAACTCCACTGACCAGTGCAATACGAAAGGAACTCTCCTTTGTCTCACTAGAGCATTTTGTAGTCTGCAAAACTCATTTCAGTATTAGTATATTATCTTTTATAAACTGTCTTTTAATCTTCCTATGTTAATCTGCTTATTGCTTCCTCTCTTTCCTTGAGCTATAGTTTCTACATTTGTAAGTGGGAAAATTACATATAATAACCAGGAAAATTAAGTGAGAAGTAGACACTCGATCACTTGATACAGAGTAAGAAGCTCAGTTCTTTTGATGCCTTTTCCTTTCTTTTTTTTTTTTTCTTCTCACACAGATGTAGCTCTTCTGTTTTTACGCAAAAGTTCCTGATGGTTTTAAAAGTACTTCCTTTATAGATTTTTCCACCATGTGCTGACAGTGGGTCTTTGATCATGGTGAAGGGTTTATCTTCTAGTGATACGTCTTTCTTGTTGTTAGGTTGCTTAGTTGCGTCTAACTCTTTTGCAACCTCATGGTCTGTAGTCCACCAAGCTCCTCTGTTGATGGGATTTCCCAGGCAACATACTAGAGTGCTTGCCGTTTCTTCCTTCAGGGGATATTCCCACCCCAGGGATTGAACCCGGGTCTCCCGTGTTGGCAGGTGGATTCTTTACCACTGAACCACCACTTCTACTTTTTCCTAAAATGGGCTTTTTTCTTAAATATAAAACTGAGAGTGTTGCTTATAGTCAACAGGTAAGAAACAGACCTTTAAGCTTTGTGCTTATGTTTTGGGGGAGCAGGGTAACATTGATTTTTTTTTTTTTGGAAATCAGGGTAAAATCAATTTGTTCTTGCTTCCTTTATTTCTAGAGAGTCATCTTATCAGGCCCCTAATAGACTGTAGTCCACTAGATATCCAAGAAAATGGGATGCCCGCAGCAAGCTCAGAGCCCTTAACATACGCAGGGGGCAGTGTTTCCATGTCTTGCAAGGGGCTGATTCTCAGAGGCTACTAAGAGGGGGCGGGTGGGAGGAAGTCTCAGTGGAATAAGCCTGAATATTTATGAAAGAAAACCAAAGCATTTTAGCTGGGCTTCCATTCCTTTAAACAATACCAGTCACAGAAATGTGGTTTCATAGTCATTTAAAATACAGTTTACAGAGGAATTAAGCTAAATCACTTAAGCTCTCTGAGCAGCTGGGCTCCCCAGCTTCCTTGCTGAGATCTGCTTGCCGAGCATCTCCTTTGAAATCTGCAGCTCCATCAGAGACAGGGCTGTTGATCTCTGAGCTACTTGCTTTATCTTGTCCAGTCTTCTCAGGTAATGCAAGAACAGTGGAAAATATTTGGATAGAAGCACATATTCTTGCCCCGTGTCTTAGTGTTTTAAGGGACGCTATTCTCATGAGGTTGAGTGAGGATCTGATAACAAGTTAAGGTCATGTACTTCATATCGTGAGTGCTTACGTAAGCCCTCGTGTGATTCCCAGAATGGCTCCATGCATTTTGAGAAGACATGTCAGGGCTTCTGCCTTCCATGAGAGTAAGCAGGCACTCAGAACCTTCTACGGTTTGCCTGCCTGACTCCCCCTTAATTCCCTTGTGTGAGCCCTTGGCTCCAGCTAGTCTGTTCTCTGGACTCAAGCCGACATATATTCCTGTGCCCGTGGTCTTGCTAGTCCCTGCTCCTCAGATGCTTTTCCATCTGTTTCATAATTTTTCCCAGTGCTGCTCCTTCTGCTGCTCAAAGCCCAAGACCTGTCTCCTCACATGGGTTTCCTCGCCTCCTCACGTCCAGGTGCATGCCCCTGTTCTCTGGCTTTCTGTGACTGTGTCAGTTTGGTCCTTGTTCCGTGAATTCTTAACTAGAATGTAGTCTACTTAAGGAAAAATGTGTCTTATTTGACTTTTTGCCCTAGGAAATGTTTTATATATTCAGCACTCAGCAAATATGGTTTAACAGGATTATCAGATGGAGAATTAGAAAATCATAGGGGAATTGATTCAGTTATTTAAAAAACAAGATATGCTTAGTATATAGAGTAAAACAAGGAATGAAAACAGTCTTGAAAAATAGGCAAGTAAAAAAATTCAACTAAATGCGATATGGAGTTGTTTGACCATCTGCTATATTAAATGTGATATGGAGATTTTTGTAGTGGTTGAATATACCTTGCTTTCTATAATTTATATGTTAATAAATATAAAATATTGTTAGGTCAATTCAGTTAAACAGTCTATGAGGGTTTTGTTTAAGGAAGAAGATCGCGAAACATTCTCCAGCCTTGTTACAGTAGCCCCCTGCAGGGTGAGGATGTTTCTGAAACTCTTCTGAAGCTTTAGTATGAATGTATGTGCTTCTGTGTATAGTTTCATACAACAATAAAAGTGTTTGTTTATTGGACTCTCGTGGAGAACTCTAGTTCAGCAAGTAAGTAATTTTTCTACATTTCAACCTAAAAGTAAGCATTTAGCACCCAAATAATGATCTATAAGGAGATTTGGCATCTACTACGTGAAAGTGTTAAGTTGCTCAGTCATGTCCGACTCTTTGCGACCCCAAGGACTATCGCCCACTGGGCTCCTCTACTCATGGGTCTTCCAGGCAAGAATACTGGAGTGGGGTTGCCATTCCCTTCTCCTGGGGAATCTTCCCAACCTAGGGATCAGACCTGGGTCTCCTACAGTGCAGGTGGATTCTTTACCATCTGAGCCACCAGGAAAGCCCAGCATCTACTATATTATAACCTTAAATATCTAATATTTTAAAACATTAGTTGGCACTGTCAATGAGATAATTGAAAGAGTTTGGGGAAAAAGCGTAGGCTTTTGTGTCTGAAACCAATAAAAAAAAAAAAAAAAAAAAACTGACCGGTGGTATTCCTACAGAAGGAAGTAATATGGCAAATGGTCAAATAACTCCTCAACTCGGATGTCTCTAGCAATTTTCCAGCTGATCTGAAGGATTTAGGCCACTGACTTGGCCTCTTTCAGGAGGTGAAAGGTTTGCTCTCGCACCCAGATACAAGNTAACTCCTCAACTCGGATGTCTCTAGCAATTTTCCAGCTGATCTGAAGGATTTAGGCCACTGACTTGGCCTCTTTCAGGAGGTGAAAGGTTTGCTCTCGCACCCAGATACAAGAGGAGATACTTGAGGGTTCTTCAGCAGCCCCAGAATCTAGGACTCCTGGGTGTGAATCTGCTATCTGTCTTTTTTAAAGAGTCTGCTTTCTGCAGGGGACACCCAGTGAGCAGTGCTGGAAAACTAGCATTCTGCATTAGCCGGAGTCACTAGTAAAATGTACCTTGTTAAACATGCCCTTGACCTTTGAAGGGAGGCAGACACCTACTTTTAAGACAAGACTGCCTTACAAGGCAGGGAGTAGGGGTTGAAGGAAGGTTGATGGGACTGCAAGGACAAAAATGAAACAGCAGGGCTTAGCTCTCCAGTGTCTGTACTGGGGCTCTTCCTGGAAGAGAAAGAAAGGGGATGATGCGAAGAAGAATGAAATGCCCGAGACTTGAGATAAAAACAGTTCTCAATGAAAGGGGAGGAATGGCAGGACAAAGGTTCATGAGGAGGAGGCGGGGGGACAAAACCACACAGTGAGCCCACCCGAAAACTGCAGGCACGTGGGGTGGGGTGCTTGATTCTAAATATATTCACTTGAATTTTCTAGCAGGATGAGGACCTTTTCCAGCCAGATCGCTGGCTGTAAGAACCNGTGTGCAATGTGAGAATGAAGTTGGCCTCTCAGAATTTGCCATTTGCAGTAATTCCTCTTTTCCTTAAATTCCTTGCGAGATCTGCTCCGTGTTCTCCCCGCTGGTGCTGGCTGTGTTTCCCTGAGGCACATGGTTTTGTAGCCAACAGCAGTCTTGCTCAAGCATCCAGAAGTCTGGGGATCACGCCTTTGAAGGGAAGCACAGCAAAGAAAAGCACCCATGTACTTCTTTTAAAGTAAACTCACTTGTTTTCTTTTTCATCCAAATGAGATTTTTGATTCAAGGGAACACCTTACAGCATTTCGTTTTCTACTTGTTCACCTTCCAAGATACACTGACCCCGAAATAAGTGATCTCGCTTATAGCCTAAATGAGACAGGTGAGTGGACTGTGTTCTGTCATTTCCTCCATGTTAGTTAGATAGTTAAGCTCTTAATTCAGAAAGCGTGAGATTCTGGTGCAGTCACAAAGAGCACACGCACACAATCATAATGGGTAACGGAAGAGCAGCTGTCATTCATTAACACTCACACCAGAAGCCTAACACATGTATCTCCAGTACAGAGATTCTGACAGGTGTTTACAGATCAGGCACAGAGAATCAGGAAGGTTTAACTCACATGCATAGTCACATAGCTATAAAGAGTTGCAGTGCTGGAATTTGAACCTAGGTGTATCTCCAAAGCTTCCCAGGCGGCTCAGTGGTGAAGAACCCACCTGCCAATTCAGGAGATGCAAGAGATGCAGGTTTAATCCCTGGATTGAGACGATCCCCCTGGAGAAGGATATGGTTACCCACTCCAGTATTCTTGGCTGGGAAATCCCATGAACAAAAGAGCCTGGTGGGCTACGGTCCATGGGGTCGCAAAATAGTTGGACGTGACTGAGAGATTAAATACAACGAACACATCTCCAAAGCTTTTATTTTTCTATTTAATTTGTATTTTAACAACCCTGATTATTAATGAGTATGTATTATTTCTATACACTTATTAAAAAGCTACTTCTGTCACTATTTATTGATCACTAGGGGCTTCCCTGATAGCTCAGTTGATAAAGAATCTCCCTGCAATGCAGGCAACCCCAGTTCAATTCCTGGGTCGGGAAGATCTGCTGGAGAAGGGATAGGNCACTTATTAAAAAGCTACTTCTGTCACTATTTATTGATCACTAGGGGCTTCCCTGATAGCTCAGTTGATAAAGAATCTCCCTGCAATGCAGGCAACCCCAGTTCAATTCCTGGGTCGGGAAGATCTGCTGGAGAAGGGATAGGCTACCCGCTCCAGTATTCTTGGGGTTCCCTTATGGCTCAGCTCCTGCAATGCAGGAGACCTGGGTTCAATCCCTGGGTTGGGAAGATCCCTGGAGAAGGGAAAGGCTACCCACTCCAGAGAATTCCATGGACTGTATACTAAGAGGAGCCACATTCCAGAGGAGCTGGATTATACCAAATGATCCTTTTATTCCCTGGTGACTGAAATTATATGAACCGATCTGCTTGAGAAGCTTTCAAAACAGTCAGTGTGTATTCCTGAGTGCCTGCTGTCTGCCAGGCTCTGGCAACTCGTAGTCTAGGAAGATCGGAACATTCATAGAATAGAATTCCTTTTTGTCAATGAAATGAAATCAGAAATGTTTACTTCTAAAGGCGGTAAAATTAGACAAGATAAATCCCATGAACAGAGTCAGAATGTTTTTACTTGTCTGCTTTCCAATTAGTTACACTATTTCTTTGCTTCAGTTGGCGTGATGTCTCAGTAAAAACGACACCCCCCACTCCAGCTCACAGGCAGAGAAACAAACCATGCTTGGTAGTCTCTTCATTGGTGTGAGTTCAGTAACGGAAGCAAGCTCACCAAAATGAAGGGAGATTGATTTGCCTTAGAGTAAGTAGCCAGTCATCCCCACTCTAAGAATCTGTGGGCTTGGAATCTTTGAGAACTAAGCTCTCTCAGGGACTATATGCTCTGTACTCCAGCATTATCTTCGAACTGCCTAACGAACACTTAAAAGTCATACTGGTCCCCATATTTTAAACATTTATTTAAAAAGAAGCAAGCCACACATGGAAATGCTTCTAACTAAAAACTATCTTCCTCAAGTATAAAAACATTTCTCAAAATCGAATATTTCCCATATAAAGTCAGTTAGCTGTGGGCTTTGGGACTTTATTTCTATTGCCAATAAAAGCTTCTGACTGCCCAAAGCTTTTCTTTGCCTTAAATTTGAAATTGGAGTATGTAAGCAGAGCTTAAATATGAGGAGGAAAAAACTGGCTTAAATTATGTGAATTTCAGAAATATCACTCTGGGTTTATTTGTACAGTTCCCTTTAAAGGGGGAACTTTGTTTAATATTTGAATCTGTTTATTTGTAGAAACGGTAGAATAATCAGTAGACATTTGTGTTCTATTTGAAATATGTTATCTGTTTTTCTTTTCTAAGAGTCTACTTTTCCTGTCTCTTACGGTAGAGTATTTAATACTTGAACGTTTAGAAACAGCTACGATTTCACAATTACCTTCAACATGCAAGTATCAATCATTTTCCGAGACTTGCCTCTGCTCTTCCTGTGAGCCTTCTCCTCTTCTCTTAAACCCAGTTTTACTGCTTTGCCCCGTTTTCGATACTGCACGCTACAGAAAACAACCAGCAGAGGGCGCCGCTGGCTTACTTTTTAAAGAAAACTGCTGGCTGGCCGTTTTTCAGTACTCTTAAAAACATACATGGAAATTATTTTTCTTCAGTCAGGGCAATCAGAATTGCTCTAAGACTGTCTTAGAGTTGTCAAACTTGTTTTCTCGTGTCTTCTGCCATTTCATCTCCCCCAAAGCATTAATAAAACTGGGCAATTTGTTTCTCTCACACATCTGTGGAGCCCTTTGCTGACCCACATGGCAAGGATGAGCACAGGGCAACCGGTGTGATTATCTAATTTTTCCATCAGCTCCAGGTGCTTATGTGAACGTTCTATTCATAGAGAGCCAAAAGAAGGGGAAAATAAAAACCTGTTTACACTTTCCCTTTCCAACTAGCCTTGCCAGTTATCCCCTGACCTGGTACAATGACAAGGAAATAATCCGTGCGCCTTGGCCATTGGGGGGTGTGGACGAGGGGGAGGTGAGGGCGATCATAGGCTTGGTGGGGAGAAGTCCGTGGGAGGGGAGCAGGATCTTAGCAACTCCGAGTTAGTGTTTCTTCTGCAGGCGCCCCTTCTGCACTCTGTCCACGCTCCGAAGTGCTCTGGGACGAGACCTTTCCACCACCTCCATCCTTTGAGATGAACTGACAGCCCCTCAGTATTTTATAAACTGCTGTGCAAACACAGTTTCAAGTCAAAAGTTCTAGCCAACTCTCGCCCTAGTCCCCTTCCAAAGAAAATGCTCTACCTAAGCTTTTCCGGCCAAGAAATCATAGAACCTCCCACACTGATGTGGGGACCTTCTGTAGAACCTCCTCTGGCCCCAGCCACTCAGGAACTTGAACAAGTTGAGGCGTCGTGGTGAAACAGGAACTCTCACACTGCCCCGGTAAACCCCTCTGCGGGTCCACCTTCAAGGTGGGCATTGGCGAGTGTCCAAACACCCTGATAAAGTTCTCAGTGAACCCGAACTCTCCTTAATGTGGTTTTTCTTCGCCATGTGGGTGCTGGGACGCACTGTCCTTCATAGCTGGTAGGTGCCACTTTTGGCTGGCCCATGTCGGCCAGCCTTCCACAGGATGAAAAATGTCTTCCATTAGCTAATGGCTGTGTTCTCCGAGAAGCATCCTGGCCTGGGGCTGTGGGAGAGCATCAATCAAGTCTCTTAGATGAGGCCTCAGAGGACCAAGGGAAATTTGTATAATCCTGAACTGTAAACATGGGACCAGTGGTTGAGGTTTTGGATTTGCACAACATTTAAAAATGTCTATTTGCGTATCTAAAGTAAACCTTTATTTTAAAGAGAAGCTGAGGCCCAAGAGCCTCTCTGGGTGGCCTTCAGAAGGTCAATTGACCTTTCTGCCTCCATTTCTCTTTCTTCAAATCAAGAAAAAAACCCAACACAGAAAAAAACCCTTACTTTTCCTTTTGCAGGAGAATCAATCAAAACTAATTCCCAGGGAGCGGTCATTAGACTAATTTAGGTTTCACCAGCCAGATTTTCTTTGTGTCTCTGCATACCTTATAGATCATGGTACATATCCTCTGCCTTCAGTGTGAGTCCCCAGCGCTAGCTCCCTGGTGTTCCTTTTTGCCTGTGGGCTTGTAGTTTTCCTTTTCGTTATTTCCTTTCTTGTCATCCTCTTCTCTTACCCACTGACCAGGAAGACAGGCTGGGGCATTCTCACCCTTCCTGGTGGACACTAACAGCTTCAGGCTCGTGAAAATGATGAAGGTGCAGATGCAGAAAGGCAAGAGCAGATGTGTGGGTCTGTTTTCTAGCAGTTGCCTCTTTTTTTGTTGTTGTTGTCATGGTTTGTTGCTGTTGGCACCTTTAAAAGTACTCAGGCTGAAAAAATTCTTTAGGAAAAAGAAGGAACTGACTTCCTAGAGGTGAAGTGAAGGTTTCTGAGGCCTTGGGGGATGTTTATGTAGCACTGACTTTTCTCTACGCTCCTTCAAGTTGCTTATTTGAAATTCTTTATTGTTGGGACAGAGTTTTTGTTTGCCATCTCACCATTCTCATTTTTTTTTCCTTTAAGCAAATATCATAGATGTTTTCATATGGGGGACAAGCTAAGAAATCCTTGAGTTCAGGCCTTTTCCATCTCAACAGGCAATGTACCAGAATTTAAATCTTGTGAGATCTTCTTAAAGAGACTGCTCTGAGAAACTTTTTACTCTAACCTTCAAAGACCAAAATGGTGGGACTCTGAGAAAGCTGTTACTCCTGCGTGGTGCAGGCAACCCAGAAATATTCAGGAAATGAAAATTTAATTACACCAGGCTGATTTTTTTCTCAATCATAAACTGAGAATTTCATGATATATTCTTACATGTTTATATAAGACCATACATTCTTATTTAATTAGCAATCCTACCAAAATATCTAAATGATATTTTCTACAAGTTACACCATCCCAAAGAAGTAAAATAAAATCCAGACTAGGAATTTGATTACTGACCCAGTGTCATCAACCTAGAATTTTTCCCCTAAAGAAAGGGAAAGGGTTCTGGGTTGTCTAGTTAGAAATGGTAATGTCAGCTCTAAATGTCATGTGATTTCTGTAAGGCCGCCGCAGGAAGAAAAAGCCACCCCTACGGACCGTCAATAGAACCCTTTATTGGGTGGTCGCTCTCGGGCAGAACTCTGGGGAAAAGCAAGCAAGAGAACAAAGGGAATCTGCAAGGAATGGGGGATGGGGGAGGGAGGGAGAGCAGGGGAAGGGCACAAGCGGGAAAGAGAACAAACGAGAGTCTGCGAGAACTGGAGGCGGGTGCTTGAACTGCTGGTGCTTGAGCCGAGTTTTTCCCATATAAGGTAAAATGCGAGGACCGCACTGGTGATTGGTGCTGATGGGCTTCGTGTTGATCTCTGATTGGGCCAGGTCATGGGCTCCGTGTCGTGCTGTTGGTCCGCCCCTGGTTTCTGATTGGGCGAGGGGCGGGCTCCGGGGCTGTTCTGCCTCAGCCACCTGACCATGTCCGGGCATGTCTGGGCATGTCCGACCTTACAATTTCCATTCTGTTTTTATAAAAAGATGATATTTTTATAAAACTGTTTTTATAAATATAAAAATTTCCACAAATATAGGGTTAATTAGGTTTTATATTCATATGTCTGGTTTCATATTTGTAAACATTTAACAGCTTCTTTGCATAGCCAACACTTCACAGGAAAACATGTAAAACAAAGTAAAGGAAAAAATTATGACAGTTACTAGAAAAAGCTGCAATGGCCCATTGTCTTCATTTTGAGAAATAACTGGGCTCCAGGCAAGAGTTTGATAGTCCACCACCTAAGGAACAAACTGAAAGTAAAAGAGGAGAGTGAAAAAGTTGGCTTTAAGCTCAACATTCAGAAAACGAAGATCATGGCATCTGGTCCCATCATTTCATGGGAAATAGATGGGGAAACAGTGGAAACAGTGTCGGACTTTATTTTGGAGGGCTCCAAAATCACTGCAGATGGTGACTGCAGCCATGAAATTAAAAGACACTTACTCCTTGGAAGAAAAGTTATGACCAACCTAGACAGCATATTGAAAAGCAGAGACATTACTCTGCCAACTAAGTTCCGTCTAGTCAAGGCTATGGTTTTTCCTGAGGTCATGTATGGGTATGAGAGTTGGACTGTGAAGAAGGCTGAGTGCCGAAGAATTGATGCTTTTGAACTGTGGTGTTGGAGAAGACTCTTGAGAGTCCCTTGGACTGCAAGGAGATCCAACCAGTCCATTCTGAAGGAGATCAACCCTGGGATTTCTTTGGAAGGAATGATGGCTGAAGCTGAAACTCCAGTACTTTGGCCACCTCATGTGAAGAGTTGACTCATTGGAAAAGACTCTGATGCTAGGAGGGGTTGTGGGCAGGAGGAGAAGGGGACGACAGAGGATGAGATGGCTGGATGGCATCACAGACTCGATGGGTGCGAATCTGAGTGAACTCTGGGAGTTGGTGATGGACAGGGAGGCCTGGCGTGCTGCGATTCATGGGGTCGCAAAGAGTCGGACACAACTGAGTGACTGAACTGAACTGAACTAGTGACCTCTTTGTGTGAGCCTTTGGTAGCAAGATTAATAATCTGGGTTTGACATTAAGACAGTGCAAAATCAATATGAAAACTGGCATGTTTTTCTCTTATATAATTTGGGGAAAAGCACTAAGTGAGTACAGGGAAGATGTAGTTATATTTTTAACAAGAAATATTTAGGAGCAACCTTTAGGAATGGAAAGAGCTCTCAATGGCCAAAGCTTTCTGGAAAAATTTGAGCAACAACCAAAAAAAAAAATCATTGGATTGGATTGGATTCATAACTCAAAGTTGAGTATGAGATTATAATTCAAAGTATAAGATAGGTATTCACAAATCCATAATGATATAAATAAATGATGGAATAACTAGTTAGCATAGACAAGTCTCTCATACAGAAGGACCCCAAATAATTTATGTAGATCCTACATCTCAGGGAAGTAGATTGTAGCTCCTCACTCATTGTGGGTTACCTTGAACTTCCTTCCAAGGAGTAAACTGTGGAAGGTGCATGGTGGGGTGGGTGGAATATCCCAGCACCAACAGTGATAAACAGTTAGCATGTACCCTAACTGTGGTAATACGGGATTGTCACTTTATTTCTGCGGGCTTCCTCACCCAAACGCAATAATCCCGAGGTGGTATTGGTGTCCACCCCTCGGTCATGTCCGACTGCAGCTCCGTGAACTGCAGCACGCCAGGCTTCCCTGTCCTTCACCGTCTCCTGGGGTTTGCTCAAACTCATGTCCATAAAGCAGTAAGTCCTGGAGTAAATTCCCGAGGTAATCATGAGAAAAACTTCCAACAGGTTCTGCATCCTCCAAAATACCAGATCAGTATTCCTCAAAATTTTTAGGGTTATTAAAAAGGAAAGTCTGTGAAACTGTCATGGTCTGAGGGAGCCTAAGGAGACTAATGTACATTCAGTTCAGTTCAGTCGCTTAGTCGCATCCGACTCTTTGCGACCCCATGAATTGCAGCACGCCAGGCCTCCCTGTCCATCACCAACTCCCGGAGTTCACTCAGACTCACGTCCACCGAGTCAGTGATACCCTCCAGCCTCTGTCGTCCCCTTCTCCTGATGACCAAATGTAACACAGTCTCCTGGATAGCGTCCTGGGGCAGAAAAGGTTGTTCTTGGTAAAAACAAAACAAAACAAAACAACAACAAAAAAAAACTAAGGAAATCTGAATAAAAGATGGATGTTGGGTAACAGTAATGTATCAAGATTAGCTGATTAGTTGTGATAACTGACACCCTGATATAAGAAGTTAAGCATAGGAGAGACTACATGGGAAATATACAAGACTGTACTACCTTTGTAACTTTTCTATAAAACCAAAACTATTCTAAAATGTAAAGTTTTTTTTTTTAATAATCCTTATTTTGACATTTTAGTCCTACATCACAAGGTAATTATTTTCCTAACTCTTGGTTGATTTTAAAAAATTAATTAATTTTAATTGGAGGCTAATTACTTTACAATATTACAGTACAATATTGGCCACATATTGACTTGAATCAGCCACGGGTGCACACGTGTCCCCCCATCCTGAACTCCCCCCTCCCACCTCCCTCCCCATATCATCTCTCTGGATCATCCCAGTGCACCAGCCCCAAGCATCCTGTATCCTGTATTGAACACAGACTGGCGATTCGTTTCTTACATGATAGTATACATGTTTCAATGCCATTCTCCCAAATCATCCCACCCTCTCCCTCTCCCACAGAGTCCAAAA
>SJYW01028026.1:57190-131462 GCA_006410735.1 Raphicerus campestris | reverse complement strand
GGAGGGGTTGTGGGCAGGAGGAGAAGGGGACGACAGAGGATGAGATGGCTGGATGGCATCACAGACTCGATGGGTGCGAATCTGAGTGAACTCTGGGAGTTGGTGATGGACAGGGAGGCCTGGCGTGCTGCGATTCATGGGGTCGCAAAGAGTCGGACACAACTGAGTGACTGAACTGAACTGAACTAGTGACCTCTTTGTGTGAGCCTTTGGTAGCAAGATTAATAATCTGGGTTTGACATTAAGACAGTGCAAAATCAATATGAAAACTGGCATGTTTTTCTCTTATATAATTTGGGGAAAAGCACTAAGTGAGTACAGGGAAGATGTAGTTATATTTTTAACAAGAAATATTTAGGAGCAACCTTTAGGAATGGAAAGAGCTCTCAATGGCCAAAGCTTTCTGGAAAAATTTGAGCAACAACCAAAAAAAAAAATCATTGGATTGGATTGGATTCATAACTCAAAGTTGAGTATGAGATTATAATTCAAAGTATAAGATAGGTATTCACAAATCCATAATGATATAAATAAATGATGGAATAACTAGTTAGCATAGACAAGTCTCTCATACAGAAGGACCCCAAATAATTTATGTAGATCCTACATCTCAGGGAAGTAGATTGTAGCTCCTCACTCATTGTGGGTTACCTTGAACTTCCTTCCAAGGAGTAAACTGTGGAAGGTGCATGGTGGGGTGGGTGGAATATCCCAGCACCAACAGTGATAAACAGTTAGCATGTACCCTAACTGTGGTAATACGGGATTGTCACTTTATTTCTGCGGGCTTCCTCACCCAAACGCAATAATCCCGAGGTGGTATTGGTGTCCACCCCTCGGTCATGTCCGACTGCAGCTCCGTGAACTGCAGCACGCCAGGCTTCCCTGTCCTTCACCGTCTCCTGGGGTTTGCTCAAACTCATGTCCATAAAGCAGTAAGTCCTGGAGTAAATTCCCGAGGTAATCATGAGAAAAACTTCCAACAGGTTCTGCATCCTCCAAAATACCAGATCAGTATTCCTCAAAATTTTTAGGGTTATTAAAAAGGAAAGTCTGTGAAACTGTCATGGTCTGAGGGAGCCTAAGGAGACTAATGTACATTCAGTTCTGTTCAGTCGCTTAGTCACGTCCGACTCTTTGCGACCCCATGAATTGCAGCACGCCAGGCCTCCCTGTCCATCACCAACTCCCGGAGTTCACTCAGACTCACGTCCACCGAGTCAGTGATACCCTCCAGCCTCTGTCGTCCCCTTCTCCTGATGACCAAATGTAACACAGTCTCCTGGATAGCGTCCTGGGGCAGAAAAGGTTGTTCTTGGTAAAAACAAAACAAAACAAAACAACAACAAAAAAAAACTAAGGAAATCTGAATAAAAGATGGATGTTGGGTAACAGTAATGTATCAAGATTAGCTGATTAGTTGTGATAACTGACACCCTGATATAAGAAGTTAAGCATAGGAGAGACTACATGGGAAATATACAAGAAGACTGTACTACCTTTGTAACTTTTCTGTAAAACCAAAACTATTCTAAAATGTAAAGTTTTTTTTTTAATAATCCTTATTTTGACATTTTAGTCCTACATCACAAGGTAATTATTTTCCTAACTCTTGGTTGATTTTAAAAAATTAATTAATTTTAATTGGAGGCTAATTACTTTACAATATTACAGTACAATATTGGCCACATATTGACTTGAATCAGCCACGGGTGCACACGTGTCCCCCCATCCTGAACTCCCCCCTCCCACCTCCCTCTGCACCCCATCCCTCTGGGTTGTCCCAGAACACCGGCTTTGAGTGCCCTGCTTCATGCATCGAACTTGCACTGGTCATCTGTTTCACACATGGCGATGTACATGTTTCAGTGCTATTCTCTCAAATCATCCCACCCCTGTCTTCTTCCACAGAGTCCAAAAGTCTGTTCTTTATATCTGTGTCTCTTTTGCTGACTTGCATATAAGGTTGTCGTTACTGTCTTTCTAAATTCCATATATATGCATTAATGTACTGTATTGGTGTTTCTCTTTCTGACTTCACTCTGTGTAATAGGTTCCAGCTTTATCCACCTCAATAGAACGAACTCAAATGTGCTCTTTTTTTTTAATAGCTGAGTAATATTCCATTGTGTATGTGTACCACAACTTCCTTATCCATTCATCCTCCAGGGGACATCTAGGTTGCTTCCATGTCCTGGCTATTATAAACAGTGCTGCGATGAACATTGGGGTACACGTGTCTCTTTCAATTTTGGTTTCCTCGGTGTGTATGCCCAGCAGTGGGATTGCTGGGTCATATGACAGTTCTATTTCCAGTTTTTTAAGGAATCTCCACACTGTTCTCCATAGTGGCTGTACTGGTTTGCATTTCCACCAACAGTATAAGAGGGTTCCCTTTTCTCCACACCCTCTCCAGCATTTATTGTTTGTAGCTTGGTTGATTTTTAAGAGATGACTTTAAATTGGGTAAAAGAAAACACGTTCTCCAAGCTTTACTACTTTATGTATTTATAATTGTTAAAGGTGCCGTTTGTGGAGCTGTGAACATCATGATTGCCTTTGCTTATAAATAGACCCAATATTCTACTTTTGAAAAGCTTTTATTAAGGACCCCACATAGGAGGAAGTCTGCTCCCCATAGTTGGGACCACCATAAGCACCAACAGGGGAGGGAATTCTGAGTAGCTTAGTGGTAAGGAGCCACTTTTGCCTTCAATCAAGAGTTAGATAATTTTCAGCAGATGGCTTAGAAATAATAATAATCAAACAGTTTCTCTCATCCTCTGTGCACCATCTCGGCTAATCTGATAGCTACCTTCAAAAACTCAAGTTTATTATAGTCTTTATCAAAACTGCACTGTATTTTCTTATATTAAGAAGTACAGTGTTTTTAAAGGAGAGTAAAGTGTGTTCTTTTCTGAGATGAAGCAATGAATTTTCCATCTGTGCATTGCAACTGTTCATAAGAGATGTAAGATTTATCATGGATATTGATAAACCTGTCAAACAATCTTGAGGCTTTATTATGTCAAAATTATAAATAGCATGTGATTGTAACTGCGGAACATTCAGATATATTACAGATCTCTGAACAGGCCATGTGTCTGTAGGACAAAGAGGGTTTTCTGGGAGAGCTCTTTGCTGTGGTCCAGTGGCCCTCTTTCACATCCATTATGTTCTTTGTATTTGGAAGCTCCTGCCTTTAACTCCTTTTTAAATTTAGTGTTCAGCAGCAGTCCGGGACAAATGTTTCTGCCTACAGGAAGAAACACATGGTCTGGGTTTCATCCTCAAAAATCTTGGGCTTCCTGGTTGTCCTCTTGTCTTCAGGCACCTTCGTCATCTTCCAAAATGAGATCTCAGTAACAGAATGAACAGCAGGTTCAGGAGTGTGTTGAGTGACCGGCGTGCGCCCAGGCGGCCACAGTGCTGATGACAGATGCATCGTCTTCTGTCTCTAAAGCCAGCCTGTCGCAGCGTGGTTATGAGCACTGTGATCCCACGGTTCCCTTCCCTTTAACCCAGCCAACCCGTGCTGCCTTATTCTTTGAAGGAATAGTTTAGTCGTTTTGAAAGAGCCAGGCTCATGTGCAATTACTGCGTATTGTATGTAGCCTTGAGATGAAATAATGTCCCAGTAGATTTTACTTCATGTTTTAAACACACACAGTCATTTAAATTCTTAACTAGAACACACTTGAATTTTCTCCTGTTTAATCATTAAAAAGGCAAAACTTAATTTCATCAAGTGCAATCAAAGAGTTTTTCGTAGTAGCAATTAAAAAATATGAAACAGGAATTTCAGTGGCACAAAATTGAACAGCTGCTATGTCATATTTTTAATCTTCATTCAAATCAAACAGCAAATCAAATTTTTCTTCAGGATTTTTTTCTTTTCTTTTTTTCTATATCAGACGGTCAAAGGGTAGTTTCAGTGATTCCAAAACCCTCTTAAACATGCTCAAAAAAATAACCCCAAAACAAGAGCAACAAAAACATGCTCCAGTCTATTTGGAAATGTATTTCAAATGTTTCTCCAAAGTGAGTAATCTTTATATTGCTATAAGACGCAGAGGCAAAGCTCTTTGGAGAAGAACCGATCAGTTAGCTTGCTTTGGCATACGAGAGAGCTTCCAAGTCTACTGAGCTGTTTAACTAAGGAAACCAAAACCTATCTTGCCTGGCCTGTCGTTTGTACTGGACTCCATGTGTGGCCTTTACAACATGAGAAAGAGCCACACATGAAGTTCAGGCCCTTCTCACCGCTTCCCATTTCCGTGCTGGGGGAGAGGGGCTATTTTGGGGATATGCAGACTTCCCTACCCTTTTATGTGTAGGACTGCGAGCTGGGACATATGTAGCTGATAGATATATAATTAACCAGATGGTCTGCTTTTCACTCCATGCACGAACATGTTCCCTTCAGTTTTCCTCCTTGATTTCTAGGTGTGGAAAAGCAACACCCAGCTAAGCCAGGACTCCAGGTTTTAAAAATGTTTAAGTACCTAGCAAAAGTGAAGCTGTTTAATTATTTTATCATTTTAAAAGCCTTCTTCATTTCCATATATATATATATTTCCACCCCCCACCCAGCAGATAAGAATTGAGTTATTGGGTTGTGAGATTATTATGTCTAAAGAATCCTATTTGAGTTCCTTATTTCTTCTCATCAAACCTCTCTCCTGACTATCATAGCAGACTTCTCTTAAAGTTTGTCAGTTTCTTGGCTTCAGAGTTTTAATTTCTTCAGGGGCCTTTGATTGTCACGCCTTTTTTCTTGATTGAAGGGAGGGGGTTTAGGAGGCAATTGTTCAGTTGCTTAGCTGTTCCTACACTAGGCAGGACTATACATAATGTGACTTAAGGGGAGATCTGTGTTTGGGTCAAGACTTCAGCTCACCGGTTTTTAAAAACTGCAGTTAATTGAATAATAAGGGAATTGCTTTATCTGGGTAGAATTTATTTGACTAGGTTTGAATAGGATAAGAACTCTGAGTTATTCAGTATGAAAATCAGATGACTCTTAGGACACTGCTTATCAAGGAATCTGAAAAATTTGCTGATAATAATTTTATTTTTAAAAAAATGAGATCCCCCACATTGACACTGTAAATAGCCAGTGTACCCAGAGGAAGTAAAATGTTGGAAGAAAGCCAGTGACAAAGTACTTGTATTTTGTTTATTTTGCCATCTATGCCTCATAACATTTCTTGTGATGCTTAATGAGACAGTGTAAACCTTGCTTTGTAAACAGAAAAGGACTATCCACTTGTAAAGTGTTATTATTATTACTGAATTATAGGTTGTGTTATATGGAAGAAGACTGTGCCTGAAGAATCATTTTTGTGGGATAACAACATTTTATAGCTTATTTGTGAAAAGTTCTCTACACAGTTGAAACAATGGCATGCCATTATGGGGAAGCAGTTTAAACTCTCTCATATCTGTTCATCATTTTTAAAATTGCCTTGAGCAAAATGCACACATTTAGAAATTGTATAACTTCCCTGTAGAAGTGCATCTGAGTGAAGGGGGAAATTATAATGAAGTATTACTAATATATTTTAAAAATTCAGGCAGTGCATGACAGTTCTGTATAGGAATTTAATGTTGGCATGAGAGCTACTGGGAATTGGCACCAGAATAGCATGGAAACAGTTTTATATGTTCCTCCTCTTAACAGTCTTCCCATTGGGCACCACTTCACAGCTATGTTTCCCTAGGGAAAATAAGAAAAACTCATTGGTTTGCATTTTAAGGCTACTGTTGAGAAAAAATTCTGCCCCCGGCATGCAGTGTTATCAATGGGATCGCAAAGAGTTGGACATGACTGAGCGACTGAGCTGACTGACATGTAAGCACTGAATGGATGATTTCCAGAGCATCTCCCCCAGTTTCTTGGCATTGCTGTGTTTATGTAGGGAGAGCATGGTTGGAAATCAGTCTTCCGTGTTTTGGGTCTTTTGATTGTCCTTATATTGCTTTTGGAGTCCTGATCCACAGTTTTATCTCCAGATCCGTGTTCCTTCTGATACGAGAGCCGCTTAGGGATGTTGCACTACTGAGCACGGCAAGTCCAGATTGAGGCTCACTGTATGTATAAACCTGGGGAAGGATATGGCACCCACTCCAGTGCTCTTGCCTGGAAAGTCCCATGGACGGAGGAGCCCAGTGGGCTGCAGTCTGTGGGATCGCGAAGAGTCAGACACGACTGAGCGCCTTCACTTTCACTTTTCACTTTCATGCATTGGAGAAGGAAATGGCAACCCACTCCAGTGTTCTTGCCTGGAGAATCCCAGGGACGGGGGAGCCTGGTAGGCTGCCGTCTATGGCGTCGCACAGAGTTGGACACGACTGAAGTGACTTAGCAGCAGCAGCAGCAGTATGTATAAAATATACACTGATTTTGAAGACTTGGAGTGAGAAAAATGGAAACTATCCCAATAATTTTAAAATTAGTTTTATATTGAAATTATAATATGTATTTGGTTAAACAGAATATATTGTTAAGATTGATCTTTTGTTTTTTAATTTTTTGTTTTCTCAAATTGGAGCTTAATGGCCTTACCATGTTATGTGAGTTTCTGCTGTACAGCAACAAACCTTTTGTTCTTGATTAATTTTTTTTTGTTTTTAATTTTTAAAAATTTTTATCAGGAAAACTTAAAATTACATCTGTGACTCACGGTATATTTCTGTTGGATAGTGCTAGATCAGGGAGTAACATCGACTTTCTGCTTTTGATGAGAATGGAGAAAGAAGAAACATATTAGGTCAGATATTAGAAAAAATTGTGTTCATTATACTTCAGCTCATTTTGATGGAAGACTTAATTTTAATTTTAACAAGGTATTTAACCCAATGACTCAAAAATATTATCATTGCAACTTGTAGCCAGTGTTAGGAAGTTACTGATGAAATACTTTAGTGTAGTAAGTGTTTGAAATGGGGTCTATTTTTTTAATTAAAATATATTTTTAATTGGAGGGTCATTGCTTTACGATATTCTGTTGGTTTCTGCCTTACACCACCAGGGATCAGCTGTAGGTATACACATGTCCCTGCCCTCCTGAGCCTTCCTCCCACCTCCCGCTGCATCCCACCCGTCTAAGTTGCCGCAGAGCCCTGGGTTGAGCCCCCTGCATCGCACAGCAAATCCCGACTGGCTGTCTGTCTTACATATGGTGGCACATGTTTCCGCGCTACTCTCAATTCATCCTACCCTCTCTCCTTTCCCCACTGTAGCTGATTCTAACGCAGCCCTAGCCAAACCCATGTGAGCACTGCAGAAGCTTATCCATCCCCAAAGAACAGCCCTTCGATCTCACAGCCAGAGTGCCATCAGCTTAGATTCTGACAGCTGAAAACCTCCAACCTCATGCCTGGTGGCTTAAGGTCTCTGTTGCTATTCACACAAAATGTCTTTGCTTGTCAAAGACGGATGGCTTTAGTGCCCCATCCCCTCTTTCTGAACATGTTCATCACCATTAGGATATTCCGGGTGGCTGCTATGGTTCATGTCAGTGAGGACAAGAACTTGCCAATATGTTATCAATGTCTTGAGCATCAAAACACATGTTTGGATTTTCACCGGAGTGAAAATTGGTGTCTAATCACCCCCTTTCCACCTCCCTTTTGATGAAAAGCATCAGAATGTGAGATGAAAGGAATCTAATGGTTTGTCTGAATGTTTTTCCCAGCCCTGTTGGAAATGACTGAGGCATTGGTTCTTGAGCGTTTCCTCTGAGAAAGCAATTCCAAAGGTTGGTGTCAACTTACAGCTTAGTAATGGACTAATACACATTATCCTGTATGCAACTCTAAATTATAGCCTGCCAGCTCTGACTCTGGAAGCTCAGGATAGATTCCTTCCCAAGATTCTAAACTGAAATGGCTTTGAATGTTGTGGGCATGAGTCTGTCTAACCCTTCTAAAGGCAACATGAATGTTGTAACATTTCTATTGATTTTTAACATTCAGGTCTCAGAAAAATAGAAAATAGCCAAAATTTGACAGGCACTTTACAAAATGATCTGATCTTTTGTAGATGCTGAGCAAGAGCTGTGTCCTAAGAGACATTTGTGCTTAAACTTGGAACAAACTTCCCTGTTTGTTCTTGGGCTTGTTGTCTTATTAAATTGAATTGAATTGAAATTCAAATTATTGGATTTGAAGTCTGCTTTGGATATTATTTTATCTTCTTTAGCTTGTTTAATTATTTAAATATGTACAACTTCGTACTCACAGAAAGATAGTACAAATTTCCAATTAAGTTATTTAATGTTTAACTTGATGGATAAATTGAAAAAATCTAAATTTAAACAGAAAGCCATATTGCACATATTTAATGTCAAAGGTAATTCCCAAGGGTATGGTTGAAGAGACTCTCTCTGGCATTACTGCAGGATTTACAGTTGTCACAATATTGCTGAAAGGCAGCTTGCTAATACTTATCATTATGAGCTTTAAAACAATGTACAAACTGAGCAATTTTATTTCTAGAAATTACTCCTGTGGGAAGTAATCAAGACTGAGAGAAAAGGTTTAACTAAATTAGAAGAATTCTTATTGCAGCATTATTTAAAATCTGGGGAAAGAGCATATGGGTGTTCTTTGTACTACCTTTATTTTTGTAACTTACATGCTCATTTGAAATAATTTTTCAATAAAAAGATTTTTTTTAAGTCAGTCATATAAGAGGTCACAGAGGGTAGTTATCCTTATTTACTGTCTTTTGAAGACCAGAACTAATGTCAACTGCTTTTTAAATTTCCTGATCACAAAGTTAAAAACCTAGAAATATTTATTACTTGGGGGCTATATACATTAAGACGCCTCTATACAGTGAAACATTCTTCAGCTGTTAAAAGTGACAGCTTATGATAAAGTGAAGAAAAAAATAAAACAGGTTACAAAAACATATGTAAATGTGATTTGATACTGATAAAATCATACCTAGTTTATGCACATGAAGAGGGAGAGCTGAAAGGATTATACCAAAATGTTAAGGGTAGTTAGCTCTGGATGTTAGAATGGTGAGGGTGTTTTAAGAATCTATTTATTCCTTCTGTTTGAGCAGATACAACAGTTTTGCATCATGAACAGTTCTCTTTTTAAATACTTATTATTTGTTTGTTTGGCGACGTCTTAGTTTCAGCGGGGAACTAAGCTGGTCTTAGTTCCAGCGAGCAGGGTCTTTGTTGTAGCATGAGGGTCTCGCTCTAGTTTTGCGGGGGCTTAGCTGTTCATCAGGGATCGAACCCATGTCCCCTGCATTGCATGGGGGATTCTTAACCATCAGACCCCCAGGGAAGTCCCTGGTCATGGACAGCTTTCTGAAGCTCTTTCTGGGGGCATTCAAGTTTTCCTTCTCTCTACATATATGGTTAAAAGAATAAAAGGTACCTAAAATTGTAATAAGGATGAAACACAGGTGAGGAATATAAGAAATTACATTGTGATTCAAACCAACGTGTCTGTCTAGCAGTTGTTTCAATAGCCGCCTAATAGACCTTGGTCTTTTATGATCATAAAGATCCACCCACCCCCTCCTGACTCTCTTTCAGTATAGATTCTGCTGCTGCTGCTAAGTCACCTCAGTCGTGTCCGACTCTGTGCGACCCTGTAGTCGGCAGCCCACCGGGCTCCCCTGTCCCTGGGATTCCCCAGGCAACTGCTTGACATCGTTGCCCTGTCAGACTACCTTTCCCAGACTGCTCAGTGCAGAGCCAGAAATGGGCTATGCTGTTCAGACTACTACTTTGATTTGTTATAGTGCTTTGGAATTGTAATCTGTCCTCTTCTATGCTCAAAACATAAGACAATACTATGAAATTTGTGTAAAACTGTTTCCATAAATTCACCTCATGAACAAAGACAGTTGTATTTGATAGTTCTGTGTAAAGGTTATTATTATATGTGAATCTTCCTAGGCTAAGAAGCAAAAANATGCACATGAAGAGGGAGAGCTGAAAGGATTATACCAAAATGTTAAGGGTAGTTAGCTCTGGATGTTAGAATGGTGAGGGTGTTTTAAGAATCTATTTATTCCTTCTGTTTGAGCAGATACAACAGTTTTGCATCATGAACAATTCTCTTTTTAAATACTTATTATTTGTTTGTTTGGCGACGTCTTAGTTTCAGCGGGGAACTAAGCTGGTCTTAGTTCCAGCGAGCAGGGTCTTTGTTGTAGCATGAGGGTCTCGCTCTAGTTTTGCGGGGGCTTAGCTGTTCATCAGGGATCGAACCCATGTCCCCTGCATTGCATGGGGGATTCTTAACCATCAGACCCCCAGGGAAGTCCCTGGTCATGGACAGCTTTCTGAAGCTCTTTCTGGGGGCATTCAAGTTTTCCTTCTCTCTACATATATGGTTAAAAGAATAAAAGGTACCTAAAATTGTAATAAGGATGAAACACAGGTGAGGAATATAAGAAATTACATTGTGATTCAAACCAATGTGTCTGTCTAGCAGTTGTTTCAATAGCCGCCTAATAGACCTTGGTCTTTTATGATCATAAAGATCCACCCACCCCCTCCTGACTCTCTTTCAGTATAGATTCTGCTGCTGCTGCTAAGTCACCTCAGTCGTGTCCGACTCTGTGCGACCCTGTAGTCGGCAGCCCACCGGGCTCCCCTGTCCCTGGGATTCCCCAGGCAACTGCTTGACATCGTTGCCCTGTCAGACTACCTTTCCCAGACTGCTCAGTGCAGAGCCAGAAATGGGCTATGCTGTTCAGACTACTACTTTGATTTGTTATAGTGCTTTGGAATTGTAATCTGTCCTCTTCTATGCTCAAAACATAAGACAATACTATGAAATTTGTGTAAAACTGTTTCCATAAATTCACCTCATGAACAAAGACAGTTGTATTTGATAGTTCTGTGTAAAGGTTATTATTATATGTGAATCTTCCTAGGCTAAGAAGCAAAAACGAATTCATTTTTTGAATGACATCGTAGAAGTCTTAAAACATCTAATGCAAATTAACTCTCCAGCCGTTTATATTAGTATACACACACACATATATATGCCTAGCAATTCATCCGATAGATATTTGCTCTGTCTTCAAGAAGCTGACAGTCTAGTATAGCAGGTTAAATGGCTACAAAATTTTAGGCAGGACATAATAATAGTCTCATGAAAAGGAAATCTAGGTACTAAAGAAGTATCACAGAAGGATAGAGAAATGTGAGGAACAGGATCATGGCAGAGGTAGGATTTGTGTTGGGCTGGAAGGACATTATTGGGTAACTGATAAAATTGAGTATGAAGGCTAGATTCATTTAAAATCTTATATTAAATGTATTGAATTTGATAACTGTTCTGTGGCATGTGCAAGTATATCCCTTCAATTAGGAAATTGACAAGGAGCAGAGGAGAGACAGCACAAAGGATTAAATAAATGACATAAAACATTAACAAAGATGAAATCTGAAAGGGCACATAGATGTTCTTTGTACTGTTTTTATTTTTGTGTAATATATCTGCTCATTTGCAATCATTTCCCAATAAAAAGTTTTCAAAAGCCAGCTTTCAGATAAGAGGCAGCAGAGGGTAGCCATCCTTATTTACTGCCTTCTGAAGCCCAGCACTGATGCCAGCTGCCTTTTTATTTCCCCAAGTATGGTTCATTCTCGTTATTTGTTGACTTCACCAAACCACCGCGTAATTTCACCCAACCCAGGATGGAGGGCAGCGGCGTCTGTTTTACTGAACTGAGTCCTGAAATAGCAGGCGGGCTGTGTCTGGGGAGGGGTGGGAGCCGCCCGCCCAGCCACATTTGGCTCCTTTGAGCAGTTTGCTATCAGACCCTTCCTTGTGGAAAAAACAACCAGGACAAAGAAAGTGGAGAGTCTGGCTTAGAAAACAAAGCCTGCTGCCTCCCATTTGAACGCTGCCTTGCCTCCTCCCTTGGGATAGCACATATTTCTTTAAAGACCTTCCGCACAGGACACTCCAGCTCCGGCTCTGTCATCAAGGTTAAATTGGTGCCGAGTCCTCATCTCTGGTCTCCAGATTACCTGCTCCAGGTGATTTCTCCGTGTGGTTCAGACCCAAGCTCTTCATGTATTTCACTGTTTCAAGCCACTTCTATTTAAGAACACATATTCCAGGGAGCTACAGATACTAAGAATCCTTCAGCAAGGGGTAAAGGGCTTCCCTGGTAGCTCAGGTGGTAAAGAGTTTGCCTGCAGTGCAGGAGACCTGGGTTCGATCCCTGGGTTGGGAAGATCCCCTGGAGGAGGGCATGGCAACCCACTCCAGTATTTTTTTTTTAATTTTATTTTTACTTTATTCTACTTTACTGTATTGGTTTTGCCATACATTGACATGAATCAGCCACGAATGTACACGAGCTCCCAATCCTGAAACCCCCTCCCACCTCCCACCCCATATCATCTCTCTGGATCATCCCCGTGCACCAGCCCAAGCCAGTATTCTTGCCTGGAGAATCCTACAGACAGAGGAGCCTGGTGGGTTACAGCCCATAGAGTTGCAAAGAATCGAACATGGCTGAGCAACTAACACTTTCATCTGGGATGATGACAGCGGGAGTGCAAACATTCCCAGAAAAGCAGTCAGCCCCGTTGTAGCTTGAGGATGGACAGGAACAGCGGCCAGATAGAGGAGTGTCCAGCCCCTGTCTTTTCCTGCTCCAGGAAGCAGAAACACTGAAGTTGATGCTCTTATTCAAGCTGGGAAAGATGAAAAGAGAGGGAATGGCGGAACGGAAGTCAGCCACCAGTCTCTCCTAGTCCCTGCAGCTGCAGGGTGGCCACTTGGTCACTGGGGAAGCTATAGTCCTGACTGGTGGGTTTGCAGCTGTCTTGCACAGCCCGCAAGGAGAGAGCAGGTGTGTGACATCTGAGGCTGGTGCCCATGCGAGGACCTTCATGGAGCAGACAGGCCTCAAGGGTGACACCCACCAGGTTCCAGCAGTGGCTCTGCTGCTTACAGGCTGTATGGCCATGGGCAGTTAGGGAGCCTCACTAAGCCCCAGTTTTGGCATCTGTGAAATGGAGATACTGATAGTCCCCAGCTCCTAGACTTGGTGTGAGAATTCAGTGCATCAGACTATGCATATCAAGTATGAAGCATAACTGGTGGATATTGCCATTGTTGCTGTGCTTGTCATGAGGGTTAGTGTTTACAGCCTGGCTCTGTCCTTTCTCCGTCCCTTCCTTTCCCAGACTTCCTGGTGTTGCATTGTTTAGTCACTCATCTTGTCCGAATCTTTGCAACCCCATGGACTGTAGCACGCCAGGCTTCCCTGTCCTTCACTATCTCCTCAAACTCATGTCCACTATTTGCTCAAACTCATGTCCACTGAGTCAGTGATGCCATCCAACCATCTCACCCTCTGTCTCCCCTTCTCCTCCTGCCCTCAGTCTTTCCCAGCATCAGGGTCTTTTCAAATGAGTTAGCTCTTCGCATCAGGTGGCCAAAGTATTGGAGTTTCAGCTTCAGCATCCGTCCTTCCAATGAATATTCAGGGTTGATTTCTTTCAGTATTGACTGGTTTGATCTCCTTGCAGTCCAAGGGACTCTCAAGTCTTCTCCAGCATCACAGTTGAAAAGCATCAATTCTTTCACACTCAGCCTTCTTTATGNGATGATGACAGCGGGAGTGCAAACATTCCCAGAAAAGCAGTCAGCCCCGTTGTAGCTTGAGGATGGACAGGAACAGCGGCCAGATAGAGGAGTGTCCAGCCCCTGTCTTTTCCTGCTCCAGGAAGCAGAAACACTGAAGTTGATGCTCTTATTCAAGCTGGGAAAGATGAAAAGAGAGGGAATGGCGGAACGGAAGTCAGCCACCAGTCTCTCCTAGTCCCTGCAGCTGCAGGGTGGCCACTTGGTCACTGGGGAAGCTATAGTCCTGACTGGTGGGTTTGCAGCTGTCTTGCACAGCCCGCAAGGAGAGAGCAGGTGTGTGACATCTGAGGCTGGTGCCCATGCGAGGACCTTCATGGAGCAGACAGGCCTCAAGGGTGACACCCACCAGGTTCCAGCAGTGGCTCTGCTGCTTACAGGCTGTATGGCCATGGGCAGTTAGGGAGCCTCACTAAGCCCCAGTTTTGGCATCTGTGAAATGGAGATACTGATAGTCCCCAGCTCCTAGACTTGGTGTGAGAATTCAGTGCATCAGACTATGCATATCAAGTATGAAGCATAACTGGTGGATATTGCCATTGTTGCTGTGCTTGTCATGAGGGTTAGTGTTTACAGCCTGGCTCTGTCCTTTCTCCGTCCCTTCCTTTCCCAGACTTCCTGGTGTTGCATTGTTTAGTCACTCATCTTGTCCGAATCTTTGCAACCCCATGGACTGCAGCACGCCAGGCTTCCCTGTCCTTCACTGTCTCCTGGAGTTTGCTCAAACTCATGTCCACTGAGTCAGTGATGCCATCCAACCATCTCACCCTCTGTCTCCCCTTCTCCTCCTGCCCTCAGTCTTTCCCAGCATCAGGGTCTTTTCAAATGAGTTAGCTCTTCGCCTCAGGTGGCCAAAGTATTGGAGTTTCAGCTTCAGCATCCGTCCTTCCAATGAATATTCAGGGTTGATTTCTTTCAGTATTGACTGGTTTGATCTCCTTGCAGTCCAAGGGACTCTCAAGTCTTCTCCAGCATCACAGTTGAAAAGCATCAATTCTTTCACACTCAGCCTTCTTTATGGTTCAGCTCTCACGTCCATACATGACCACAGGATAAACCATGGCTTTGATTATACAGACCTTTTTTGGAAAACTGATGTTCCCTAAACACTGTCTAGGTTTGTCATAGCTTTTCTTTCAAGGAGCAAATATCTTTCAATTTTATGGCTGCAGTCACCATCCGTAGTGGTTTTGGAGCCCGGGAAAATAAAGTCTGTCACCGTTTCCATTTTTTTCCCATTTGTTTGCCATAAAGTGATGGGACTGGATTCCACAATTGTAGTTTTCCAAATGTTGAATTTTAAGCCAGTTTGTCCACTCTCCTCTCCTGTTTCATAGTTGACTTACTTGTCTTTAGAGAGATTGCTCCTTTGAAGATGAGAATCTTGCAATTGGATATGAGTAAAGTGCTCCCTGAAAAACTGTGAATTACTCAGTGAATACATAAAGATGAGCACTCTGGGTGGGTGATTGTCATTTTCTCACACGACATATATCCCTCTCTTCCACCATTGTCCCAGGCCCTGAGCTCCAGTGATACCCAAGCCAAGAATGCCCTTGCCCTTTGCTTGGTGCTGAATGAACTCATGAGTCAAGGCGTGGCCCAGTGTCACCTTCTCTGGATGCCCTTCACCTTCACCTTGAGAGCCGAGGACGTTACTCCTGTAGTGCCCTTCTCCCAACTCTGTAATAGCCTGGTCATACACAATAACATGTTTTTTTTCTCTTTCTTTCTTTCNGTCCCAGGCCCTGAGCTCCAGTGATACCCAAGCCAAGAATGCCCTTGCCCTTTGCTTGGTGCTGAATGAACTCATGAGTCACCTTCTCTGGATGCCCTTCACCTTCACCTTGAGAGCCGAGGATGTTACTCCCGTAGTGCCCTTCTCCCAACTCTGTAATAGCCTGGTCATACACAATAACATTTTTTTTTCTCTTTCTTTCTTTTNACCTTCTCTGGATGCCCTTCACCTTCACCTTGAGAGCCGAGGACGTTACTCCTGTAGTGCCCTTCTCCCAACTCTGTAATAGCCTGGTCATACACAATAACATGTTTTTTTTCTCTTTCTTTCTTTCTGGCTGTACTGCATCTATGGTTTGGTTTGGTTTGTTCTTTCTTTCTTTCTCTTTGGCTCTACTGGGCCTTCGCACAGGCTCTGTCTGGCTGCAGCGAGTGGGGCTGCTCTTTCAGTGTGGTCCCAGGCTTCCCGTTGTGGTGGCTTCTCTTGTCGTGGAGCACAGACTCAAGGTGTGCGGGCCTCAGCCGTTGTGGCACATGGGCTTACTAGTTGCAGCTCACGGACTCTGGAGCACAGACCCAGTAGTTGTGGTACGTGGACTTAGTTATTCTGCAGCATGCGGGGTCTTCCCGGGTCAGGGATCGAGCCTGTGTCCCCGGCGTAGGCAGGCAGATTTTTATCCATTGTGCCACCAGGGAAGTCTGACACAATAATATGGTTTTAGTTTTTAACTTTGTCTCCCCTACTTGACCCTGCATTTCTGGGAGATAAAGATTATTTATCCTGATTGCAATATATGCTTCTTAGGGCCTGTTGAGTTGGGATTATTTGTTGTTGTTATAAATTTTTTGAAAGCAGAAAACCATAGAGAATAATACTCACATTAGGAGTTTAAAAGTTTGATAGTTTTACAAGGTGAACATACCCAGGCAGCCAAACTTTAGATGAAATATTACGACAACTGTGTGTACTAAGTCCCTTCAGTCGTGTCCAATTCTTTGCCACCCTATGGATTGTAGCCCACCACAGGCTCCTCTGTCCACGGGATTCTCCACGTAAGAATACTGGAGGGGGCTGCCATTTCCTTCTGCAGGGGATCTTCCCAACCCAGGGATCGAACCCTCATCTCTTAGGTCTCCTGTACTGGCCAGTGGGTTCTTTACCACTGTCACCATCTGTCCAGAGGCAATTAGGAGAAACCTGAAGTTCACCTTCAGCCTCTACTCCCCAAAGGGTAACTAGTAATCCTGTCCCACTTTCCAACGGCATAAATTAGTTTTGCCTGTTAATGAACTTTCTGAAAATGTAATTGTATGGCACATTCATGGCTGGTGTCTTTAGAGATCCATTCACATTGTTGTGTTTGGTTCTAGTTCACTTACTGTCACAGCTATGTAGTATTCTGTGTAAAAGTACTATTTATGCATTCTACAGCTGAAGTTTCACTGGAAGGTAACTATCTTGTGAACTAAATCAAATACTAGTACCTACCTCTTTAGAAACATTTCCCAGTGGAAGGGGTGGCAGGACAGAAGACTGAATCCATGAATGCTAGAAAGGCAGCCCTGATTTCTCACCCTGTAAAAACAGCAATGACAAAGGGTTCTCGATTTCCTGAGCTGGCAAGGTCTTTCAGAATCAGGACACCTCGGTTTCCCAGTCTGTGAGTTCTTTTTATGTTCTAGCTGATTGCAAAGCTGGTAAAAGTCTAATAGAGCACTTTTGGGCAGAATGGCATTCCTAGAATTCTGTTTTGCTATTAAATATTGACATATAAGTATATGGTTAAATGTGTTCTACTAATGATGGCGGGGCATTAATTGTAATTACTTGTCAATTTAACTAGCTGTTGGTGTCTTTATTCACAACATGCTGAAAAGGTATTTGAAGGATTTCATTAGCAGTCTTAGAAGTCGTTTGTCAATAAATGATGAAAAGATTTGGCTGTTTATATTTTGATGTTATCGTTTTAATGGGCAACTGTCTACATGCCATCCACCGCAGAAATGCCATTTCGTTTTTATTTTTTAAGGAAGTGTCTAAGGTGGAGGGAGGTCTGGTTGCTATGGATATCTGAAATATAATGTTTACATTTAGGAGGTAAGCTGAAACTTTCACTATTTGGTCTCCACCTGAGTGGCATTCACATTTAGAAATTACAAGATTGTTATTGGCTATCTCGAGCTCGAGGATGTGGCTGAGTACTGGCAGTTAATTAAAATGTGGCTAGCTTTCAATATCAGAATTATGCAGCCTGTTTTTGTAGGATGTCCCTGAAGTCTTCACTCCCCTGCAATGTGTTTTTGATGTAAAAAAAATATTTGAAAAGGAAACATAACACAGGGCAGCTTGTCCTCGTTTACTGTGGAAGCTGGTTGCTCCCTGAGCTCTCCACAGTGGGATTCTGCCCCAGTGGTCTCTGTCCTTCAGTTCTGCTGGCTCTGGGCTGCCAAGCTTTATAGTTTTTTTAACTTTTGATTTTCTATGAGGGTGTAACCAGTCAATCCTAAAGAGAACCGACCCTGAATATTCATTGGAAGGACTGATGCTGAAGTGCCAATACCGTGGCCACCTGATACAAAGAGCTGACTCCTTAGAAAAGACCCTGATGCTGGGAAAGACCAAGGGCAGGAGGAGAAGGGGGTGACAGAGGATGAAATGGTTGGATGGCATCATGATTCAGTGGACAGGAATTTGAGCAGACTGCAGGAGATAGTGGAGGACAGGCATGCTGCAGTCCATGGGGTCGCAAAGAGTTGGACACGACAGCATAGTTGACTGACAATGTCGTGGTAGTTTCAGGCCAAGAGCAGAGGGACTCAGCCATGCACGCACATGTATCCACTCTCCCTCACACTCCCCTCCCGCCCAGCCTGCCACATAACATTCAGCAGAATCCCATGTGCCATACTGTAGGTCCTTGTTGGTTAATCCATTTTAAATATAGCTGTATGCACATGTCCATCCCAAACTCCCTAACTGTCCCTTCCCCCCATCCACTGGGCTGCCATACTTTAACATACCCTGGAGAGCTGATAAGAGAACAAAACCTTGGCAGGAAGATGACTTCATGGGATGATTATTGGGAAGATCTTAGAAAAATTTGTCAGATCAAAGTATTGATCCTTTAAGTGGTGGGTGAAATATTTTTTATTCTTTTAATTACTTTTCTTTTATTCACATTCTGTCAAAATTAATTTTTAAATGTGATAAGTAAAATTACATATTTTGCTATACTTGCATTTCCTTAATTATCAATAAAGTTGAGCAGGCTTATGTTTAAAGATATTTGAAGCTATACTTCTGTGAATTGCTAATCCATATGGTTTTTCTACTTTTCCACTGTTTCTTTAACCTTTTCTTACTAATCAAAGTTCTTGGTTTGATACTGTTCTTAGTTTCATTTGTTGAAAGTATATTCTCATCTCTTTTTTATGATCACTTTTTTTATTTTTTACATTTAGTAAAGTCAAATCTACTAGTCTATATCTTCCTAGAACTTAGTTTTTGCATCATATCTAAAACATTTTTAATGAGCTGTTTTTAATGGGTTAAAATATGTACCTATGTTTACTTTTACTGTTTTCATAGCTGTATTTTTACAAGTCTAAATCTTTTACATTTCTGAGATTTATTTTCAAAAGAGAAGTGAAATTAGAGGTTTGATCTTGCCATTCCTTTTCTTATTCTTTTAAGTTTTTTAATTATAGAAGTATTCATGTATACATTCTCAAAGAATCAGAATCTAACAATGCAGAGAGAGAAAAAAAATCCCCTTGACTGATTATCTGTTCTGGTTTCCTTTCAGTAGATACTGCTTTAATCAGTTAGTACATATGGTGCTAGTTCAGGGGTCAGCAAACTATAGCTCACCGGCCAATCCAGCTCCCTGCCTGTTTTTGTAAATAAAGTTTTATTGGAACACAGTCACCCACACTTGTTTACATATTATCTCTCATTGCTTTCACACTATAATAGCCAAGTCATGTATTTATAGCAGAGACCATGTGACCCACAAAGCCTAATTGCCCCATACAGAGTTTACTGACCCCTATGCTAGATATTTTTTCTTAATAATTTTATGTAATTAGGGTAATATGAATTTTATATGCAGTGTTCATATATACATACTTTGTTTATTTTTACATAGATGATGTCACATAGTACATTTGTTCTATTCCTCACATTTTTTCGTTTAACAGTTTACCGTCATGGTTGGTCCTCCATATCAAGGCATGATGCTTTGTCTCATAGTGTTTATTTACCTGTTGCATATTGCCATAATGGGATGGAGTTTAACTTATTTTATCATCCTTTATTGGTGAACATGTAGCTTGCTTTCAGTTTTTAATGTTAAAAATAATGCAGCAATAAAAACCTGGCAAAAAAATCTTTATTTTTTTTCAACCTATATTGCCGGCGTCTAGCCCTGGTGGATCCAGGGAATTCGAAGCAGGGATGGCGTTGGCGAGGAAAACTTATTTATTTATTAATATAACATTAGATTAGGAAGAATTAGTGTAGTAGGAAAATTAAGTGGAGAAAAGAGGCTGAATAACTTGGTTATGTGGAAAGCCAATAAAGGAACTCTATTGATCCTCCGGCTCCCGTTTGTTTATGACAGAGTGCCCCGCCTTGGGCTCTCTTTCTTATGGATCTTAGAGGCTGGGACAAGTAAGTAGACATGATGAGCCTGGACGTTCCAAGGGAATTCAGCCAAAAAAGGGGAGAAAAGAACAACATGGGGAAGCCCAGCACCGGTGTAAGACTCCAAAAACTATTTTTCAAAATCAGTTTATATACCCCAAGTTGTACATAATGGAATATGCAGAGTTATGCAGGGGCAGCAGTCCTGACCCTTTCTGTATATCTTCTTGTATACAAAAGGTCTCAGGTGATTTACATTATCTTCTGACCAGGAGGCTTGCTAACACTTTTTTGGCTCTCTTTCTTAATGAATGTTAATCTCGTTTCCCCTGAAGTGTTTTTCTTTAATCTGCATCTCCTTAAAGTGCTAAAGTTACATCTCTATAGAACAAAGGCACAGTGGGTTATAACAAAGAAGATACTTAACTCAAAGATCTAATGTTGCCAATACCAGGTCTACTACTTGTTTTTCTATATACCAACTATATCTACAAATAAAGGATATGAAAATTTGGCAGCAAGTATTGACTCAACAAAGGGCTTCCCTGGTGGCTCAGAGGTTAAAGCGTCTGCCTCCAATGTGGGAGACCCGGGTTCGATCCCTGGGTTGGGAAGATCCCCTGGAGAAGGAAATGGCAATCCACTCCAGTATTCTTGCCTGGAGAATCCCATGGACAGAGAAGCCTAATAGGTTTCAGTCCACGGGGTCGCAAAGAGTTGGACACGACTGAGACTTCACCTCACACAGTGAAAATTGACTCAACAACTGAAACCTTTAATCAGTCCTATTCTAATGATTTTGACTCCTCAGAAGCCCCTACATTCCTAGGATGTTTTAAGCTTCCTGTGCCTCTTGTAGTCTGGAGGCCTCAAACAATCACGTATGAGTCCTGCAGGCAGGCTAGAAAGCCATCAGAGGGGTTTTTGGATTGAGGCACCCTTTCAAATGCAGAAGACTAAAGCCTTGAGATGACTTTTTACCAGAGAATATCAGAAGAGTGGAAAAGCAGAGTACAGAGGCCAGCAGATTCTTATTTTTGTGGGGGAGTGGATGCTTAGGAAATGCCGTGGGGAACCCCTGAAGTTTGATCACACCCTGTGTATGCCAGACTTCCTTCCACGTGACCCTGTCATGGGCAGGATTCCTCACACTGGCTCCCGGCACTGTATTAGCAAACCATATACACAATATGGTGTTGTATTTCTACAACAGAGAAGTTGCATGATAGTCA
Organism: Raphicerus campestris; assembly: GCA_006410735.1. Lineage (NCBI taxonomy): Eukaryota > Metazoa > Chordata > Mammalia > Artiodactyla > Bovidae > Raphicerus > Raphicerus campestris. The sequence goes on along the minus strand of SJYW01028026.1, from coordinate 110,195 downwards.
TGGCTAATATAAAAGAAAGGGAGGGGTGTGAATTAACTTGATCAGGGACTTCAAACATGAGAGGGGGTGATACTTAGGACTGATGTTTTATGCTTCCCATTGCTTGGCAGTGCCTACTTGGGGATAAGGCCTAAGTAGAATTGAAAGTCTTTTTACTTAAAGACATAATAACGAAGGGATAGTTAGGAAATTTGGGAGGGTCATCTCTTACTGTGTTTATACAACACTGCTGTATTCAGAGTGGATAACCAACAAGACCTATGCATGTGGACCTGTAGCACATGGAACTCCACTCAGCGTTATATGGCAGCCTGGATGGGAGGGGAGTTTGGGGAGAATGGAGACATGTGTGTGTAACAGCTGAGTCCCTTCACTGTTTACGTGCAACTACCACAACATTACTAATTGTCTATACCCCAATACAAAATAAAAAGATTGAATTTTTTATTAAACTTAATTAAACTTATTAAAAAAAAGAAGGTATTGGAAGTATCCTTAAGTAAGGTGTTTGTAAGTTTGCCCTCACTTGAACTGTAGCCTGAGAAAATGTCAAGATTACAGTGCATGTCTTAGAAACAGAAAACCATTGAGGATAAAATGAGCCCTTTCAGTTTTTAGATGAGGACACCGAGCCTCTCAAAGGGTAAATGATGTATTCAAGATTGTAGTAATAGGTTTCGATCATGCCTTAGCCTGTCCACTGACTCCAACTCCAGTAGCCTAGAATTGAAATATCTGTTTTTCGTAACTCAGGAGGAATAAGACTTATAATAGCACATCATTGGTAAGTTTTATACTTGGTCAGGATATTTGTATTTGTAGGATTTTCATATACAGGACTTAAGAATGATAATTCATATGAGGGTAGTTCTGTTTCTGATAAAATGTTAGTTGTCATCCCTTCAGCCATCACAACAAAAAAAGAATCCAAACTTATCAGTGGCCTAAGCTGTTTGACCTGACAAGGTCAGGCCATTTGTTCAGGTACATTAAAGTCTCATTGGAAAAGAAATAGACGTCTTTAGCTGGAGTCATTTTAGGCACATTGATGTGACTCAAAGGATTAATCCAGTACAGAAACATAACATTTTCTGGACTTGTAAGGAAATCTTTGGCTCTAGTAAAGCAAAAATAAACTGGTGCTCATTTGAATTAACATTTTTGACGGCTTAGAAATGACGCCATCATTTGATAAAACCTGCATTTGCACAAAGAAGCATCTTTTAAGCATATTATCGTTTGTGTGCACAGTAGACACACCATTTGAATCCTTACTCTTACGGAGGTGACATGAAACTGCACTAAAGGTAGTGAAATATTGGGTTGTTTGTTTGTTTTCATTTTATTTTTCCTTCTAGTGTTATTGAGATATAATTGACATAGAGCACTGTATAAGTTTAAGATGTATAACATAATGAGACGACTCATGCATCATGAAATGTTGACCACAGTTAAGTTTGTGAACATCCATCATCTCATACAGATGTAAGAGAAAAACTAAAAAAAAAAAAGTATATAAAAAATATGTGTATGTGTTCAGTTATATATATAACTGAATCACTTCTCTGGCAGAAATCAACACAACATTGCAAATCAACTGTACCTCAATACGATAAATTAAAAATGTTTTTAATAAAGAAAACTTACTAAATTAGGAGGGGGACATCATCACAAACGCCAGTCTTCTGTGATCATCAATTTTTCACCCCTTTGTTCTAACAGTTTATTATTTTAAAATATTTTTTCCCTCGTGATGAAAAGCATTAGGATTTCCCCTCTTAACACCTTTACTGCTTTACTGTACAACATACAGCCGTGTTAATTATATTTATCATGTTGCTCCTTACTCCCCAGGTACTTATTTATCTTACAACTGGAAGTTTGTATGTTTCAGCTGCCTTCATCCAATTCCCTGCCCCTCCCCTTTGGTAACCATAAATTTGATCTCTTCTTCAAGGAGCTTGTTTGTTTGTTTTGAAGTATAGTTGACCTACAATACTGTGTTAGTTCCTATTAACACAACATAGTGTTTCAGTATTTCTACGCATTCTGGAATGATCACTACAATAAGTCTAGTTACCATCTGTGACCGTACAAAAGTGGTGCGTGCTATTGACTATATTTTCCACACTGTGCATTTCATCCCCATGAATCATTTACTCGATAGCTGGAAATGTGTACCTTGTAATCTCCTTCATCTATTTGTCCCATCTTCCCACTGCTCTCCGCTCTGGCAACCACCTGTTTGCTCTCTGTATCTGTGACTGTTTCCGTTTTGCTTTGTTTTGTTTGTTCATCTGTTTGGTTTTTTAGATGTCACATGTAAGTGAAGTCACGCAGTGTGTGTCTTCGATTTTTTTCACTTAGCAAACATATGTTTTTTTTTAAACCTCACATAATAAAATTGGGCAAATATTTAATGTTAATGAGACTCTCACCTTTAAATTTATCTGGCTGTGGCCTCTCATGGCCTTTTCTCCTGCACTATTCTTAGCTAGATTTATTTTGAGCCTGGTAGTAATAAAAGAAGTAATGTGAAATGCTCAGTACCTGAGGGTCACCATTGGTACCAGTGAAAGATTTGCCTAGAAAACTAATGCAATCTATTTTCTTTACAGTAGAACACAAGAGATTTTCGCCAATGATAATTGTCTTCTTTAAAGTGCCAGTAGTAACTGCCTGCTTGTCTTGGAATAGAAAAAAAGGGAAATGACTCGAGCAAACTTTGCTATTTGGTGTCTGGGTTTAGAAACCAGGTGGAGACAGAGAAAACAGATGGAAAACAACCAACTGTGGTCGGCCTCGGCAGCGGGAAGACATGAGACAGTGTTGGACATCTTGTCAGATTCATAGATGGCCACTAAGTATTTCTAGAGTTCCTGTAAGGTACATTAGTAGGTATTAGGGGGCACATATTAAATTACAGACAAGAGCTTTGTTTCCTAAATTATAGACCTTACTAGGAAAAGCAAGGCAAACAAACCATAATCAACATCCAAGAAGGAATTTCTTCCTAGCAGGGTGAGGCGCAAGACTCGTAAGGCTCCTATTACTTAAAACTGTGGCTGAACATATAAAATAATGAAACAGCTCATTGAAAACCAATCAGTTACATATCCACAAATAAAATCGTTTGATAAATAGTTCTCTTTCTTATGCACACAATTATGTTGTTGTTTTGACTACATGTAGGCAGAGAATGAAGGCAACCATTCATAGGATAAACCAAAGTTATAGAATAAAATACTGAAACCATAGAATGAAGAACCCCCAGAACTGGAAGGGACTTTAAGGTCACCGAGGCAAATGCCAATATCATCAAAAATATTATCCACTTGGTGGATTTTACTTGTAAATTTTTAAAATCCCAGTCTGACTTCCCCTTGCCTCTGCTTGAATTCTAAAGCTGCCACCACACACTGTCACTTGAGAATACACACCCTTTTTAATGTTAGCATAAGAAAAATGTAAGAAGGTAAGTATAAACGAAACTACAATTTAAAAAAAAACCACATAGCGTCTCAAAGTTAAAATACAGTGAAGCTTTTTGTTTGTTTGCTTTATATAAAAAAACTTAGCTGAAGTATACAATATCAAAGATAATATATTCCTCCTCCCCGTTAAAGGAGCTAATCAAATGTGACCACATATACTCCAAATTTGCCACCATGTGTTTCTCCAGTTACTAATAGGCAAGCAAAACGGTAAAGTCAAGAATGGTGTCTGTGCAACAAAAATAGTTATTATAAGGAACTATAGTTAAGGAGAAACTAATGAAATAAATGTGTCTGTCACATAAAATAAGGAACGTAACAGAATTCAAGCATACACATAGCTGATATACTGAGAAAGAAAAGGAAATGGTTGGGACATCAACGTGCCAAAATGGTAGCTAAGTTGTTAACAAAATTATTTCCCTGGACTTAGTATCAATAGTAGTCGCAAATAGCTGCAAGCTAAACAGTTCTTCTTAAAAAGAAGATCCTGGAATGTTCATAGACTCCGGGAAGTTGGCATGAAGATCGTGCCCAGGTTTAGAGAGACAGCCACAGAAGGATGGGTTTTCATCTGTAGCTGGTTTTCAGGTTAAATGAGGTGTGTTTAAAAAACATACCCAAAGCAAAGGCAAAAACAAATAGAAAAAAATAATCTGGAGGGCAAAGATATGCAAGCAACAGAAGAAAGCTACCAAAAAAGAGTGCTATTATTAAAAGGTTTTGAGCAATAAGAGATGATCTTACACTCAAAATAAGAGTATGATGTGAGAAAAGCACAGAGAATAAGAAATTTAGTTTCATAAGTGAAAAATCTGATGTAGAATATGAAACACTCTACAAGAATGAGAATGTTGATTAAAATTGAATGCCATTTTTTAAAAGGTTATGTGTATGGGATGGGGGAATGCAAAGATTGAGGAACTGGGCTTTATTAGGTTAAAAGATTCTAAGAAGGCACAACAACCAAATTCAGCGTGTGAACTTTACTGAATCCTGGTTCCAAAAGAAGGCAGTTATGAAAGATATTTGAGGGACAGCTAAAGACATGTACATATAGATAGGGTGTGAGATGATATTGGGATAGTATTATTAATTTTCTTGGTGTGGTAATGGTATTATGGTTAATAGGAAAATGTGCTAGTTTTATGAGATGCCTGTGGAAGTAATTAGGAATGAGGTATCATCATATCTGAAACATTCTAAATGGCTCAACAAAATATTAGAACAAAAATACACAAAATTTTTATCACATTTTACTTTGTCTTTATGTTGGCAATCCATTTGTCCTTAGAATAAATGGAAAATATGGGAAAACCAGAAAAGAGCATTTGCTTGTAACTGTAATTACTAGTCATCCCAGGACTGCTAACATGTTGGTGTGGTCTGTGTGTGTGTAATATGTATAATATGTATTATGCACTAATATGCTTCCCTAGTGGCTTAGTCAGTAAAGAATCCACCTGCAATGCAGGAGATCTGGGTTCAATCCCTGGGTTGGGAAGATTCCCTGGAGAAGGGAATGGCTACCCACTCCACTATTCTTGCCTAGAGAATTCCATAGACAGGAGACTGGAGGACTCCATAGGGTCGCAAGAGTCAGACATGACTTAGTGACTAAACCACTGCCATCACCACTAATATATTTATAACACATATATGCTGTGACACACATCCTTTTCTCTTAGTAATGTAAATGTATTATCTTTTCACATTAAAAACATTGACCATATAACATCATTTTGGTGGGTGGGTGTAACATTGCATTACATGCATGAACTGTGGCTTATCGTTCCCATCTGCTCTAGCGAAAGGAGTTTTACTTGTCAGCACTCAGGTACCCCTCTTCTTTCTGGGGCTTTCTTTAAGTGTGCTTAACTTAGACCACTTCCGAAGTCCCTCTTGGTGAGATGTTAACAGTCTGTTATGCTTTCTTATCACGTGTGCTGTCAATGACATTTTTCTCTCATTTATGTTAACCTAGAAGGGCAGAGAACATTTTTATCTCGATGGGTAAATGTTACACGTAACAAATTGGCTGCATGTCTTTGCCCACTGCTACTTAATTTAGCAGGCTAATCTGATAAGCTACCTATTTCTCAAATTCTAACAACATTCATGGTGGTGGGGAACTTTATCAAGTTTCTGAGTCTCCAAAGATAGAAACTGATGGCTTGTGGCTACGTTGCATTTTAGCTAATGCAATAAAGGATTGCTTTTCATAGTGAAAAGATAAAGACTGGGGGGAAAGAGGGTGGTTAGCGTATTAGGGAAAATGCAGAATAATCATACATGACAATGTATAGCTTTGGAATGTAGAATAGTTTTATTGTGGTATCCTTGTTTTAAATAAGGTCACTTGGCATCAAATAGACTCAGCTTCAAATAATGACTCTGCTACTTTTTAACCTTGGTCAAGTTACAATTCTCTCTGCCCAGTTTTCTCATCTGTAATAAGAATTATGAGGTATGTATGGAAATCTCATAGATCTGTTTTAAGGATTTAATGAGTCTGTATTAAAAGCTCTTTGTAAACTATAAAGTGCTGGTGGGTGATGGGGGAGATGTGGGTTGTGTCAGTAGCAGTAACAGCAAGAAATAGTAGCATAAATAATAATAGGAGGAGAAATATTAGTAATGGGTAATCTTACCGAGATAGTTATATTTTAACACAAGTTCCTTGTGGATAAAAGTCAGCTCTTAATCAGATGCATTTATGATAGTATCCTTCCACTATAAATAATTTGTACATGTTTGGAAGCAGGGCAGGGACGAGGTAATGCTCACAAAATTTTATAATGAAAATTAATGTTTATTCTATATTTTATGATCTCTGGAAAGGATTTATTTTATTATAGAATACATAGCAGTTTAATAATAAAGTCTTCTAAATAAAGTATTTCTATTAAATTTAAAACATTTTTGATCCCTACTCAAGATTCCTAATGTTGCAAAAACTGTTTCTTTAAACTCATATTTGTTTTCCTTGAGTCTTAATTATAAAGGAGAACATGTACTCCTTTATAAGTAAGTGTTCTGAAAGAGCCATGTGTAAGATTAGCTATCTCACATAGTAAATTCACTTCAGAATACACTTATTTTTCTTCATTTTAACAGGTACTTTGGGGAAATAGGCATATTTCCAAAGCATTAAGTTAGCACCATTCTTTTTCTTAACATTATGCACTGAGTAATCTGTAGCCCAAGAGACACATAATACATGAGAAGTGAACACATTTGTTTACAGTGAAGGATGTATAGGTGTGAGAGTTGGACCATAAAGAAGGCTGAGTGCCAAACAATTGATGTTTTGAACTGTGGTGCTGAAGAAGACTCTTGAGAATCCCTTGGACTGCAAGGAACTCAAACGAGTCCATCTTAAAGGAAATCAACCCTGAATATTCATTGGCAAAATTGATGCTGAAGCTCCAATACTTTGGCCACCTGATGCAAAGAGCTGACTCACTGAGAAAGAATCTGGTGCTGGGAAAGATTGAAGGCAAAAGGAAACTGGGGAGGCAGAGGATGAGATGATTAGATAGTATCCCCAGCTCAATGGAAATGAGTTTGAGCAAACTCTAGGAGATAGTGAAGGACAGGGAAGCCTGACGTGCTGTAGTCCATGTGGTCCCCAAAACTCAGGCACAGCTTGCCAGCTGAGCAGCAACGGTGGGGTAGATGTTTGCCGTGTTGTTTTTAGTGAAGAGTTAGTGGGGCGCATGCTTAAAAAAGCACCAGCACATCAAAATATAGAAATATCTAAGGCACAGAAATATATTCTTCTACCACTAAGATTATCTCATTTTAAATTAGAGTGTTTGGAAAAGCACATAAGCATGACAGTATGAAATGCTGAAATACACATGCAGATAGATAATAACTAACCTTGTAAAATTCCACCTCCTCCACAAAATCTGCCCTGTAGAAAAAGATGTGGTTCTTATCACTTGTGATCTTCTATAAGTTCAGTATATTCCTATATATGTGTGTGTGTGTGTGTATGTGTGTATGTGTGTGTATGTCTGGCATATATTCAATATATACTTCATTCAGATTATAGGGACACTACTTGAAAGTAAATTGTCATAGAGCAGAAAGAGTCTTGGTCCATGCCGCTTATAGTTCATTCACTGATTAACTTATTCAATAAATATTTAATGAGTATTAATGTTTACCCTGAGCCAGACCCTATTCTAGGTACCAAGGACACTCTAGTGAATATGGCTGGCACAGTTGTTGCCCTCAAGGAACTTACATCTTGGTTGGAGGGAAGGGGAGAATTTCAACAACTAGATTAAAACAAGTAGATACAGAATATGTCACATGATGGTGGGTATTATAGAGAAGAAAGAGCAGAATAAAGGAAACAGAGATAGAGAAAGCCACATGGAAGGAGGGTGCTCTTTTGTATATGATTGATTGCAAAAACACATCATTGCTCTGCTGAAGTTAGAACAGAAACAAGGAGGTGGGAACAAAGACAGCCCCGGATGACTGGAGGGAGTGATGCAAAGCAGAGGTGATGCAAAGGCCAGGCAAAGGTAGCAATTTGAGCATCTTGAAGGACAGCCCAAGTTAACTAACTTAACTTCTCAGTGTTGTGGTTTCCTCTGTGATCAAAGTGGAAATAGCCATGCAGTGAAGGATGGTTCATGAGGATGAAATGAAATTAGTGTGTGCTCTAAGTCCAGCACAGAATGAGTGCTCTGTCAATTTTCCATGCCTTCTTTTGTAAATGTCTGTTCACACTGATGGATGTGCTTGTCTGCATCATTATAATCTCTTTTCCTTGACAGTCACGTGTCTTTGAACACTAAGGCCAAAATCATTACCAAATCTGTACTACAGAAAACACCAAGGCAACTGTGTTACACAGTAAAGATATCTCTGAACCACTTCATGAAGACGTGCTTCACTTGACTTTCTCAAACCCTAACTCCCGTAGCCCACCCTAGAGCCTCATTCTGCTGAGATCTTCTCCTGTATGTGGCAGGGTTTGAGGGAAATTATGATCAAGATAGTTGGATGCTCTGGATAGATANATGAAAGGTGGGAGCAACTTGGACTTTAGGGGGAGAAATAAACAAGGTTTAAATTTGTGCAAAGATCAGCTTGAGGTGAACCAAAAGGAGAATAGTGTCAAGGTAAAAGAATTTTGTGTTTGTATGTGTGCTTAAGGCGTAAAATGTGGCTCTGGAGTTCCGTGTCAGGGTCTCGTCTTATAGTGAGCATGTAACTCTTCTTTGGAATTTATACATTCTCTCGTGCAAGTGCACTCGTCCTTAGAACAGCTAACGACCCATTACTGCCCTGGACAGGCCTGGACCGTGCCTGGGCTGCCCTGGATGTTGGCTCTCAGTGGTCATTAACTGAAGCCTGGCTCACAAGAGGGCTGGTTTTTAATGAGGAATAGCTTTCCTGCAAGAAACATTCTTAAGTTTTGTTGGAAAAGGGAAAAGTAAATCCCAGAGGATTGTTAGAACTGGTAGCAGAGGCCTATTCACTAGCCTGACCAGATTTCCTTTCAATACCAAGGTGGAAGTCAGTCAGCACGGAGCTCTCACCAGTGAGGATTTTGTAAGTTTTTGTTCTTGTTCTAACCCAGTGCCAGGAACTGTAATTAGCAGGTAAATGTAAGAGATAGACATGTATTTTTTTTTTTTCTGTTGACTTAAATACCCTTCTCTTTACAAAACCCACATCCATCCTGACCAAAGTGGGCATGAGTAGTGGAAGTCCAAATGGACAGAAGTCTTCTGTAAATTCACAGACAGTGGGTTTGTTAGTTTTCGTTTGGCCTGGGGATAAATAAAGGGCCTGCCTTGGACTGGTTTGCCATTCATCTCTTATCTTTCTTTTTTTTTTTTTCTAGTTATCTTACCTACAAAATACTTTATTGGCATGTTAGAAATCCTTGATTTTTAGATATGTTCATTTTTAATTCTTTCCTTTTTTTCTCTCCCTTGGTAAATCTTTATCACAGTTTTAGGCAACTTGCTGTTTCTTTCATAGAGAGAAGTGTCCCCTAAAGGAAATGGGGTAAATGGTTTAGTAGAAAATGGAAGGAACCTATGAGGCTTTTATATATCTAAAAGGACGCTTATTAAAAGAGCATGAACGACATATAATGATAAACACTAGTTATTTTCCCAATATGAAGATTTTGCTCCTCAACCTTTTTCAGGCATTTTGAACGTTTTGCTTTGGTTCGTTTGGAGTTTTTTTAATTTTAATTTTTCAAATATGAAAAATATGATAACACACTTATAGGAGACTTGGAAAACACAGAACAAAGTTACATATAGTTCCACTATATATTACAGTTATTTTTTAAGTAGATAAATTTAAGATTTTTCATTGGAGTTTCAATATCAAAATCTCAAAAATTAGTGGAATAAATATACAGAGAATTAGAAGGATGTAGTAGAACTGAAAATCACTGTGAACCAGTTCAGCATAATTAATATTTATACAATTTCATACAACAGTAGAATACAAATTCTATTCAAGTTCCCATAGACTGTTTGGATTTTTTTGATGTTTGATTTTGTTTGTTTTCCTACGTGTAGTTTCTATTAACATGAATGGATTTGCATTAACTCATCCATATCTGACTCTTTTGACCAAAAAAAATAATAATTTCATCTGGGGAAAATCAATGAAAAATTTTATTGATGTACCTGTTGAATATGTGCCATTGAATCTTATATAAATAAGTAGCTTGTGTTGCAGAAGATATTAAGAAGAGGTGGCCAAAATACAGAGAACTATTCAAAAAAGGTCTTCATGACCCAGTTAATCACAATGGTGTGATCATTCACCTGGAGCCAGACATCCTGGAATACGAAGTCAAGTGGGCTTTATGAAGCATCACTACGAACAAAGCTAGTAGAGGTGATGGAATTCCAGTTGAGCTATTTCAAGTCCTAAAAGATGATGCTTTGAAAGTGTTGGACTCAATATGCCAGCAAATTTGGAAAACTCAACAGTGGCCACAGGACTGGAAAAGGTCAGTTTTCATTCCAGTCCCAAAGAAAGGCAATGCCAAAGAATGCTCAAACTGCACAGTTATACTCATCTCACATGCTAGCAAAGTAATGCTCAAAATTCTCCAAGCCAGGCTTCAACAGTATGTGAACCATGAACTTCCAGATGTTCAAGCTGGATTTAGAAAAGGCAGATGAACCAGAGGTCAAATTGCCAACATCCATTGGATCATTGAAAAAGCAATAGAGTTTCAGAAAGCATCTACTTCTGCTTTATTGACTATGTCAAAGCCTTTGACTTTGACATAGTTTGTGTGGATCACAACAAACTATGGAAAATTCTTCAAGAGGTGGGAATATCAGACCACTTGACCTTTCTCCAGAGAAATATATATGCAAGTCAGGAAGCAACAGTTAGAACTGGACATGGAACAACAGACTGGTTCCAAATAGGAAAAGGAGTACGTCAAGGCTGTATATTGTCACCCTGCTTATTTAACTTCTCTGCAGAGTACATCATGAGAAATCCTGGACTGGATGAAGCACAAACTGGAATCAAGATTGCCAGGAGAAATATCAATGACCTCAGATATGCAGATGACACCACCCTATGGCAGAAAGTGAAGAAGAACTAAAGAGCCTCTTGATGAAAGTGAAAGAGGAGAGTGAAGAAGTTGGCTTAAAACTCAGCATTCAGAAAACTAAGATCATGGCATCTGGTCCCATCACTTCATGGGAAATAGATGGGGAAACAGTGGAAACAGGGACAGACTTTATTTTTGGGGGCTCCAAAATCACTGCAGATGGTGATTGCAGCCATGAAATTAAAAGATGCTTACTCCTTGGAAGGAAAGTTATGACCAATCCAGATAGCATATTAAAAAGCAGAGACATTACTTTGCCAGCAAAGGTCTGGCTACTCAAGGCTATGGTTTTGCCAGTAGTCATGTATGGATGTGAGAGTTGGGACTATAAAGAAAGCTGAGTGCCTAAGAATTGGTGCTTTTGAGCTGTGGTGTTGAAGAAGACTCTTGGGAGTCCCTTGGACTACAAGGAGATCCAACCAGTCCATCCTAAAGGAAATCAGTCCTGAATTCATTGGAAGGACTGATGCTGAAGCTAAAACTCCAATACTTTGGCCACCTGATGCAAAGAACTGACTCATTTGAAAAGACCCTGATGCTGGGAAAGATTGAAGGCAGGAGGAAAGGGGATGACAGAGAATGAGATGATTGGATGGCATCACCGACTATGGACATGAATTTGAGTAAGCTCTGGGAGTTGGAGACAGACAGGGAGGCCTGCTGTGCTGCAGTTCATGGAGTCATGGAGTTGCAAAGAACTGGATATGACTGAGCGACCGAACTGAACTGAGCTGAGCGTATGTTGCCAGTAAGGAATGATGAGCCACAAGTTTTCTTTGTCATTGTCTTGTTCTGACATCTTCCAGTTCTCATTGCAGAGTTTGGCAAAACTGAGTTAAGAATCAGAATCAACAAGTCAGATTCAGAACAAGAGACAAGTGAAGGATAAAGGAGCAAGACTGTGGTCAGTTGGGAAGGGTACAAATGCAACCATACTCATTAAACAGAAGCGAAAATCAGGGTCAAGTTCAGCTTAGAAACATCAGCAACAAAAGCAAACTAGTAAAATGCCCAACCGGAAAGATGGTAACAATTAACCCAATATAAAATAATTATGATATAATAAAGATTCAAATCACCTCTACCTCAGGGTATGTGAAAAATTCCTTACCTGTTGCAAAGCATCACTGTTTTTTCTAGTCTTTTTCTCCCTCAGACTTGTCTCATAACTCTTCAAAACAGTCCGTGGAGCTAAGAATGAACGGGGTTGAATAAAATAGTTCAGTGTTTTTTGGTGACAATGATTATACCTTTTAAAGTTTTCATAACTAGCACTTTACGGTTATCATTATTTTCCGCTCAGTAGATAGCACGAGTTCCAGAAGTTTCATGATATAATTAAAATTGATGTTTTCCCTTTTTTTTTTTTTTGCTAAGCAGCATATTTGATATTTCTTCAGTGAGGTTCCAGCTGTCCTCCCAGCACTCACTCCCAAAATCTGTGGTGAAGAAAACATGACTTCACTCCATCTCATCCCGACAGGAGTCTTGCCTTTCCTCTTCACAAAATTGTTAAGACTTTAGAGGTCATGGGCAGTATTTACAAAGGCTAAGATGTAGTTTTAGGAGAGGCTTGTGTTCTCATAGTTATGATGAAACATGGAGTATTCTAACTGAGGATCAGGTCTTCCCCAGTGATGCAGTAGTAAAGAACCGCCTGTCAATGCAGGAGACTCGAGTTCAATCCCTGGGTTGTGAAGATCCCTTGGAGTAGGAAATGTCAACCCACTCCAGTATTCTTGCCTGGAGAACTCCCTAGACAGAGGAGCCTGATGGGCTTCAGTCCACGGGGTCACGAAGAGTCGGACACGAGTGAGCAACTGAGCGCACACAACTGAGGATCGATAGGGGATCCTCTGAATTTTGCTTTTGAAAGTTTGCTTGGAACCTAAGGATTGTTTTTCTTTTTTCTCCTTTTCCTCACTACCAACACTTGTCTGTTACAGATTCAAACAATGTATTCAAGATAACCTTTTTATTAGAGGTTAATTTTAACATATCCTTTCTTATGGCACAATCCTAAGCTCATGCTTTACTCGCTTTCCAAATGGCTCCAGCTCCCAAAATGAGAAGGGAGCTATTGCCGTGCCAGGGCAGCACGGCCATCTCTTTTCGAGTGGGAGGACAGCACGCCTGCAGAGCAGGCTTCCTCTGTGTTGTGGATTCCTGCTGCAAAGAGCTGCCCCTCCGAGGGCTTCCTCGTGTAGGTGCTTCCACGTTTCTCGCCTTGGAGACTGCCCGGAGTGGANTGGAGTGGGAGGACAGCACGCCTGCACAGCAGGCTTCCTCTGTGTTGTGGATTCCTGCTGCAAAGAGCTGCCCCTCCGAGGGCTTCCTCGTGTAGGTGCTGCCACGTTTCTTGCCTTGGAGACTGCCCGGAGTGGAGGTCGGGAAGGACCCCGCCCTGACACTTCTCGTCTCTGTTTGTTTCTCTGTGGTTCTCCACAGCCTCCTGGACCGTGTTCCTTTCAGTCCCCCTCAGAATCATTTATGTTTCATTATTTGCAGATGGGGAAAAAAAGCAAATTGACAAACATGGAAGGATCTCATTATCTCATAAGGCTTTGATCGCCTATTTGATTCTGAAAAGTGTGCTCTGAGCTCCAACTGAATGAGTCTCTGATCATAGGGTGTAAGAATCTTTCTTACTGTTTCCTCCCTCCGTTTCTTATTTCCTTGCATTCCCCATTTCCCTCTTTCCTTGTCTCCTTTCCATCTCCCCCATTCTAGTGGCTTTAAGGCCAATTTGCCCCCAGGTCGCCCACTTCTGTTCTTTTCCTCATGATGGAATCTCTTCCTCCTTCTGACTCTCAGGTTTGTTCCCAATCTCTGTTAATGCATTTATCACTTCTGACATAAGGTGGTAGATTTTTTTAGCTTATATTTTCCTCCCCTTTGCAACTCCCTTCCTTCACTAATGGCGGAGAGTGACAACTAGTGATTAGAGGAGTCTTGAAAATGCCACCAGGAACTCAGCAACTGAGGTGGCTCATCAAGACGAAGACATGCGTTCAAGCCTGGATCCCCAGATGTCCCCTCCTCTACTCCTTTTATCCCCACTTTACTGGCAAAACCTGAGTAACCTCTTTCTACTACCTGACCTGAAGGTTCTAGCTGAAAACCTTCTGCAAGCCCAGGGGTGCCCACACCCTGCTCAGGGCTTTTACACTCCCCTCCCCCAAGCAGCCTGTTGGGAAGCAAATACTTTGTTATTTCTCTACCAGGCACAAAACCTTTTTGTGTAAATGGGGCTATAAAATTTGTGCGTGCTCAGTCACTCAGTTGTGTCTGACTCCTTGCCACTCCATGGACTGCAGCCCGCCAGGGAGTCTCCAGGNTTTGTTATTTCTCTACCAGGCACAAAACCTTTTTGTGTAAATGGGGCTATAAAATTTGTGCGTGCTCAGTCACTCAGTTGTGTCTGACTCCTTGCCACTCCATGGACTGCAGCCCGCCAGGGAGTCTCCAGGCAAGAATGCTGGAGGGGATTGCCATGCCCTCCTCCAGGGGATCTTCCCAACCCAGGGATCCAACTCTCCTCTCCTGTGTCTCCTGGATTGGCAGGCAGATTGTTTACCANATCTCAGGGAGCTTTGGCCAGAGTGAGGGGAGTGAGTGACCTGTTATTGAGGATACTGTGGTGCTTGTTTATTATACTTGACCAACTTGGGAAGTGGAGGAGGAAATGGCAACCCACTCCAGTACTCTTGCCTGGAAAATTTCATGGATGGAGGAGCCTGGTAGGCTACATACAGTCCATAGGGTTGCAAAGAGTCAGACACTACTGAGCGACTTCACTTTCTTTCTTTTTGTAGTTCTTTTTGGAGAAGGAAATGGCAACCCACCTCAGTGTTCTTGCCTGGAGAATCCCATGGGTGGAGGGGCCTGGTAGGCTACAGTCTATGGGGTTGCAAAGAGTCGGACACGACTGAGCAACCAACACACACACAGCTTGGGAAGATTTGTGCTTTAGCTGATAANTCTTGCCTGGAGAATCCCATGGGTGGAGGGGCCTGGTAGGCTACAGTCTATGGGGTTGCAAAGAGTCGGACACGACTGAGCAACCAACACACACACAGCTTGGGAAGATTTGTGCTTTAGCTGATAACAGTCACTACTCTTTGAAAAGTATTACCTTATTTGATTGAAAACTGAGATACGTGACTATATCTCAGCACAATGGAGACGTTTCTATATGATGAGGGCTGCTACCTTATAACAGGAGAATTCTTAGCCTTGTCCCAGTTCTGTCCCTGGGCGCCTGGTCACGTTTCAATGCACTCAGATCAAGTACCAGAGTCCACATGGCACATGCATGTTGAGTTGCTCAGTAGATAATATTTAGTATTAAGTGCTTATTTGCTAGCTTCCCTGGCTAAACTCTGAGCTTTCCAAGGAAAAGAGCTGTATTCACCCACCTTTATCTTTCTTGACTTGCATAGTAGATGCTAAATAAGAGTAGGCATTTAATTGGCTATTGGAACTACAAGATTCTACTAAAACACCCATATTTAGTGACCAAGTCAGCCCTCTGGTTCATTCAGAAAGTGAAAGTGTTGGTCACTCAGTTGTGTCTGACTCTTTGTGACCTCATGGATTGTAGCCCGCCAGCTCCTCTGTCCATGGAATTCTCCAGGCAAGAATACTGGAGTGGGTTGCCATTCCCTTCTCTAGGGGATCTTCCCAATCCAGGGATCAAAGCCAAGTCTCCTGCTTATGCTGCATTGCAGATGGATTCTTTACTGTCTGAGCCTCCAGAAAGCCTTTCCTTAACTTTAAAATGATAATATAGGTTTGCATTAAAGGCAATATAATGAACAAATTATTGTAAATACTATAAGAAAAGGTTAAAACATTTATTATATGAAATGTTTACCATTAGAAGTTAGCCAGTATTCATTAGTCCTTTTTGTAAAACTTTCGCTTGTCAGAGGAAGTTGGGAGTTGCTGCTTAAATTTTCAGAATTAGTGGCAAATTCCTAAAGCCTTGCTCCTGGAATGTGAATCTCAGGACAGTCTGTTTGCCCTACCCCGACTCTTTTATTTCTTTGTTGTACAGAAGTGCCCCTAAAATCAGTGAAAGTGAGTGAAGTCGCTCAGTCGTGTCTGACTCTTTGCGACCCCATGGACTGTAGCCTATCAGGCTCCTCCGTCCATGGGACTCTCCAGGCAAGAGTACTGGAGTGGGTTGCCATTTCCTTCTCCAGGGGATCTTCCCGACCCAGGGATTGAACCCAGATCTCCTGTATTCCAGGCAGACGCTTTAACCTCTGAGCCACCAGGGAAGCTCCTTCCCAAATGAATAAATTGTTAAGCTCTTTATTGCCTGCTGCTGCTTTACTCATTGATTCGGGATTTTAGAGTTTTTTTATCAGAAGCTCCCACCTTTGGGAGCTCAGGTCTCATCTGAGAGTGCCCTCAACCCAAGGAAAGAGGGAGCTGAAACCCTGCAAACCTGTAGGTCTTCTCTCTGCCCACTAGCTTGTACAAGCTGCAGGTGTCACAATGGGAAAATGACTCTTGCAACCTGAAGCTTTCATCTGGGTGCCACAGTCAAGAGCTGGAGGCTCACTTTGAGAAACAAAATGTTTTTGCTGATCATGGGATTTATAGGAAAGGACACTCATAGGAGTAGGCCCCGAAGGAAGTGAAGTTCTCCTCAAGAGCATACAGCTCATCCTTTTGACCTTGGTCTTTAAGCCACGTTCACACCCACATCAAATATCGCTACACATGAGAGCTTCTACCGGGAGAAAGAAGTATAGGCTGAGTGTTAACCCACTTCATCACAGTTGCAGACGGATATCTTCAAAGAGAGAGTGGATCTGGATACCATAAACCAGAGTTTTTCAGCCTGGACACCACTGGCATTTTGGATGGATTTAGTCTTGGCTGTGGGAGGCTGTCCTATGCATTGTGGAATGTTTAGTCCAGGGCCTCTGTTTAGTGGGTTCCAGTAGCAATTGCCCTCAGATGTGACAACAGCCTAAAACATCTCCAGACATTGTCAGATGTCCCCCGGGGCAGGGGGTCGTGGGCAAAGTCACCCTGGATTCAGAACCACAGCTATATGGAGAGTCTCATAGGATTCCATATGTGCCATTTCTTAGTAACTTTCTTCTAGGAGTCTCTGGGAAAATGATTAAGGAATGTGTGCATTATGTCATAACCAGAAAGTTTGCATAAGCCCTCACTTGTACGACACACAGTTGAGTTCTAACCAAAGCAAGCAAACTCTTTCTCTAGACATAAGTTTTCTAAGCTGATCAAATAACAAGTCTTCCCTTGTAGAGAATCTGAAGATAAATCATATTCAAAATACATGGGTAGAAATTAATATTGACTGTGTCCTAAAATGTGCCCTCAAGAACTTGGCTGTTAATTCAACATATAGAAATCTGTATTGGGGATCTACAGTGTGCCAAGCGTTTGACTAAGCACTGGCAATCAGAGACAAATAAAACATGATTACCCTCCTGTAGGAGTTTATAGCGTAGTTGAGGCAGATATAGTCATCAGTTACAAATAATACATGGCTAAGTTGCTCTACGCAGAGAAGCAGCAGCAGCTACATCAGAGAATTATTCTAGAGGAGGTGAAGTTGCAGCTGCGTTTTGAAGGATGAGTAGGAGTTAACTGGAAGAAGAAGTGCACAAGGACACCCTCAGAGAAGGAGCAATGCCTGTGAAGATTCAGAGGGATGAAGCCACACAATGGGGAGAACTGTGAGAGGCTCTGAATGCCTGAGCAAGGGAATCCTATGGGATAGACATACAAGATGAAGTGAGAGAGTCCAAACCACATCCTGCAGGACTTTGGGTGCTGAACTTGGCACCATGCTTGAAGGTGCACCAGCAAAATTTCAGCAGGGATGGGATAGTTAGGAGGCAGCAGGAGTAATTTGGGAGCAAATTAAGTGGGACTGAAATCAAGGCATGGCAGTGGGGTAAGGAAGAGGAGGAGCTAGGGGATCTTTCAGAGATTAAGAAAGGTCAGATCTATCAACTGACTGGAGACAGGAGCTTGACATAGAAGCCACATTTCTGGTGGAGCCCATGCTTCTAGCTGAGGTGACTCAGTGGCTTGTTCTCAATCCCAAAGATAAGAGAATCCAAGAAGATGGTAAGTCTGAAGGAGAGAACCATGAGACTGCACGATGGGTGGCACCCTCCTCGAGTTCTGAAATGAAATTCAACCTGATCCCAGTTGTTATTTACCAACTGCATCAACTTGCTCCCACTCACTTAACTTCTCTAGCCTTGGCTTCCTCCCATTGTTAAAGGATGGCTAAGAGTACTTACTTGGCAGGTTATTATAAGGTTGAAATGAGATAACTGTTAGGGAGAACCATGCCTGGCCCTGAAAAATGTCCATTAACATGAGCGACACTGTGAAGAGTGTCCCTTGGGAGTTCTGCAGCCTAGCATCCCAGGATCCAGGCAGCCTGACAGAGCTTGTGCTTTTCATCCCTATATGCTGTCCCGTGGGGCTGGGGCATGTAGGTGCAGTGGTTGGAATACAGCCTGCTCGAGAGGAGTGGTGAGATATAAGGATGGTAAACTACTCAAGGGTTAAATCACAAGAGACTGTATACACCAGACTAGGAGATTTGGCATTTCTCTGTGTGAGGAATGAGGAAGTACTGGGGTTTTTAGGCAAGAAGATGTTGTGTGTCAGGATTCACATTCCATAATCACTTCAACAGCCAGCGGCATGGAAGGGCTGAAGTAAGGCCATAGGGAGAGGGTGGTGGAATGTTCCCATCAGCCTTCCTTACTCCTGTCTCCCTCCTGAGTGCGCAGAAAACTCAGCTTGCCAGCTTAATTGACTTGCTTCAATGTAAAGGGGAATGAAACAGTGATAGCAACTTGAGGAGCTACAAGCATGTCAGCTTGGAGCAAAACTATCCTTTTTCTTAGTTTTTCCTATGGCTACAGATAACGTGGGGCCAGAAGGTTTCACTTTGCCTTAAAAGGCCAACACTCGACACCACAAAGCTAGGAAGGAAGTGCCTTTGCAAATCGATAGGAGCAGCCAAGCCTGTGGGACCACAGTCGGCTCTGCTCCAGATCCTAAACCCTATTCAGCACCGTCTAGACCTGTCTGAATGATTTGGTCTAATTAGCCTGTCCCCTAAAGAATCTTTGAATTTTAATGGTGTGCTTGCAGACTGCCCTCTGCCAAGCGTGGACTCTAGGAGTGAGGGTTTGATGGCCCACATTGGCTTGGCCAGAAGCCACAGGGTGCTTTGATGACTTTGTGGATTTGAATGATTTCATTCGGAAAGAAAAATTGGGATTAGAGGAGGGGAGTAAATCCGTGAGGTGGCCATCTTGACAGGTGAAGCTCACTGAGAGCATGTCAGATATTCTACTGCCAAAACACCTTGCTCCTTCAAGTCTGAATGGAACTGGGCTTTTCTCTGTCTCTGGGACAGTCTTGCTGCCGCAACGTGAGGAGAGCACTGGAGAGACAGCTGTCAGGTCTGAGCTCTAATTGGAGCTCTGCTACGNGTGAGGGTTTGATGGCCCACATTGGCTTGGCCAGAAGCCACAGGGTGCTTTGATGACTTTGTGGATTTGAATGATTTCATTTGGAAAGAAAAATTGGGATTAGAGGAGGGGAGTAAATCCGTGAGGTGGCCATCTTGACAGGTGAAGCTCGCTGAGAGCATGTCAGATATTCTACTGCCAAAACACCTTGCTCCTTCAAGTCTGATTGGAACTGGGCTTTTCTCTGTCTCTGGGACAGTCTTGCTGCTGCAACGTGAGGTGTGGGGAGAGCACTGGAGAGACAGCTGTCAGGTCTGAGCTCTAATTGGAGCTCTGCTACGAGCTGGCTGTGTGAACCTGGGGAGGCTTCAGCTACATGGACGGCCGTCCCGCACCCTTCAGATGAAGAGCCTAACCTAGATCATTGGGAGGGAGGAGGAAGAAGCGGAAAAGGAAGAGGAGGAAAGAAGAAAACCACTTACCTGGTTTTTACCTCGTTTTCTGAGCATCCTACCATGTGGTTTACCCATATCACCCTCAAATCTCACAATATTCTCACAGCCATCTTTATGGGTCTTTTCAGCTGTGTTTATGAGTCTGAGTTTATGTGAAAGCTCTAGGAGTAAGATGGAATGGCAGAAGATGGAGGCAAAAATAGGAGGTGATGTTTTAAAACCTTGAGGCCACCTCAGCAGTGTCCAAGGACAGGAGTGGGGATTGTCATGTGTTGTGGGGAAATGGATTTCACTGGAATAGCATGCCGAAATCATGGCAGTTATGATTTTGGTTCTTTCTCCTTGGTTGGTCCACCTGACGACTGGATTAAAGCTAGGGCTGAAGCTGACGCATGTGCATTGCATGGCTCCCATCTAATACTTATTTTAAATTGAATTCGTTCCCTGTTCTGTCTGCTCCATCAAAACTCACAGCCTTAGCTTAGCTTCCAAGCTGTCTATCACAAAGTGTCCCACCTCGCCATCATTCTTGTCATGCACTTCCTTGTCACATGGCTCTTCTTCTCTTACCCTTGAATATGCACTCATCCTCTCCTGACTTTACACCTTCCTTCATCCTGTACCTGGACTGACTTAACATCCAAGAGAGGAGTCCCTTTTATGGGCCAAACACTGGACAGAGAGCTGGGAATACAAAGAGAATGTAATGCCCCTACGTTTTTTGTTCTCTTTTGTCAGTTGCCCATCATATCTGTCTCTTTGCAATCCCATGGACTTGTGCTCTTAAAGTGGGAAGTGTAAGTTGCAGTGGGAGCCCAGAACACCTAAGCAAAATAATACAGATGCTAACACTCTCTTCCCTCTCACCTGTCCTTGATACTGTCACATGTCATCATAGTCTCACCTGTCCTTCAAAGCCGAGCCTGCAGTAAGCACTGACTCAGTCTAAATGCTTAATGATCCATAGCTTATAGGCACACTCTACTGTCAACAAGACTTAGAAGTTTGATAGCTTGAACCCTTATTTTGTGATCTATTGTTTGAACTTGTTNACATGCATACATGCATTAAATCAGATAGTTATCAGTGCTATGAAGTATATGTTGGAGAAGGGAAGGGCTCCCCACTCCGTTATTCTTGTCTGGAGAATCCCATGGACAGAAGAGCCTGGAGGGCTATAGTACATGCGGTCACAAAGGAGTCAGACTTGACTGAGCGGTTAACCCTGACAATAATGAAGTGTGTGTATGGCTGAGACACTTTGCAGTGTATCTGAAACTATCACAACATTGTTAATAGGCTATACTCCAATATGAAATAAAAAGTTTTTTTAAAAATCAAAGTAAGGGGAAAGCAAGCACCGTGTGCCAGTATGGCCTGGAATGGGCTGAGGCATGACGCCACGTCGTATAGGTTGTGTTGGGAAGACCTCGCAGACGAGCTGACATTTAAACAGGGACTCAAAAAAGTCATGAGAAAGACGCATGACTATTTGGATAATGGGTATTCCAGACAGAGGGGACAGCAGATGGAAAAGCCATGAGATGTGAGAGTTCTTGGCAAGATCAAGAAAAGCTAAGTAACTAGCTCAGTTGAAGCAGGGTTGGCAGAGGGCAGAGGAACCCACACGGTACGAGATGGAGCAGGGTGCATCCTGTGTTCCTGGCCTCGTGCTGGAGAAGATGAGTTGGTTCAAGTAGACTTCCTGGAAGTAGGTGGGAATGCTTCTGAAACTACAGGCAGATTGTGAAGCAACCACTCGCTGTGCTGAAACTATACTGAAGCTGGGCTCAGCACAGGAAGCTGGGGCCTGTGTGAGTGAATATTGGGGCAACTTCATTTTCAGCTGTGCTCCAACACAGCTTTGTCCCTTCCACGACCTTGTGTCTCCTCTGGCTATGCTTGTTCTTGCCTCCAAACCCGTTGAGACATCTCCATTCTTCCTGCTTAGCTCAGGGACCTGGAGACAGTGTGGACACAGATGAAACAGAGTGGAATTTGGTGCCTCAAAAACCTGGGTTCAGAAACCTGCCTTATAATTTCATAGCTGTCTGACTTGGAACAACTTATTTAACCTCTTTAGTATCTTAGTTTCCTCAGCAATAGTAAGAAAAATATTCTTGAAGTATCTTAAGCCTTGAAAGAATCATCATTAACCAAAGAGAGCAACTCTGTAATGAGTGGATGAGAAAGCTGAGGCACAAGGGGTTCAGCATGGTTACTACTAGATGATAGAATCAGAATTTGAACTTGAGCGGCATGGCAACAGGACTCGTGCACTTAACCCCACACTACCTTGCAGCTAATGTCCTTGCTAAAAGAGATCGTGTACAGAAAAAGCAGAGTAACTACAAAGAGTACAGAGAACTTAGTCAGTAGTTATTAGCTCCTGATCATTCATAATTTCTGGTTGCCAGTGACAGTGAAACCATTCCCAAATTACTGAAGCCAAAAGAACATTTGTTTGCTGTTAACAAATATAAGTTTAGACTCTAGATTCCCCTGGGGCATGCTGACTTCAGTTACTACTCAATTTAGGTTTCAAACTATTACTTACCACTCTTGGCCATGCTCTTTCTTTCTTGATTCTTTTTCAAGTTCCGTATAGGGAGCCAGAACAGCTTTGGTTCCGTGTTGGGTATGACACCCAGTCCAATGAAGGAGAGGCATCCACCTCCCTGGTGGTTAGAGCAACCATGTGTCCTGTTTTAGCGAGAACAGCCACATAGTCCAGTATAAGAGAGGAGCCCACTGCCCTGTGGCAGGGGTGCCCACACATCCTGGATTGTCCAGACTCCTCTCATGCGTATCTGCCATATCTCCCTTCACCGTATCACGCTTAAACGTTCACTGCACCCTCCATTTCCTCGGAGAAGTATCCCAATTTGGACAGTAGATTTTACGGTCACTCTACTGATAGTCCAGAGGGAAATACACAGCTTTTGTGCCCTTGGCCACTGCTTCCGATACAAAGTTTCCCCTTGAATCCTAAGAAGGATTTGCTTAGCTGAGAGTGGGGAGGGATGGGTCCACCAAGGAAGAATAGAAAGGCTGTGGGTCAAAGACTTGATGTGGTGGATTCTGGGTGGTCAAAGTCAAAAATATCCATCACAGGGCCTTTTTCTTCCTTTACAAAGTTTGGTATGATTTAGTAGCAAGTTGAGGGAGTTTAGGGGTTGCAAAACATGAGTTTGAATTTTGGCTCCATTCTTCCTCTGGTGCTGATCTTATTGATCACCTTCCTTTGAAAACCTTGTGTGTAGCAGGGGTCCCCAACCTCTGGCATCTAATGCCTAATTATCTATTATTATTACTACTATGTAATAATAATAGAAATAAGGTACATAATAAATGTAATGCTCTTGAATCATCCTAAAACCATCCCCCACCTCAGTTTGTGGAAAAATTGCCTTCCATGAAACCAGTCCCAGATGCCAAAAAAGTTAGAAACCGCTGAGCTAGAGGGAACTAATTATGTCTGCCTTGGTGAGTTGTTGGGTGGATTAAACAGGCTAATGAAATAAAACCCTTACCACAAAGCTTAACATATATGATTCAATAAATGGATAGCTGTTGTTTTTCCGTGATGCCTAGTACACATCTGAGCACACATTAGGTAGTGAGCATTTGCCTAGTGACCAGGACACAAAATAAAGGACTGGGAACCTCAGACTGAGTATACGGAGTCTCTGGGTACGTTTAGAGAAGAGATGCTGGCAATGATGACAAGACCTAGCGATCAAGGAAAGGAACCTTAAAATTGGAAATTGAATGAAGGGTTTTGTGATCCAGCTAAAACACTGGAGAAGCCACTGAGAAAATATGCTTTTCAGAACCCTGGGGAAAATGACATTCTTAACTTTTAAAACAGTCAAGAACATTTTCTTAACACTCATATTGGGGCAAATAAATATGAATAGTTAATATATCCCAGTCCCAAGAAGTTCAGAATTTTGGATGGAGAAGAAAGCTCAGAAACGCACAGGGATGTACTCTACCTAAAATAGTACATACAATTTGTTGTTGTTCAGTTGCTAAGTCTCTTTATGACCCCATGGACTGTAGCATACCAGGCTCCCCTGTCCTTCACTGTCTTTCGGAGTTTGTTGAAATTCGTGTCTATTGAGTTGGCGATGCCATCTAACCATCTCATCCTCTGTCGTCCCCTTCTCCTTCTGCCCTCAATCTTTCCCAGCATCAGGGTCTTTTCCAATGAGTTGGCTCCTTTCATCAGGTGGCCAAAGTATTAGAGCTTCAGCTTTAGCATCAGTCCTTCCAGTGAATATTCAGAGTTGATTTCTTAAATAAAATAGAGAATGATAAATGTCCTACTTTAAAACACAATAGTTCTTTGACTGGTTAAATAAAATTGTTAAGACAGTCTCAACTCAAGTGCTGTGAAGGATTAAATGAGGAAGACATCCCTTCTAACAAGGGTGAACAGGAAGGATTTGGGGAGCTGGGGTCATTTGAATCAGATCTTGAAGTATAGCTAGATTTTACATGTAGGGAAGATACAAAGGTATTCAAAGCCTTGAACATTCCAGACAAAACCCTGTCCTTGTGTTTTTGCTTCTTCTACCTAGAATGCTTTCTCCAGCTACCCAGAGAGCTTGTTCTTTGAGTCTTGTCAAATGCCACCTCTCAGTAAGGACCTCCCTAGCTACCTGTGTGTAAAATTGTGATACTCACCACTTGGCCTGTATTGCTGTTCTCTTTAGTGCTCACAACTTTCTAACCTACTTTATGCTTTCCTTATTTATCTTGTTTTCTGTCCCTGCCTCAGGAATGTAAGGTCAATGAAGGCAGGATGTCTCATCTGTTCTGCTCACTGTTGTATCTCTGGCGCCTGAGATAGTGCCTGACACATGTTAGGTGCTCGTATTTTGTAAGAAGGAAGGAAGGGAGGGAGAGAGTCTGGCTGAGGGAGCCACGGGAACTGAAGGACAGATGGGCTGTCATGGTTTGTGCAGTGTTGCAGGGTCAGTGACAGAGTGTGTGCGTCGATGAGTGTGAGAGGGGGTGAGCATGGTGGAGGCAGGTCAGCAGGAAACAGGTGGTTTTAGAGCCAGAAATCTTCAAGTCTTCTTACCTAGAAGACTTGGAGACGAGGCCGAGGAATCGAGCTTGTATTCTGCATGGCACAAGAACTCTCAAGAGCTGGTAGCAAGGGCAGGCATTGAGAGCAGCTAGAGTTAAGAATGCCAGTGAGGAGACCCTGACAGTAAGCCACATGGTGGCCTTTACCAAAGAGAAGGAGGTGGAGAAGTAGAGAGGACAGAGGGAGCGGTGCGAGTGAAGGGGATACAAAGAGGCAGAATTCACCATTTGATCCTATTAACAGAAAGATCGCAGAAACAGACTCACAGATATAGAGAGCAGACTTGTGGTTGCCAAGGGGGTGCGGAGGGGTCAGGGAGGCTGGACTGCGNGCATGCTGACTTCAGTTACTACTCAATTTAGGTTTCAAACTATTACTTACCACTCTTGGCCATGCTCTTTCTTTCTTGATTCTTTTTCAAGTTCCGTATAGGGAGCCAGAACAGCTTTGGTTCCGTGTTGGGTATGACACCCAGTCCAATGAAGGAGAGGCATCCACCTCCCTGGTGGTTAGAGCAACCATGTGTCCTGTTTTAGCGAGAACAGCCGCATAGTCCAGTATAAGAGAGGAGCCCACTGCCCTGTGGCAGGGGTTCCCACACATCCTGTATTGTCCAGACTCCTCTCATGCATATCTGCCATATCTCCCTTCACCGTATCACGCTTAAACGTTCACTGCACCCTCCATTTCCTCGGAGAAGTATCCCAATTTGGACAGTAGATTTTACGGTCACTCTACTGATAGTCCAGAGGGAAATACACAGCTTTTGTGCCCTTGGCCACTGCTTCCGATACAAAGTTTCCCCTTGAATCCTAAGAAGGATTTGCTTAGCTGAGAGTGGGGAGGGATGGGTCCACCAAGGAAGAATAGAAAGGCTGTGGGTCAAAGACTTGATGTGGTGGATTCTGGGTGGTCAAAGTCAAAAATATCCATCACAGGGCCTTTTTCTTCCTTTACAAAGTTTGGTATGATTTAGTAGCAAGTTGAGGGAGTTTAGGGGTTGCAAAACATGAGTTTGAATTTTGGCTCCATTCTTCCTCTGGTGCTGATCTTATTGATCACCTTCCTTTGAAAACCTTGTGTGTAGCAGGGGTCCCCAACCTCTGGCATCTAATGCCTAATTATCTATTATTATTACTACTATGTAATAATAATAGAAATAAGGTACATAATAAATGTAATGCTCTTGAATCATCCTAAAACCATCCCCCACCTCAGTTTGTGGAAAAATTGCCTTCCATGAAACCAGTCCCAGATGCCAAAAAAGTTAGAAACCGCTGAGCTAGAGGGAACTAATTATGTCTGCCTTGGTGAGTTGTTGGGTGGATTAAACAGGCTAATGAAATAAAACCCTTACCACAAAGCTTAACATATATGATTCAATAAATGGATAGCTGTTGTTTTTCCGTGATGCCTAGTACACATCTGAGCACACATTAGGTAGTGAGCATTTGCCTAGTGACCAGGACACAAAATAAAGGACTGGGAACCTCAGACTGAGTATACGGAGTCTCTGGGTACGTTTAGAGAAGAGATGCTGGCAATGATGACAAGACCTAGCGATCAAGGAAAGGAACCTTAAAATTGGAAATTGAATGAAGGGTTTTGTGATCCAGCTAAAACACTGGAGAAGCCACTGAGAAAATATGCTTTTCAGAACCCTGGGGAAAATGACATTCTTAACTTTTAAAACAGTCAAGAACATTTTCTTAACACTCATATTGGGGCAAATAAATATGAATAGTTAATATATCCCAGTCCCAAGAAGTTCAGAATTTTGGATGGAGAAGAAAGCTCAGAAACGCACAGGGATGTACTCTACCTAAAATAGTACATACAATTTGTTGTTGTTCAGTTGCTAAGTCTCTTTATGACCCCATGGACTGTAGCATACCAGGCTCCCCTGTCCTTCACTGTCTTTCGGAGTTTGTTGAAATTCGTGTCTATTGAGTTGGCGATGCCATCTAACCATCTCATCCTCTGTCGTCCCCTTCTCCTTCTGCCCTCAATCTTTCCCAGCATCAGGGTCTTTTCCAATGAGTTGGCTCCTTTCATCAGGTGGCCAAAGTATTAGAGCTTCAGCTTTAGCATCAGTCCTTCCAGTGAATATTCAGAGTTGATTTCTTAAATAAAATAGAGAATGATAAATGTCCTACTTTAAAACACAATAGTTCTTTGACTGGTTAAATAAAATTGTTAAGACAGTCTCAACTCAAGTGCTGTGAAGGATTAAATGAGGAAGACATCCCTTCTAACAAGGGTGAACAGGAAGGATTTGGGGAGCTGGGGTCATTTGAATCAGATCTTGAAGTATAGCTAGATTTTACATGTAGGGAAGATACAAAGGTATTCAAAGCCTTGAACATTCCAGACAAAACCCTGTCCTTGTGTTTTTGCTTCTTCTACCTAGAATGCTTTCTCCAGCTACCCAGAGAGCTTGTTCTTTGAGTCTTGTCAAATGCCACCTCTCAGTAAGGACCTCCCTAGCTACCTGTGTGTAAAATTGTGATACTCACCACTTGGCCTGTATTGCTGTTCTCTTTAGTGCTCACAACTTTCTAACCTACTTTATGCTTTCCTTATTTATCTTGTTTTCTGTCCCTGCCTCAGGAATGTAAGGTCAATGAAGGCAGGATGTCTCATCTGTTCTGCTCACTGTTGTATCTCTGGCGCCTGAGATAGTGCCTGACACATGTTAGGTGCTCGTATTTTGTAAGAAGGAAGGAAGGGAGGGAGAGAGTCTGGCTGAGGGAGCCACGGGAACTGAAGGACAGATGGGCTGTCATGGTTTGTGCAGTGTTGCAGGGTCAGTGACAGAGTGTGTGCGTCGATGAGTGTGAGAGGGGGTGAGCATGGTGGAGGCAGGTCAGCAGGAAACAGGTGGTTTTAGAGCCAGAAATCTTCAAGTCTTCTTACCTAGAAGACTTGGAGACGAGGCCGAGGAATCGAGCTTGTATTCTGCATGGCACAAGAACTCTCAAGAGCTGGTAGCAAGGGCAGGCATTGAGAGCAGCTAGAGTTAAGAATGCCAGTGAGGAGACCCTGACAGTAAGCCACATGGTGGCCTTTACCAAAGAGAAGGAGGTGGAGAAGTAGAGAGGACAGAGGGAGCGGTGCGAGTGAAGGGGATACAAAGAGGCAGAATTCACCATTTGATCCTATTAACAGAAAGATCGCAGAAACAGACTCACAGATATAGAGAGCAGACTTGTGGTTGCCAAGGGGGTGCGGAGGGGTCAGGGAGGCTGGACTGCGCCGAATT
The DNA here is from genome assembly GCA_006410735.1 of Raphicerus campestris. Classification (NCBI taxonomy): domain Eukaryota; kingdom Metazoa; phylum Chordata; class Mammalia; order Artiodactyla; family Bovidae; genus Raphicerus; species Raphicerus campestris. The sequence continues at coordinate 81,761 of SJYW01028026.1, read as the reverse complement.
TGGGGTTAGTAGGTACAAGCGATTCCATAGGGAATGTGCTCCTGCACAGCACAGGGAACTATATTCGATGTCCTGGGATAAACCAGAATGGAAAAGAACATGAAAAAGGATGTACGTATATGTGCAACTGAGTCACTTCACTTTGGTATGCTGCAGAAATTAACTCAGCATTGGAAATCAACTATACTTCAATTAAAAACAAAAATCACTACCCCCCACCCCCGTAAGAAAAAGGACAAAACCAAGATGAATGCTAGAGAACACGATGACTTCTGCATGCAGGCATGGACGTGGCAACTGCTCTGACAGTAAATGTCACCATTTTTTCCTTACAGTTTCTGTACAAGCAAAATAATGTTTCTAAATGGCATTTACATATTTCACTCTGTCTTCACTAATTAACGCAGTAACCACTTTAATACCTGAAGGCCTTGGGGTCTCCTTTTTCTGGGACGTATCTGTGGTTGCTGCTTAAAGTTAGGTATGGTGACACTTCTGTCCTTGCAGCCTCAGTTTTCTTTTCCACAAGCCATGCTCCTGTTAAGAGGAAGCACAGGTTTGCACGTTAGAAGAAGTGATAGGGGAAACAAAGGGAAGGGCATGGGATTGTCCAGAATCAAAAGTGGGCTGCAAAAGGGCTGTAAGTCTGGAAAAGAAAGCTAGGAGTCCCTTCTCCCTCCAAGAAGCTGAGAACTGCATTTTCAAGTGTTTTGAATTATTGCCCAGAATGTGTGTGTGTGTGTGTGTGTGTGTGTGTGTGTGCACGCCCATGCATGCACCCCTATACAAATAAAACTGCCAAGAATAGACATAAGGCCTGTGCCCTGGACGAGTCAAGGAGGCTCTTTTCACACAGAGTACAATGGCAGTGCTCTTTCTGGAGTTGTGCAATGATGCTTCTGCTACCAAGACTCCAGAACAGAGGACTGTGTTGAGGGGTGGCTTGGCTCTTTCAAAATCTCTCTCTCTTCCAGGTCCTGCAAGAACTGCAGGTTGCCATTAGCGATTAATTCACTGGGGTGACCATTCTCTAGTCTGTTAGTATGAATTAGCTCATCCAGTTGATCATGGCTGAAGACTCCATGACTTCCTGTGGAAGCTTAGGACATGGGGGCCTGAAAAGTATAAAAGAATCAAGAGAGGAAAGATGGGGGTGGTTTCTGGCAACAAATTGCATGTACAGATGAATCAAGGACTCTTCTGTTCTGAATAGTGCTGGAGAATTCAGTCGAAGTTAGCTAGTCAATGGGCCTTCAACACTGAGCTCGTCTAGGAAATAGGAAGCCATTGATGGTTTTTAAAGAGGAAAATGTATGGAAATAGAGATCAATCACGTTTTCCCAGCCTCAAACATCAAATGCTGAGGTTATCCCTGTGCTCCTGCCCCCAACAGCTTTAGAAGGGACGTCTCCTCCTGGTCTCTGACCTTGTATGCAAGCTGACTAATCCATGTCCACTCAATTCAGCCCATATTTGCTGCACATATTTCGTGTATCAGCACAGTTATAGGTTTCAGAAACAGCTGCTAAAAAGTACTCTTCTCTGGCTTCCTCTCTTGCTTTAAATATTTTCCTTCATTTCCTCCCATTTGCAAGGCCTTGTGTGACATTCCATCAGGAAGTAAACTTTCCAAGTACTGTCATGTTAGAGCCTTAGGAGAGAACTGATGTGGCCTAGAGTGTTAACAGGAGTGCTCTGTATGATGAGAAATGTATGTTTTCTTTGCTCTGGCCAGATTTTTCTAGACTAGAAAGTGAAGGTTTTTTAAATATTAGCATGTAGTATATTTAACAAAGTGCTTACTGAAAATCCCACAAAATATGTCTTTGCTGCATATTTTGAAAGCACCGAGGCGCTCACCTTGGTTTGTGTAAGCATTCAGCGGTGCATGTTATACTTTATTTTGGCTGCTGTGATACGTATCAGGAGGTGGCTCTCTTTGGACTCCCAGTGAAGTTGGCAAACCGTCCACAAAGCCGGTCCAAGGATAGGGTGACTTGAGTGAGTTCTGTACGAGAGCCCTCACTGTCTGCTGTGCAAACACATGTCTGCATTCACAGTTCAGCTGATCACGCCTGCTGGCGGTCAACCATCTCCAGCCAAGTTCTCATCATCTGCTGCTTGGATTAGGGCTATAGCTTACCTTCTGTCTCCCTCATTCCAGGCTCTCCCACTCCCTTCCAGCTCCACAGTGCCTCTGTATTCTTAAATAAAATTAGACCTTGTCTCTCGCATTTTTAAATGCCTCTAGAGTCTCTGCAGGGTCGGGTGGCAGCAACAGTTTTCATCAAGGGTCAGGTCACCCCTTCGGTGTATCAGAATGTGCATAAAGAGCTGGCCCAGAAGGAAAGGAGTGAGGTTTCAAAAGCCATATTTGGCATTTACAGTGTCTTGGATTCCTTTTGAAAATTTAAATAATACTTTTGGGTTAAATGAGATGTATATTTATCCACATGGAGAAGGAAATGGCAACTCACTCCATTATTCTCACCTGGGAAATCCAATGGACAGAGGAGCCTGGTGGGCTGCAATCCATGGGGTCAGAGGAGTTGGACATGACTCGGCGCTGAAATGACAACAGATATTTATTCAAAAGGGGGATACTGATCTCCAGAAAGAAGTCCAAACTTGTTCTGTCATTCAAGGAGCTATATGATGTTGTTCGTACTAGCTTTCCAGGACCATCACCCATCTTGCTTTTGCTAGTGTTTGTATTTGACATTGATGATACTATCAAGAGTAGGTCTTTGAGGGACTTTTCTTCTGGTTGTGAAGATAAACGCAGAACTGTGGTTTCTTGGCTGTGTTATCATGGAGATCCCAGGGAGAACAATGGACGGTGTCCATAGGTCTGCTTGGGACGAGGTGTTAAAGCTCTGGAGTTGCTTCATGAAGAATTAGTAGTAATCACTTCCTGGATACTGGAGGGAAGACTGGGACTGGTAGAAAGAAAAAATGTGTAGTGCTTTTGAGGCATGTACCTACTGGGGTTTTGGGTGATTGTGCATTGCTCAGAGTGCAGGTTGAGGTGGAAGAAATAAGTTGTGGGGTTTTATGCTGCAATGTATATGGAACTACAGAATATTTTTGGTGGGGAAAGGATACAGATGTATTTTGTAAAAAATAAAAATGAAACTACTAGAAACACAGAGCAAGACTTGTAGTTTTAGAGAGACCAGTCAAAATACTACTATAATACTCCAGGTGAGAGATGGCAGTGGCCTGGATCGGGGCAGTGCAGAAAAGACAGAGGCAGGTTTAAAACGGATTTTGGCAGAAGGACTAAATGTAGAGACCCCGTGTTATAACCTCTGCTGGAAGAGTTAAAGTGAGTACTGTGATATCTAATTGTGAACCCATATATGAAAGGTGTGCAGTTGCTCGGGGGAATGGAGAATGTAGTCAAAGGAGCTCTCAGCAGAAGGTGGGGTTCTGCTTGGAATATGTGGAGTGTGAACATGTTGGGGGACATTCGTGTTGAAATGTACAACACAGAATCTGGAGTCTAGAGGGGATACCTTGGCAGGAGATACCCATTCATGAGTGATGATGGAACTGAGATGTGAAAATATTAGCTGCTCAGGCCTGTCTGACTCTTTCTGACTCCGTGAATTATATCCTACCAGCCTCCTCTGTCCATGGGATTCTCCAGGCAAGAATACTTGAGTAGGTAGCAGGAATCTTTCCGACCCAGGGATTAAACCTGGGTCTCCTGCATTGCAGGAGGATTCTTTACCATCTGAGCCACCAGTAAAGACAATTGTAAATATTATCCAGAGTGACATCTGACATGAGAAAAGATGAGGCCAAAGACAGAACTGCAAAGAATATCTTCATTAAGGTAAATTATTTTTAATAAATAAATTTTAATTCGAGAGATTAACTCTGGTTTTCTATAGAACATATAAAATATGTTATACAAAGAATCCCTATCTGAAATGGCTATACATAGAATTGTATAAAAGTGGCTAGGGCGTTTGATATTAAGTTAAGGACAATACATCTAAAACACAAAAAAACAGGGACCTCCCTGGTGGTTCAGTGGTTAACCTCCATGCGTCCACTGCAGGGGGTATGGGTTCAATCCCTGGTCAGGGAACTAAGATCCTGCATGCCCTGTGGTGTGGCCAAGAAAAAGAAGTAAAACACACAGAAAATAAACAAACGAAGAAAGACCCATTTTTTCTCTCTCTAAGTCTTTTCACCAACAGTAACATGGTAGTAAGTTTGATTTAGAATTGACTCTTTGTTCTTGCCATCATCCCTTTTATCTTTTGGAAGCTAGTGTTCTATTCATTTCTACGCTACTAATTATTTGATCAGTTCCAACATTCACAATTTTTCACATTAAAATTGATGCTGTGTTACAGTTAAATTAGCAGCGATCAGTTTTCTTAGCAGTATATGACTTTGGCCTTTTCGATTCGAAGTCCTATGGTAATTGCTTTGTACGTCCCCCTTTCGGCAGCAGCAGAGTGCCCTTTGGGGTCAAGAAGGATGGAATAAAATGGCCTACTATGCTCTCTCCTGTGTGTCTCCCCCTGACCAGACTTAGCCATCTTCCATGAAGCCGCAGACCCTTTGTGAAAAGCCAGGAACAGGGCATCAAAGACTCGGGGCAGGCACTCAGAACCTCTTATCCTGGGGTTTTGCAGGTCCTGAGAGAGCTAGGGAAAGCAAGAACCCACTGACCTCATAAAACACAAGCCCTTCTCTTCACAGAGGGCTGCCCTGTGTCACTCAGGGTTCTGGTTGCAAGCAGCAGGCACTGAATCCAGGGGGATTTATTGGAAGAAAATCTGGTGCTGACATCACTTCTAGTAAGATTTATTGGAAGGAAAGCTGGTGCTCACAGAATCAACAGGAGGCAAAGGAACAGGCTTGGGAAAGGGGCAAGACCAAGGGAACCCAGACCGTGGATCTCTGGAGCAGTCTGGCCAGGATGTCGGACTTGGCTGGCTGCATGTTGCCCTTCATTATCCTCGGTGTCCTCTTGGCTTTACCTCTTAGCCCCAAAGACAAAGACCCAGTTAGGAGCCTTCGGTCTGACTGCGCAGATCCTGCCTGTGTGCTGGTCACCAGGAAATGGAGAGCAGGAAATGTCTCTCTGGGGCTGCAGGACGAGAAAGCAGGGTCCCAGCAAGTCACAGAGGCAGCAGTGCTGCTAGGAAACCCCCCCACCCCCAGACAGAAAAGGGTCTTGGTGTTGTATTACCAATAATAACAAACGGCTCCCTACACTTCTGTCCCAAAGTCTCAGGTTTGTGAGGTCATCAGAAAGTTAAAGTGTTAGTCATTCAGTTGTGTCCAACTCTTTGTGACTCCTCTGTCCATGGGATTCTCCAGGCAGAAGTACTGGAGTGGGTAGCCATTCCCTTCTGTAGGAATCTTCCCGACCCAGGGAGTGAACCCAGGTCTCCTGCATTGCAGGCAGGTTCTTTACCATCTGAGCCACCAGGGAAGGCCATCAGAGCAGCTCAACAGTCAGACAGCTGTGGCATATTCCGACTGGTGACATTGGCTTCCTTCTTCACCACCAAGTGGAGGAAACTTACCTTTCCGGAGCTCATATACAGGGTCAGGCCCTGGGCTAAGTGTGTTATGTGCAGTTTTGGTGAACGTGCAAATTACTCGTGTTTAGACCTCAAGAATATCTTAAGGAAGGAGGACAGTAGTTACCAAACTTTTTTCCAACTACAGAGAAAGAAAGCAACAACTAACTGCAGAGGGTAGAATTTAGACGCTGAATAAAATAATGTCTGAAAGATGCCATTGCTTGAAATTAGGCTCTTAGACTGACAGGTAATTAACTTCTGCCAGTAATTTAATTTCTCGCCTGTACCTGGTACAGGAGACCGTACGTGTGTGGTAATTTCCCCCCACCCCCAATCACAGAGGAAATGTAGCCGGGTATGAACTCATAGCACGATTCATATATCAGTAGTCCGTAGCAGTTATACATAAATCCTTTTCTTTAAAGTTATTTAACTGTTTTGAAAATGGTTTCAACAGAAGTAATTCCAATTGCACCAGAAAGGAAACCAGAATCTTAAAGAAAAATATACTCTCTTTGCTGAGCAAGGCAAACATATCAGTATGCAGAGAGACAAGCCCATCTCTTGTGTTTTATTTCCTTAATAAATCCACCAAAACACTTACTTTCTGTCTTTAAAAAGCTGATAGACAAAGAATTCTGTCACCATTAAAAATTAACGCCTACAACTGGTTTGTAACCACTTTAAAACAGTACTGTTTTTTTTTTTAATTTTTATTTCTCTTTTATTTACCGTATCTCATTATGGGACTTTGCACATATTATAAACACAATAAATATNTACTATGCTCTCTCCTGTGTGTCTCCCCCTGACCAGACTTAGCCATCTTCCATGAAGCCGCAGACCCTTTGTGAAAAGCCAGGAACAGGGCATCAAAGACTCGGGGCAGGCACTCAGAACCTCTTATCCTGGGGTTTTGCAGGTCCTGAGAGAGCTGGGGAAAGCAAGAACCCACTGACCTCATAAAACACAAGCCCTTCTCTTCACAGAGGGCTGCCCTGTGTCACTCAGGGTTCTGGTTGCAAGCAGCAGGCACTGAATCCAGGGGGATTTATTGGAAGAAAATCTGGTGCTGACATCACTTCTAGTAAGATTTATTGGAAGGAAAGCTGGTGCTCACAGAATCAACAGGAGGCAAAGGAACAGGCTTGGGAAAGGGGCAAGACCAAGGGAACCCAGACCGTGGATCTCTGGAGCAGTCTGGCCAGGATGTCGGACTTGGCTGGCTGCATGTTGCCCTTCATTATCCTCGGTGTCCTCTTGGCTTTACCTCTTAGCCCCAAAGACAAAGACCCAGTTAGGAGCCTTCGGTCTGACTGCGCAGATCCTGCCTGTGTGCTGGTCACCAGGAAATGGAGAGCAGGAAATGTCTCTCTGGGGCTGCAGGACGAGAAAGCAGGGTCCCAGCAAGTCACAGATGCAGCAGTGCTGCTAGGAAACCCCCCCACCCCCAGACAGAAAAGGGTCTTGGTGTTGTATTACCAATAATAACAAACGGCTCCCTACACTTCTGTCCCAAAGTCTCAGGTTTGTGAGGTCATCAGAAAGTTAAAGTGTTAGTCATTCAGTTGTGTCCAACTCTTTGTGACTCCTCTGTCCATGGGATTCTCCAGGCAGAAGTACTGGAGTGGGTAGCCATTCCCTTCTGTAGGAATCTTCCCGACCCAGGGAGTGAACCCAGGTCTCCTGCATTGCAGGCAGGTTCTTTACCATCTGAGCCACCAGGGAAGGCCATCAGAGCAGCTCAACAGTCAGACAGCTGTGGCATATTCCGACTGGTGACATTGGCTTCCTTCTTCACCACCAAGTGGAGGAAACTTACCTTTCCGGAGCTCATATACAGGGTCAGGCCCTGGGCTAAGTGTGTTATGTGCAGTTTTGGTGAACGTGCAAATTACTCGTGTTTAGACCTCAAGAATATCTTAAGGAAGGAGGACAGTAGTTACCAAACTTTTTTCCAACTACAGAGAAAGAAAGCAACAACTAACTGCAGAGGGTAGAATTTAGACGCTGAATAAAATAATGTCTGAAAGATGCCATTGCTTGAAATTAGGCTCTTAGACTGACAGGTAATTAACTTCTGCCAGTAATTTAATTTCTCGCCTGTACCTGGTACAGGAGACCGTACGTGTGTGGTAATTTCCCCCCACCCCCAATCACAGAGGAAATGTAGCTGGGTATGAACTCATAGCACGATTCATATATCAGTAGTCCGTAGCAGTTATACATAAATCCTTTTCTTTAAAGTTATTTAACTGTTTTGAAAATGGTTTCAACAGAAGTAATTCCAATTGCACCAGAAAGGAAACCAGAATCTTAAAGAAAAATATACTCTCTTTGCTGAGCAAGGCAAACATATCAGTATGCAGAGAGACAAGCCCATCTCTTGTGTTTTATTTCCTTAATAAATCCACCAAAACACTTACTTTCTGTCTTTAAAAAGCTGATAGACAAAGAATTCTGTCACCATTAAAAATTAACGCCTACAACTGGTTTGTAACCACTTTAAAACAGTACTGTTTTTTTTTTTAATTTTTATTTCTCTTTTATTTACCGTATCTCATTATGGGACTTTGCACATATTATAAACACAATAAATATTTGTTGGGGTTTTAAAAACTCATTGAAAACATATTCTCTGGGGAAGTGTTTTCTATTTAAAGACTTTAGATAACCTGCTATTTTCCCACTTACTTCAAAGATAAACTAACACACTTCTTTTATAAACCTATCCATTTTTATAGCCAGGCCCTTACAGAATAATATATTTCCAAAAAGCGCTAAGTGGCCACTTTCTGTCATGATGTTTCTTTTTAATTCTTTTGGGAGTCAATGTTTAAAAATCCTTGTGTCTGCGAAAGATAGGAGCTTGATGATGTTTAAAGCTGTCTAGCGCAAAGTCATTTGGTGAAACTGACTTCATTTTAAGAACTAAAAAAAGTGAACGTAAAAACTAGGTGGTTCTCCAAAATTAAAACAAAAGACTTGGTTTTGCTTTGCTTTTTAAAACCTCTTTAAATAATGTGAAAAAAAATCCACCCATAAAAGAGCATTGCTTTCAAAAAGAGATAATAATAATAACTTTCTTCTTAATAAAAAACGTGGTGATTCTAATAGAAGCACAATTGTTTTTCTATATTCAATGGAACTAAGACTAAAGTAATTTAGAATTTGAGCTGTTCTCCCCTTTGGGTCTGTGGAGGCAGGCGGAAGAACCTATTGGTTATTGGTTTTACTTCCCTGAAATCTTCAGCTCTCACTCCTGAACACCTTTCTTTAAGTTTTTGCTCAGTGTGGCCTTTCTTGAGCACGTTGTTTAAAAATTCGCCTCTTCTTCCCCTGATCAGCGCGCCCAATGCCCCTTCCCAGCATTCTCTGTCTCTATCCTACTTACTTGACTCAGTGTATGTTTTGTTTATTTATTTGCTTTCAGCTTCTTTCTGCTCATTCATGGAAGCAGCATGGCATGTTCACAGATTTTTTTTTTGGTGGGGGAGGGTCCCTGTCCTGTGCCTGGCACGTGACACACTATGAGTGCTCACCAAATATTTGCTGACATACCAGCTTAGGCAACACTGGCTTGTAGATTTCTCTGTATGGATATTCGCAGCTGTGTTGGTGGTTTAAAAAGCAATTTCACATTAATAATGTTATCTGTTTATTCTTATGATAAATTTGTGTTTTGAGAAAAGGTTATTATCCCAATTCAGCAAATGAGGGAAAGGGCCTCAGAGAGTTCCTATGAATCCTATGAATTATACTAAGTGAGGGGCTAGCAAGTGGTAGACTCCAGCCTTGGACTCAGACCGATTACGTGCCTTGAAATGCCCATACCACCCAGGTTGTGAATCTGTCTGAAGGAATACAGCAAGGCCTGTAATAAGTATTGCTGAATCAGGTTTCAGGAGAGTGGATTCCACAGAGTAAGTAAGAATACAGTGTGGATGGATAACATGGGTTGGGAAGATCCCCTGGAAGAGGAAATGGCAATCCACTCCAGTATTTTTGCCTGGAGAATCCCATGGACAGAGAGACATGGAAGGCTATAGTCCATAGGGTCCCAAAGAGTTGGACACAGCAATGGCACCCCACTCCAGTACTCTTGCCTGGAAAATCCCATGGACAGAGGAGTCTGGTGGGCTGCAGTCCATGGGGTCGCTAAGAGCCGGACATGACTGAGCGACTTCACTTTCACTTTTCACTTTCATATGTTAGAGAAGGAAATGGCAACCCACTCTAGTGTTCTTGCCTGGAGAGGCCCAGGGACAAAGGAGCCTGGTGGGCTGCTGATAGGGGGTCACACAGAGTCCGACACAACTGAAGTGACTTAGCCCCAGCAGCAAGCAAGTTCCACCCTCACAGTCTTGATATACACGCCCTGTGTGCTGTGCGTGCTGACCTCTGGAAATTGAAAGAGCGTTCCATGCGATGTCCACCTCAAGAGCCTCCACACAGCCCTGCTGGCACTGCAGCTGAGCAGCATGCCTTCTGCGCTTCAGGCATCTCTCCATGACATTTCTGTTTCATGACAGCTGTGGGTAGGAAGGCAGTACCCCAATGGTTAAAGATCAGAGACCCTGTTACACACAGAACCAGGCAGAACGTGAAGCTTGACATGGTTGGAAGATTTGGGGGGAAATTACTCTGTCTCATCTATCAAATTAGGTTGGTGGTACCAAGTTCCAATATATAAATTCGATGATGCAAGTAAAGCATTCATCACTGTTTTAGGTGTGATTATTGTGCAAATAGATGGGGGAAAAGTGGAAACAGTGTCAGCTTTCATATTCTTGGGCTCCAAAATCAATGCAGACGGTGATGGCAGCCATGAAATTAAAAATGCTTGCTCTTTGAAAGAAAAGCTATGATAAACCTAGACAGAGTATTAAAAAGGGAGACATCACTTTGCTGACAAAGGTCCATATAGTCAAAGCTATGGTTTTCCCAGTAGTCATGTATGATGTGAGAGTTGGACCGTGAAGAAGGCCAAGTGCTGAAAAACTGATGCTTTTGAACTGTGGTGTTGGAGAAGACTCTTGAGAGTCCCTTGGACTGCAAGGAGATCCAACCAGTCCATCCTAAAGGAAATCAATCCTGAATATTCAGTGGAAGAACTGATGCTGAAGCTGAAGCTCCAATACTTCTGCTGCCTGATGCAAAAAGCTAACTCATTGGAAAAGACCCTGATACTGGAGGGCAAGAGGAGAAGGGGTCAACAGAAGATGAGATGGTTGGATAGCTTCACTGACTCAGTGGACATGAGTTTGAACAAACTCGGAGATGGTGAAGGACAGGGAAGCCCACTGTGCTGCAGTCCATGGGGTCACAGAGTCAGACAGGACTTAGCGACTGAACAACCATAATTGTGTGTCTCATTATCTCTTCTACTAGATTATAAAACCATAGAAGTTAAGGTGCGTCACTGGCTTTATTAGTCTGCTAGGGCTGCCATAACAATGTCCCATAAACTGAGCAGTTTAAACAGTAAAAATGGAAAGTCTCACAATTCTAGAAGCTAGAATTTCAAGATCAAGGTGTTGGCCAGTAGGTTCTGATGACTGTGAGGGAGAATCTGTTCTGTGTCTCTATGGTTTGCTGGCTGACTTTGGCACTTCTCAGCTTGTAGAGGCAGCCCTCTAGTCTTCGCCTTCATCCTCAATGGCGTTCTCCTTGCATGTCAATCTGTTTAAATCTCCCCTTGTTTATGAAGACACTGGTCATGCTGGGTCCAGTGCCCTCACTTTGGCATATGCTNATATATTTCCAAAAAGCGCTAAGTGGCCACTTTCTGTCATGATGTTTCTTTTTAATTCTTTTGGGAGTCAATGTTTAAAAATCCTTGTGTCTGCGAAAGATAGGAGCTTGATGATGTTTAAAGCTGTCTAGCGCAAAGTCATTTGGTGAAACTGACTTCATTTTAAGAACTAAAAAAAGTGAACGTAAAAACTAGGTGGTTCTCCAAAATTAAAACAAAAGACTTGGTTTTGCTTTGCTTTTTAAAACCTCTTTAAATAATGTGAAAAAAAATCCACCCATAAAAGAGCATTGCTTTCAAAAAGAGATAATAATAATAACTTTCTTCTTAATAAAAAATGTGGTGATTCTAATAGAAGCACAATTGTTTTTCTATATTCAATGGAACTAAGACTAAAGTAATTTAGAATTTGAGCTGTTCTCCCCTTTGGGTCTGTGGAGGCAGGCGGAAGAACCTATTGGTTATTGGTTTTACTTCCCTGAAATCTTCAGCTCTCACTCCTGAACACCTTTCTTTAAGTTTTTGCTCAGTGTGGCCTTTCTTGAGCACGTTGTTTAAAAATTCGCCTCTTCTTCCCCTGATCAGTGCGCCCAATGCCCCTTCCCAGCATTCTCTGTCTCTATCCTACTTACTTGACTCAGTGTATGTTTTGTTTATTTATTTGCTTTCAGCTTCTTTCTGCTCATTCATGGAAGCAGCATGGCATGTTCACAGATTTTTTTTTTGGTGGGGGAGGGTCCCTGTCCTGTGCCTGGCACGTGACACACTATGAGTGCTCACCAAATATTTGCTGACATACCAGCTTAGGCAACACTGGCTTGTAGATTTCTCTGTATGGATATTTGCAGCTGTGTTGGTGGTTTAAAAAGCAATTTCACATTAATAATGTTATCTGTTTATTCTTATGATAAATTTGTGTTTTGAGAAAAGGTTATTATCCCAATTCAGCAAATGAGGGAAAGGGCCTCAGAGAGTTCCTATGAATCCTATGAATTATACTAAGTGAGGGGCTAGCAAGTGGTAGACTCCAGCCTTGGACTCAAACCGATTACGTGCCTTGAAATGCCCATACCACCCAGGTTGTGAATCTATCTGTCTGAAGGAATACAGCAAGGCCTGTAATAAGTATTGCTGAATCAGGTTTCAGGAGAGTGGATTCCACAGAGTAAGTAAGAATACAGTGTGGATGGGTAACATGGGTTGGGAAGATCCCCTGGAAGAGGAAATGGCAATCCACTCCAGTATTTTTGCCTGGAGAATCCCATGGACAGAGAGACCTGGAAGGCTATAGTCCATAGGGTCCCAAAGAGTTGGACACAGCAATGGCACCCCACTCCAGTACTGTTGCCTGGAAAATCCCATGGACAGAGGAGTCTGGTGGGCTGCAGTCCATGGGGTCGCTAAGAGCCGGACATGACTGAGCGACTTCACTTTCACTTTTCACTTTCATACGTTAGAGAAGGAAATGGCAACCCACTCTAGTGTTCTTGCCTGGAGAGGCCCAGGGACAAAGGAGCCTGGTGGGCTGCTGATAGGGGGTCACACAGAGTCCGACACAACTGAAGTGACTTAGCCCCAGCAGCAAGCAAGTTCCACCCTCACAGTCTTGATATACACGCCCTGTGTGCTGTGCGTGCTGACCTCTGGAAATTGAAAGAGCGTTCCATGCGATGTCCACCTCAAGAGCCTCCACACAGCCCTGCTGGCACTGCAGCTGAGCAGCATGCCTTCTGCGCTTCAGGCATCTCTCCATGACATTTCTGTTTCATGACAGCTGTGGGTAGGAAGGCAGTACCCCAATGGTTAAAGATCAGAGACCCTGTTACACACAGAACCAGGCAGAACGTGAAGCTTGACATGGTTGGAAGATTTGGGGGGAAATTACTCTGTCTCATCTATCAAATTAGGTTGGTGGTACCAAGTTCCAATATATAAATTCGATGATGCAAGTAAAGCATTCATCACTGTTTTAGGTGTGATTATTGTGCAAATAGATGGGGGAAAAGTGGAAACAGTGTCAGCTTTCATATTCTTGGGCTCCAAAATCAATGCAGACGATGATGGCAGCCATGAAATTAAAAATGCTTGCTCTTTGAAAGAAAAGCTATGATAAACCTAGACAGAGTATTAAAAAGGGAGACATCACTTTGCTGACAAAGGTCCATATAGTCAAAGCTATGGTTTTCCCAGTAGTCATGTATGATGTGAGAGTTGGACCGTGAAGAAGGCCAAGTGCTGAAAAACTGATGCTTTTGAACTGTGGTGTTGGAGAAGACTCTTGAGAGTCCCTTGGACTGCAAGGAGATCCAACCAGTCCATCCTAAAGGAAATCAATCCTGAATATTCAGTGGAAGAACTGATGCTGAAGCTGAAGCTCCGATACTTCTGCTGCCTGATGCAAAAAGCTAACTCATTGGAAAAGACCCTGATACTGGAGGGCAAGAGGAGAAGGGGTCAACAGAAGATGAGATGGTTGGATAGCTTCACTGACTCAGTGGACATGAGTTTGAACAAACTCGGAGATGGTGAAGGACAGGGAAGCCCACTGTGCTGCAGTCCATGGGGTCACGGAGTCAGACAGGACTTAGCGACTGAACAACCATAATTGTGTGTCTCATTATCTCTTCTACTAGATTATAAAACCATAGAAGTTAAGGTGCGTCACTGGCTTTATTAGTCTGCTAGGGCTGCCATAACAATGTCCCATAAACTGAGCAGTTTAAACAGTAAAAATGGAAAGTCTCGCAATTCTAGAAGCTAGAATTTCAAGATCAAGGTGTTGGCCAGTAGGTTCTGATGACTGTGAGGGAGAATCTGTTCTGTGTCTCTATGGTTTGCTGGCTGACTTTGGCACTTCTCAGCTTGTAGAGGCAGCCCTCTAGTCTTCGCCTTCATCCTCAATGGCGTTCTCCTTGCATGTCAATCTGTTTAAATCTCCCCTTGTTTATGAAGACACTGGTCATGCTGGGTCCAGTGCCCTCACTTTGGCATATGCTTCAGTCGTGTCCGACTGTGCAACCCCATAGATGGCAGCCCACCAGGCTCCCCTGTCCCTGGGACTCTCCAGGCAAGAACACTGGAGTGGGTTGCCATTTCCTTCTCCAATGCATGAAAGTGAAAAGTGAAAGTGAAGTCGCTTAGTCTCTTAGCACTCTTAGCGACCCCATGGACTGCAGCCTACCAGGCTCCTCCATCCATGGGATTTTCCAAGCAAGAGTACTGGAGTGGGGTGCCATTGCCTTAACTCTGGCACAACTTCATCTTAACTAATATACCTGCAGGGACACTAATTCCAAATAAAATCAACATTCTGAAATCCTGGAGGTTTGAAAGTCTACATATAAATGTGGTGAGGGGGACACAATTCAACCCATAACATGGGATTTGGCACCTTCATATCTGCTGTATTTTACTTGTATTTAGTAACTTCCAGGGAATGGCTCCGGGACCCACTGGACTTGATAAAGGTCTCTAGAAGGTTCAGAGACAGAGCTGCTTCCCAGCTTATTGGTCTTTTGAAAACTGCCTCTCCATCCAAAGTTTACCAGAAGAGAAACTTCCTTCCTGCTAGCGCCTCCTTGGGCTTTGTGTTTGATCTTTGGCTCAGGAAAATATAACACGTCAAGGTGAATATTTTGCTCAGGACTTTTCAAGCTGGTTTTTAATGGACAGGTAGCGGTAATATCTTTACATATAAAGATTTAGGTATGTTATTTATAGTTTAACATGTCTAAATAGCTGGGTAACTCAGTGTACTTATCAAAATTTTAAGTGAATGTCTTTGTCTCACAGGTATGTGTTAGTAATAATGTATTGGTAATAAATGTGTCAATAATAAATGACAGTTTCCCTCAAAGGCATCTTACTTTCTTTCTGATATGTATATAGTGTGATTATAAAGTAATGAGGTTGGTTCCACAATCTACACACATGCATATAGATTGCTGTATTCTATTGAAAATTTGCATGAACTATTTCCAGTATCTAAATTGTAATACTGTACTTCACACATCCATATTTTTAAANGCATCTTACTTTCTTTCTGATATGTATATAGTGTGATTATAAAGTAATGAGGTTGGTTCCACAATCTACACACATGCATATAGATTGCTGTATTCTATTGAAAATTTGCATGAGCTATTTCCAGTATCTAAATTGTAATACTGTACTTCACACATCCATATTTTTAAAATGGATATTCCCTCCACAAATCACTTTCTTAATACAGCAGAACTTTTGGAGTTGATTTTCAGGCTACATTTGTTTGGGCATTTAAACGTGCATTATATAATACATTCTCTAAATGGTTGGAGCTGAAAGTTTGAGTTGTTATATCAGGATTTGTTGTGATGGAAATGGGACTCTCTACAGAGCTTTGAATGTATAGAAAGTCTGCAAATATTTGTTGAATGACTGAATATATGAGTGAGTGAGGAGGTGTAGAGGAAGTGAAGGCATTTCTTTTAAATTCCACTTGAACCAATGGAATCAGTAACCTATGGTGAATATGATACTGAAGAGTGAAGATAATATATTTTAAAAACACAGAAGCGAGTTTTAATTGTTTATATTGTCTTATTCCTGTAAGACAGTGGACTTTGTCGTGATACTTTTTCTTGTCCCCCCACTCTCTACCCTGTGACTGATGGTTTCAAGCACTCTGCAATGGAAGGGATCTCCAAGAAAGGCAGTTTTACGGGGAAGAGACACAAGGAATGCACATTTGCATAGGGCAGGAAGGGCACTGGACCATCTGGTGGTGGTGGCTGCCTGGTACCATTTGTTAGCACTCATTAAATTCACATTAATGCACGAGTTGCTCTGAATGTGTAAATGCCATTTCAGGTCAGTTGTTTTCTCCCAGGTCAATGGCAATGACTTTGGGGGGCCCTCTCCTGGTTGTTTCCTTGCCAATGGCATTTGACCTGGGGTCAGACCTGTATTTAACCCTTTCCTGTAGGTTAAAACCAAATCAACAGGGTGAGGATGAAACTGGAAATGAGTGGTCTGTACAGCAGGTGTCCCCTGCGGAGAATGTGCCGCATGTGGAAACAGTTTAAGATCTGTTCCTGGCCCATCTCCGAAGACGCTTCAGAGGTCAGAGACGCAATTCAAGACATCCCGTGTGGCGGGGGGCCTGGGGATAGATGGAGCAGGTGCTGACTTGGAGCGGTTTCTCAGCAGCATGGTCGGGGGACTTTCAAAGAGACCCCTTCTGGAGATAATGTATCCATATATTCATGAGCACATATCTCGGGCATCCATCGTGGACTGATTTACTTAGAAGTTGCCCCGAATGATTAGAACTTTACCCTCTGCCCCTACCTCCCACCAGCAACCAGAGATTTTGATTGGAAGGCAAGAATATAACGCATTTTTCTCTTTCTTTGTTCTAGAGGATGAGGATGATGAGGAAATGGTGGAACCTAAAGGGGACCAGGATTCAGAACAGGAAAATGAAGACAAAAAGCAGGAGGTGAAGGAAGGTACGGTGTGGGAGAGAAATGGAGTCATTGTTTTATTGTTTTTTGTTTTTGTAACCAACATACGGGGCTATAGAGGTAAGTAAAAAATTTAATATACGCCTCCAGAATGGAAGGTTTTCTGGGATTGTTCAGTATATTACATGTAGCAATATAAACTGAGTTCCTTTAGTTTTTGACTGACAGAAACAAATAAAATACAGGTCGTCCACAATTCCAGCAACAAGTCCCGTTCCTTTAAAATGTCCTGTAAAATTATTACTAAATAGCAGTAAAACAAGATACTTGTTATCAATTAACATATTACCTAGTTGACTCCATCCTATGTTCCCAATGATAACAGGAAAGGAAAGAAGCAGATATAATTATTTTGTCAGCAAGTTCTGAGGTTTATGCTTGTGCACTATAGAGATTATAGATTATTAACCATGATAATCACTATGATGCATGCGTGCTAAGTCGCTTCAGTCGTGTTTGACTCTGTGGACTGACCCTGTGGACTGTTGCCTGTCAGGCTTCTCTGTCCATGGGATTCTCCAGGCAAGAATACTGGAGTAGGCTGCCATGCCCTCCTGCAGGGTATTTCCTGACTCGGATCGAACCAGCGTCTCTTCCATCTCCTGCGTTGGCGAGCAGACTCTTTACCACTAGCGCCACGGGGAAGCCCAGTCATCACTATTGACTATGCTATAAATGTCTTCTCCATGCTCTGCCCAGATCAGGAGCAGCCTCTACTTGTTCCAGTGATAACAACGACTAATATTTAGTAAGGGCTTACTAGGTGTTTGGCTGTGTCCTTAACACTCCAAAGATATTATGCACCCTTTGCAACATCCTTCTGAAGCAATTATTATCTCTATCTAATAGATAGAGAAATAGGAAAAGAGAGGTTTAAAAACATACCCTGTATACATAATGTATGGGTACGTGGCCTCTGCTTGGAGCTGACGCCAAAGCCTATACACTTCCCCATGGTGCCCTCCTCCAATAATAGTACTGGATTTCAAAACACAAGCAAGCAGGAATGTAAAAAGAACAGAAAAGTGTAGGCCAGAAATACTATAGCTGATGTCCTTAAAAATCTAATTTTGTGTGCTTTTGGAGATTTTCAGCCTACGGAGAAAAAGAGAATTTGAGATTGTCATTCTTACTGAGAAATGGAGTATCTGTGAGGGTGGACTCTTGCATATTTCCTACTAAGTGTCCCAAGTTTAGAGCAACAAAAGTCTAATTAGAAGCTCAGTTTATTTTATTTTTATATTTATTTATTTTTAATTGATGATTGCTTTCCTGTATTGGTTTGCTTTCTGTCATACATCAATTTTAAAATTTTCCATTTGCCTGTGACTCTGGCACATGTGGTTGTCCCCAGGGACTTTGTAAGAATGGGTAGGTACTGGCCATGTGGACTCACCTCACTCTGCCAGGCATTAGTGAGGTGGCTCTTTACTGCCAAATTCTAGGGTATGGCTGTAGACAGGTAGTAGATTCAGCATCTTTAAGAGTAGCATTCACAGAAGGCCCAAGCTACTTTTTCTGAGAGATTGTAAAAGGATCTGACTGAAGCAATTTCACATTTACACTTCTGCTAAGAATGTGGAGAGGCTTCCCTGGTGGCTCAGATGGTAAAGAATCTGCCTGCAATGTGGGAGCCCTGGATTCGGTCCCTGGGCTGGGAAGATCCCCTGGAGAAGAGAATACCCACTCTAGTTCCTTGCCTGGAGAAGCCCATGGACAGAAAGCTACAGTCCATGGGTCTCAAAGAGTTGGACATGATTGAGTGACCAACACTTTCACTTTCAAGAACATGTGTATATATTTAAGCTGGTGAATAGAATATCATTAACACAGGTGTAGCAAGAGACAAAATAAGTCTGAGTTTATTAAAATACTATTTTTTTAAACCAAAATATCCTTAAGATGTACTGAGTGATAAGGAGCCAGGATATATTTTGTGTGTCTTGGCACAGATTCCCTCCTGCCCCCTAACCCCAGTCTCCAAATTGTCTTCTCTGGCGAAGCACTGCAACCTCCTCAAGTTCTGAGCAAAAATGCCTTCAGTTTTAACTGTTACTCACGCTTCATGGAATTGGTTAAAGTCCTGTTCAAAGGCCAAAAGGAGTTTGGAAGTACATTTCCTGTTATTGCCATGCGTGCATCTTGGTCTGTATTAATGGCTTTTCTGTACATTAGCACATGATGGGTTAAAAGCATGTTTATGCTGGCATCAAACTCTTACTGGCNCATCGTGGACTGATTTACTTAGAAGTTGCCCCGAATGATTAGAACTTTACCCTCTGCCCCTACCTCCCACCAGCAACCAGAGATTTTGATTGGAAGGCAAGAATATAACGCATTTTTCTCTTTCTTTGTTCTAGAGGATGAGGATGATGAGGAAATGGTGGAACCTAAAGGGGACCAGGATTCAGAACAGGAAAATGAAGACAAAAAGCAGGAGGTGAAGGAAGGTACGGTGTGGGAGAGAAATGGAGTCATTGTTTTATTGTTTTTTGTTTTTGTAACCAACATACGGGGCTATAGAGGTAAGTAAAAAATTTAATATACGCCTCCAGAATGGAAGGTTTTCTGGGATTGTTCAGTATATTACATGTAGCAATATAAACTGAGTTCCTTTAGTTTTTGACTGACAGAAACAAATAAAATACAGGTCGTCCACAATTCCAGCAACAAGTCCCGTTCCTTTAAAATGTCCTGTAAAATTATTACTAAATAGCAGTAAAACAAGATACTTGTTATCAATTAACATATTACCTAGTTGACTCCATCCTATGTTCCCAATGATAACAGGAAAGGAAAGAAGCAGATATAATTATTTTGTCAGCAAGTTCTGAGGTTTATGCTTGTGCACTATAGAGATTATAGATTATTAACCATGATAATCACTATGATGCATGCGTGCTAAGTCGCTTCAGTCGTGTTTGACTCTGTGGACTGACCCTGTGGACTGTTGCCTGTCAGGCTTCTCTGTCCATGGGATTCTCCAGGCAAAAATACTGGAGTAGGCTGCCATGCCCTCCTGCAGGGTATTTCCTGACTTGGAACGAACCAGCGTCTCTTCCATCTCCTGCGTTGGCGAGCAGACTCTTTACCACTGGCGCCACCTGGGAAGCCCAGTCATCACTATTGACTATGCTATAAATGTCTTCTCCATGCTCTGCCCAGATCAGGAGCAGCCTCTACTTGTTCCAGTGATAACAACGACTAATATTTAGTAAGGGCTTACTAGGTGTTTGGCTGTGTCCTTAACACTCCAAAGATATTATGCACCCTTTGCAACATCCTTCTGAAGCAATTATTATCTCTATCTAATAGATAGAGAAATAGGAAAAGAGAGGTTTAAAAACATACCCTGTATACATAATGTATGGGTACGTGGCCTCTGCTTGGAGCTGACGCCAAAGCCTATACACTTCCCCATGGTGCCCGCCTCCAATAATAGTACTGGATTTCAAAACACAAGCAAGCAGGAATGTAAAAAGAACAGAAAAGTGTAGGCCAGAAATACTATAGCTGATGTCCTTAAAAATCTAATTTTGTGTGCTTTTGGAGATTTTCAGCCTACGGAGAAAAAGAGAATTTGAGATTGTCATTCTTACTGAGAAATGGAGTATCTGTGAGGGTGGACTCTTGCATATTTCCTACTAAGTGTCCCAAGTTTAGAGCAACAAAAGTCTAATTAGAAGCTCAGTTTATTTTATTTTTATATTTATTTATTTTTAATTGATGATTGCTTTCCTGTATTGGTTTGCTTTCTGTCATACATCAATTTTAAAATTTTCCATTTGCCTGTGACTCTGGCACATGTGGTTGTCCCCAGGGACTTTGTAAGAATGGGTAGGTACTGGCCATGTGGACTCACCTCACTCTGCCAGGCATTAGTGAGGTGGCTCTTTACTGCCAAATTCTAGGGTATGGCTGTAGACAGGTAGTAGATTCAGCATCTTTAAGAGTAGCATTCACAGAAGGCCCAAGCTACTTTTTCTGAGAGATTGTAAAAGGATCTGACTGAAGCAATTTCACATTTACACTTCTGCTAAGAATGTGGAGAGGCTTCCCTGGTGGCTCAGATGGTAAAGAATCTGCCTGCAATGTGGGAGCCCTGGATTCGGTCCCTGGGCTGGGAAGATCCCCTGGAGAAGAGAATACCCACTCTAGTTCCTTGCCTGGAGAAGCCCATGGACAGAAAGCTACAGTCCATGGGTCTCAAAGAGTTGGACATGATTGAGTGACCAACACTTTCACTTTCAAGAACATGTGTATATATTTAAGCTGGTGAATAGAATATCATTAACACAGGTGTAGCAAGAGACAAAATAAGTCTGAGTTTATTAAAATACTATTTTTTTAAACCAAAATATCCTTAAGATGTACTGAGTGATAAGGAGCCAGGATATATTTTGTGTGTCTTGGCACAGATTCCCTCCTGCCCCCTAACCCCAGTCTCCAAATTGTCTTCTCTGGCGAAGCACTGCAACCTCCTCAAGTTCTGAGCAAAAATGCCTTCAGTTTTAACTGTTACTCACGCTTCATGGAATTGGTTAAAGTCCTGTTCAAAGGCCAAAAGGAGTTTGGAAGTACATTTCCTGTTATTGCCATGCGTGCATCTTGGTCTGTATTAATGGCTTTTCTGTACATTAGCACATGATGGGTTAAAAGCATGTTTATGCTGGCATCAAACTCTTACTGGCTTTTTTTTTTGTTAAAGCAAGATAGTATTTTGCAAACTTTTAAAAGAATCTCTAGCAGATAGGATCATGGCGCCATTCACACAGCTGCATGGTAGGCAGGGCTGTGTCAGCACTTCCATAGGAACCCTGAATTTCAGGGATTTATTACTTAGCCATAAACATTTGCTCTGGGCTGAAACTTGACATACACGGTTTTAAACCAGGGAACACATTTTTGAGAAATCTGGCCTTTTTTAGAATTTAAAAAAAAAAAAGTGCTGAGGGGAAGATGGGGAAAAAAAAAATCTGTGCTCACTAGCTTTTGACATTTTTGCCCATGTGACATCAAAATGCATTAAACATTAAAGAAATGTGGGTTCAATTTATTACTCTTCCCACTTTTTTTTCACAAAAGAGTTGGGAAAAGCAGCAAGTACCTTTTAGCTTTTAATCAAATTTTAGGAAATTTCTGTATGTGAATGTCCTCGTATTTTCACGTTTAGAAATTTAAAACAACAGAATCAGAAACTTAGCTCTTGTAACTGCACATTAACTCGTAAACCTCACATTAACTTCAGAGAAGGGCATCATTCTTCATTCAGTCTGGTTTTTCTTACTCTTGTTTTTGAACTGATTTCACTGTAAAATTCTCTAAGAACCACCGTGCCTACTTAATCTGATTTAATATCTAAGTTATGTGGGTTTACTTATTTTTTAACCTTTTGGATATATTTTTGAAAACTATTTAAAAGATGTAATTTCTACATTGAAATTTAAAGCTACCTCATTGAAAAAAGCATTTCTGAAATGGAGATTTTTAAAATTACTTTTGACCTAAAATGAGGTTGTATAATATTCAGTATAAATTGTGAATTTCACTATGGATTTTACATTTTTACAGAGAACAAAAAACCCAGGAACTCTAGACATCAAAAGATATAGTGTATAGTAAATAGAGTAAATAGAAAAGAAACTGAAAAAATGCACATTCAGGTCAATAAGAAAACTCGAGAAAGCACAGCAAATAGGATAGGATCAATATGAGAAACACATAAAAATGTATTGTCATATACAAAACCAAGACAAATCAGTATTTTAGTAATAAAAAGAATAAAAAAATAGACCCTAAAATAAAATTCACACTAAAGTTTAATTTTTCAGGCTATGAATTCACAGAAATTGGAAGTTTTCTAAACTTTGAATTTCATGACTCTAGTGCCTTGCTTTCATACTTCTTATTCAAGCTGAATGTAACTGTTCAGGTAAAGTTCGGTAAGTTTGAAATTTGTCCTGTTATTTGGATTATATGAAAGTAATATCCACATGTTCTACTTTTCCTGAAGAATCTTTCTTAAGAAAAATCACTTTAAATGCATAAACTATTGTTAGCTCTCGGCAGAAATACTCCATGTTGCAAAAACAAACAGCAAAACCTGCTATAATAGCACTTTCTGCTTAACTTATAAGAAAAACCAAACGTTGTTGTCCTTGTTTTTCTCTGGCATGCCTGTTGCTATTAAATTAATTCCTATCTTTTCATGCAGTAAAGATGTTGAAAACAGTTCTTTAGGTTCCAGGGATAGAAGAAAAGTGAAGAAACGGAGACTTCAGGGAGAATTTGAGGTCTATCCTGGAGTCAGACTGTTCTGGTTCAAATTGTTTATGCTTATATTTTAAATTTTGTGGACTCCATTAGTACACTAATTTTTCTTCTCGTGAAATACAGTGTCTGGAGAGGTTTTATCTCCTGAATACTGATATTGATTGTGGTTCCTGGATAGTCCATTATGTTTTCATTACATTGTAATAAAACATCAGTTTAAAGATTCTTAAATATGAGAGGTTTGGGGTCTTATCAAATATAACTATGGCTCTATTTAACTCCTAAGTTGAATATTGTTTATGACTTTTAAAAAGTACTCATCTGTTATTTTGTGCTAACAAATCATGTCATTTGATCTCTGTTAGACATCAAAGCTTAATATAAAATATGTTCTTTGTTTTGGTTCTGTAGCAGTTTGGTTTCAACCCAAATATTGTATTGTCAAACATAATATCTGGAGAGGCTACTGCTTCACTTACCTGAACTTGGCTTCTACAAATACACTTTGATCAGCCATTTAGGTTTCTTTTAGAGAAGTTGTATGTCTTTAAAGCTGAGATCAAAATGATAATAAGCTACAGGGGAAAAAAATTACAGAAAATTACACAGGAACTATTTTTTATTCAAAGTAATGGACCTGTAAGGAAAGATACAGGTGGAATAAAAGTAACTCAAAAAGATAAGCAGAATAGAATGGATATTTTTAAAATGTAAAAATAGGAATAAAAGGGAAAAAATTCCTATTTCTCTGAGTAATTTCAAGTGTGTTTCAAGTCATTCATCAGCAGTGACTAAAGTCAAATGAAGCTTTTTAAAGTAAAACATTCTTCTTGACCTTGTAGTATTCTAGTTTAGTGATGCTTATTTACAATGGCACCCCACTCCAGTACTCTAACCTGGAAAATCCCATGGACAGAGGAGCCTGGTAGGCTGCAGTCTCTGGGGTCGTGAAGAGTCGGACATGACTGAGCAACTTCACTTTCACTTTTTACTTTCATGCACTGGAGAAGGAAATGGAAACCCACTCCAGTGTTCTTGCCTGGAGAATCCCAGGGACAGGGGAGCCTGGTGGGCTGCCGTCTATGGGGTCGCACAGACTCAGACACGACTGAAGTGACTTAGCAGCAGCAGTGAGCAAAGACTGAAGGCAAAAGAAGAGGGCAGCAGAATATGAGATGGTTGGATGGCATCACCGACTCAACAGACATGAACACTGGGAGATAGTGAGGGCCAGGGAGGCTTGGTGTGCTAGAGTCCATGGGGTTGCAAAGAGTTGGGAATGACTGAACAACTGAATAACAACAACTGATTACTGAATGCTCAACTATTTGCTGAGCTTCCCCAGTGGCTCAGTGGTAAAGAATCCACCTGCAGTGTAGAAGTTGCAGGAGATACAGGTTCAATCCCTGGGTCAGGAAGATCCCCTGGAGGAGGGCATGGCAACCCACTCCAGTATTCTTGCCTGGAGAGTCCCGTGAACAGAG
>SJYW01028026.1:31181-45743 GCA_006410735.1 Raphicerus campestris | reverse complement strand
AAGAAGTTGAAACGAAACAGAAGAAGAAGTTGAGAAGAAGAAGAAGAAAGTGAGATGAAGAAGAAGAACAAGAAGATGGTGAGAACAAGAAGAAGAAAAAGAAAAAGGTGAGAAAAAGAATAAGAAGAAGTAGAAGAAGAAGAAGAAGAAGGGAGAAAAAGAAGAAGAAGATGAGAAGATAAAGAAGAAGAAAAGGAAGAGTAAGAAGATTGCGAGAAAAAGAAGGAGAAGTTGAGAAGGAGAAGAAGATGTTGAGAAGAAGAAGGTGAGAAGAAGAACAAGAATGTGAGAAGAAGACGAAGAAGATGAAAAGAAGAAGAAGAAGGTTAGAAGAAGAAGAAAGAGAGAAGAAGAAGAATAAAAAGAAGAAGGTGAAAAGAAGAAGAAGAATTAGAAGAAGGTGAGAAGAATAATAAGAAGGTGACTAGAAGAAGAAGAAGAAGAAGGTGAGAAGAAGAAGAAGTAGGTGAGAAGAAGAAGAAGGTGAGAAGAAAAAGAAGAAGAAGAAGAAGCTGAGAAGAACAAAAAGAAGAAGTAGAAGGTGAAAAATAATAAGAAGTAGGAGAGAAGAAGAANAGAAGAAGAAGAAGGTGAGAAGAAGAAGAAGTAGGTGAGAAGAAGAAGAAGGTGAGAAGAAAAAGAAGAAGAAGAAGAAGCTGAGAAGAACAAAAAGAAGAAGTAGAAGGTGAGAGAAGAAGAAGTATAAGGTGAGAAGAAAAAGAAGAAGAAGATGAGAAGAAGGAGAAGAAGAAGAAGAAGAAGGTGAGAAGAAGAAGAAGAATGTGAGAAGGAGAAGAAGTTGAGAAGAAGAAGAAAAAGAAAAACAAGAAGAAGGTGAGAAGAAGAAGTACAGAAGAAGAAGAATGTGAGAAAAATAAGAAAAATAAGAAGAGAAGAAGAAGAAGAAAAAGGAGAAGGTGAAAAGAAGAAGAAGAAAAAGAAGAAGAACAAGAAGGTGAAAAGAAGAAGAAGAAGAAAAAGAAGAAGGTAAGAACAAGAAAAAGAAGGTGAGAAGAAGAAGGTGAAAAGAATAAGAAGAAAAAGAAGAAGAAGNTTCATAAGAGTACCCACTGGTCTCTTCTATAGTTCGTGTGTGTGTGCAGTCGTGTTCAATTCTTCGTAACCCCATGGCCTGTATCCCTCCAGGCTCCTCTGTCCATGGGATTCTCCAGGCAAGAATACTGGAGTGGGTTGCCATGCCCTCCTCCAGGGGATCTTCCCGACCCAGGAATCGAACCTGTGTCTCCTGCATCGGGAAGTAGGTTCTTTACCACTAGTAAAGAAGCCCACCATAGCTCATGTGGCTGCATTGAATTCCGCAGAGATGTGCTTGCCCTTTGCCATGCTGAGCTCACTCTGTAGACCTGGAGCAAGAATAAAGACCATGAGGCTGACCCATGTTCTGCTTTCATCTGAGACCAGATTAGCATCTCCGTTAGGAGCTGTGTCTCCTAAAGGCTTGGGCTCCAGTCCTCCTGGTTGGGGCATCTGTTCTCTGAAATCTCAGATTGTGCTTTTCCTTTATCCTACAGTACTTTAATATAGGCAGAAGCAGGTTGAAATTCTACCAGGTGGTCTCAAAGGAAAGAGAGGTCTCAGAGAGGCACCCCTCTCCCTCAGAGGTGCTGGGGTGAAGGATCTTACTACAGGAAAGGAAACAGCAGCCAGAGATGGACTGTGGTGCGGCTCCAGCCCATGTTAGTGCCCCCACCCCCCACAAGGGTGTTCTGGGCTGCAACCACCTCTGAGGCGGTGCCTCTGCATTGCTTTGGCGTCTTTATGTTCTAAACACGGACTTAGTCTGGACATCAGCCCATCTGTTTCTAAAGAATAGACATCTTCCCCCTTTATGAGCTTCAGGGAAACCTTCCAGTTTGTGTATGTCTTTAGGTTGCCTTGTACTATTGGATGAAAGGGGTGTAATAAATACAGGTACAGTCAGATTTCCCAACAGTCACATCATTATTATAATTTATTTTGGGCAGTGGCTCCTAGCAAAAAAGGGGGGATCTGTCCATTTTTTATATAAAATTTTGAGCTTGTCTAAAAGCATTATTATCAAAGAATTTGTGGAAGGAGAATGAGCATCCTTACTTCCAGGGAAAGTTTTTAATTATTTACTTGGCTGTGCCGGGTCTTTGTTGCTGTATGGGCTATTCTCTAGTCGTGGTGCGTAGACTGCTCATTGCAGCGGCTTCTCTTGTTGCAGACAACAGGCGCTAGAGGGATTTCAGTAGTTGCAGCTCCTGGGTTCTTGAGCTCAGGCTCAGTAGCTGTGGTACACGGGCTTAGTTGCTCCACAGCATTGGGATCCTCCGAGATCAGGGATAGAACCCATGTCTCTCATACTGACAGGCGGTTTCTTGACCTTTGAACCACCAGGGAGTCCCCAGGCAATGTTCTTTTAGCCTTTGTTGTGACAAGTGGTCCACAGTTTGCTTTTAGCATGCTCATATCTGATTTTGTTTTTATTTATACTTTTTAAATATATTCACTAGTTGCCAAAGAATTAAACAAGATGTTGCTTTCTTAGGCAAAGATTTAGCTTAGTTGATTTTTAGTTATGATCTCCTCTTAAATGTACTGAGTTCATATGTTACATCTACAAATCATTATTGCCATAATCACTTTATGCTTTTGGTAGTTGCTGCTCTTTAAAGTTGATATGTTTTCTTCTTTTAACTTGTTTAAAAAGTATTTCCAGTACCTATGTACAGAGAGTTGTGTTTCTTAACATAATGTGAGTAGTTAAAATTAATGTTATCCTTTGTATACAACAGAGACCTGTATTTCTTGAAGTTTGTTGTAAATATGATCTTCTAAAAAGAGAAAGGGACAAGAGCAAAAGTGTACCCAAGTGCCTGCATGCACACACCCAAGACTCTCAAATCCTAGTCAAAAGCTATATTTCAGAAAAGAGAATTACAGTAATATTGATGGCTTGCCAAAACCTCAAGCAGTGACAGAATCCACAGAGTGTCCTGGAAGGGTTGCCTTTGCAAAGCCGTGCCTCTCCAGATGGTTTGGATTAGAGATGTTTAAAAACACATGGCAGCATTAGTTTGGTTTAGAATTCAGAGTTAATTTGGTAGATAAAATAATGCAAATTTGAAACCCTAGCCTGTGTATCAGAAAAATCATCAAATCTTATGATTGCTCTTACGGGAGGTTGGCATGTGATGTGTTGATTTTTTAAATGATCTAATTGAAATAATAAAATTAAGCAAGAAGGGATTGTAAAAAGGGATTGAAAATACAAGAGTCTAAGTAAAAACTTTCTTCTTTGCAGAATATTTATTCTTTTAAGCTGTCATATCCAATCAATTTGTATGGGATTCGACAGCCAATTGTCATTTCCTGAGATAAACTACGTAGAGTGGTTGTGTTACAGACGCAGCATGGGGAGGGAAAAATGGAAAAAGTAATTCTGGAGCATGATGGAAGAGGGACCAAAATGTGCTTAGAGCTCAGAAAGTGTGGCCAAGATCCCCTCACCTCACTAACAATAGCAGATAGGCAGCTTATACCCAAGGCTTTCCCTTTGGCTTATTCAGCTTTTCTCCCTGAACTTGTTGTTCAGTCACTGTCATGTTCGACCTTCACGATCTCATGGACCGCAGCACGCCAGGTCCCCCTGTCCTCCACTGTTGCCTGGAGTTTGCTCAAACTCATGTCCATTGAGTCAGTGATGCCATCCAACCCTCTCATCCTCTGCCACCCATGTCTCCTGTTGTNCTTGTTGCAGACAACAGGCGCTAGAGGGATTTCAGTAGTTGCAGCTCCTGGGCTCTTGAGCTCAGGCTCAGTAGCTGTGGTACACGGGCTTAGTTGCTCCACAGCATTGGGATCCTCCGAGATCAGGGATAGAACCCATGTCTCTCATACTGACAGGCGGTTTCTTGACCTTTGAACCACCAGGGAGTCCCCAGGCAATGTTCTTTTAGCCTTTGTTGTGACAAGTGGTCCACAGTTTGCTTTTAGCATGCTCATATCTGATTTTGTTTTTATTTATACTTTTTAAATATATTCACTAGTTGCCAAAGAATTAAACAAGATGTTGCTTTCTTAGGCAAAGATTTAGCTTAGTTGATTTTTAGTTATGATCTCCTCTTAAATGTACTGAGTTCATATGTTACATCTACAAATCATTATTGCCATAATCACTTTATGCTTTTGGTAGTTGCTGCTCTTTAAAGTTGATATGTTTTCTTCTTTTAACTTGTTTAAAAAGTATTTCCAGTACCTATGTACAGAGAGTTGTGTTTCTTAACATAATGTGAGTAGTTAAAATTAATGTTATCCTTTGTATACAACAGAGACCTGTATTTCTTGAAGTTTGTTGTAAATATGATCTTCTAAAAAGAGAAAGGGACAAGAGCAAAAGTGTACCCAAGTGCCTGCATGCACACACCCAAGACTCTCAAATCCTAGTCAAAAGCTATATTTCAGAAAAGAGAATTACAGTAATATTGATGGCTTGCCAAAACCTCAAGCAGTGACAGAATCCACAGAGTGTCCTGGAAGGGTTGCCTTTGCAAAGCCGTGCCTCTCCAGATGGTTTGGATTAGAGATGTTTAAAAACACATGGCAGCATTAGTTTGGTTTAGAATTCAGAGTTAATTTGGTAGATAAAATAATGCAAATTTGAAACCCTAGCCTGTGTATCAGAAAAATCATCAAATCTTATGATTGCTCTTACGGGAGGTTGGCATGTGATGTGTTGATTTTTTAAATGATCTAATTGAAATAATAAAATTAAGCAAGAAGGGATTGTAAAAAGGGATTGAAAATACAAGAGTCTAAGTAAAAACTTTCTTCTTTGCAGAATATTTATTCTTTTAAGCTGTCATATCCAATCAATTTGTATGGGATTCGACAGCCAATTGTCATTTCCTGAGATAAACTACGTAGAGTGGTTGTGTTACAGACGCAGCATGGGGAGGGAAAAATGGAAAAAGTAATTCTGGAGCATGATGGAAGAGGGACCAAAATGTGCTTAGAGCTCAGAAAGTGTGGCCAAGATCCCCTCACCTCACTAACAATAGCAGATAGGCAGCTTATACCCAAGGCTTTCCCTTTGGCTTATTCAGCTTTTCTCCCTGAACTTGTTGTTCAGTCACTGTCATGTTCGACCTTCACGATCTCATGGACCGCAGCACGCCAGGTCCCCCTGTCCTCCACTGTTGCCTGGAGTTTGCTCAAACTCATGTCCATTGAGTCAGTGATGCCGTCCAACCCTCTCATCCTCTGCCACCCATGTCTCCTGTTGTTTTCAGTCTTTCCCAGGATCTGGGTCTTTTCTGGTGAGTCAGCTCTGCATCAGTTGGCCAAAACATTGGAGCTTCAGCCCCTGTCCTTCCAGTGAATATCTTTCTGAAGGAAAGTGCTCTTGGTCTACATTTTAGTGAAGTATTTTGCCATGTGTGTGGTTCATAATCTCAGTGGGGCTCTGTGTGAATGGTGAGGTCTTTGTTTTCTGCCACGAGAAGTATAACTCTTACCCCAGGGCCCCAGAAAGCTCTGTTGCTAAAAGCCCAGCTCCTACTGTCCCCTTCCATATGTCTAAAATCAAAAGTGTCCCACCCTCTGATCCCACAGTGGGGCAGCTGGCAAATGATTCTTGGAAGAGAACTTCTATATGAGAATAGTATTCACTGAATGATGTCTGTTATTGTGTATGCTACCTGCAGCACAAATGAAAGCATTCAGCTATGTTAAAATTGCCACTAGAAGAATGTTCATCCAAGAGCTCAAAGCCTTTCAGAAAATACAGGACAAAGATGCTACAAAACTGGAGCCTGAAGGTTTGGAACAACAGCCGATGGGCTTCTAAGGGCTTGCCTCTTGAAAGAGGCACAGCATTTCACTCCCCCAGAGCGGAACACATTTTGAGCATTTTCTCAGTGTAAAAATTAGAATTGCAGCTCTTAAGGTCTGGAAAGAGCTCCACAATCAAAGCAAATGTGCTCCTTTAGCCACCAAGTATACACACATACAAGAATGTGAGGGAGCGTGGTCAGGTACTGTGAGCAGAGTTTTTGTGGGTTCATGGAGATTTCCATCATTAATTTACTTTTAGCAGCAGAGGCATTGTATTAGCCAAACTTAACTACTGATCCAGAGTTCTACATCCACACCCACTTAATATTTGTAACCAAGGATTGTATTTTCATTTCATCGTCTAATCATTTTTCTTTAAATAAATGGAAAAGCAAACCCCAGCTAAGTCCAATTACCATTCTAAGATAGACTAACCATGTTCTGCTGTGTTGTGTGGGGAAAGGATTGTTTTTTGCTTTTCATTTTGATTTTTGAGTGTTTGTTTCTCATATGAAAGTGTTAGTCACTCAGTCGTGTCTGACTCTTTGAGATCCCATGGATTGTAGCCCACCAGGCTCTTCTGTCCATGGGATTCTCCAGGCGAGAATACTGGCCTGGGTTGCCAGTTCCTTCTCCAGGGTGTCTTCCTGACCCAGGTATCTAACCCAGGTCTCTTGCATTGCAGGTAGATTCTTCATCTGAGCCCCAAGGAAGCTCTTTATTTCTCATATGAATTAATATTTTTTCCATAGGACCTATTCATATACAGAACTGTAGAACCTCAGGGTTTGAAGAAACCTTCATGGTTTTCCAGACCGGCTGCCTTTTCGATGACTGATTTCTCTTGAATGGTTCCCTTTTCCCCTGCCCAGTCATCGTCTTGCCTTGTCAAACATAGCTCATGCTCCTGTCCGGGGCAAACCACCCCATCTCTGGCCAGTTCTGCAGCAGAATAATATTCCATCCTAAAGGACTGCTCATCACAGACAGAATCACCTTGGAATGTCAAAGGGAGCAAGCCCCAGAGTAGGGCAGCACCTTTGGGTTGTTTTGGGAGTAGGAAGGTACAATGGTGTCTGCCCTCCCCTACCCCTTCTCATGTGTCTTTCCATCGTCATCCTCACCTGCTTCCTTTCACATCATGTCGTCAAAGGCATTGACATGTGTCAACCCATTGTCATTGAAACTCTTGAAAAGACTTCCCTTGGAGGAGTGTGCTTAGGGGGAAGTGCTAGCTGTTCCCCGCCAACCTGCTCGTACCTGTGTTCTGCACCCCTGCTCCTGCCAAGCCACACTTTTGAGTGATGCCCTCTGCCTGTTTCTTGGCATTTTCTTTAATATCCTTGGTCACATTGTGAGGTGAGGACTTGCTAAATTTCAGAACTGGGTTTCACCTGATTTTCCACTTTGAATAATGAAAGTTGCAGAGACAGGCTGAACACAAAACTCCTGCCTTTGGAACATTACAGTATGTTCTCCCCTTTGCATGAGGGACCTTTGAGCCAAGTTCTATAAAACATCACCAACTTGGAGATGAGGACTCTTCATGTGTGTGCATATATACATACATACATATATATATATATATGTTAGGTCCTCTGATATAATATCTGCTGATATGGGGCATTGTTAGTCCTGGTGTTAATGTATTTTCATTTCTGTATGTGATAGCCTGAACTAGTAAACAAACACTGGGGGGGGCCTGACTTCTTTGATGAGGAGTTAAGAAGTTTCTGTTGTTTGTGTATGATGGTTTATAAATGGACATTTACAAAATCCTTGAGGGACTTAGAAACTATTCCCCCACACTATTCATTTATTAGCAAGGATTATTTTCACTGAATAAAGGGAAACCAGTCAGCCTCTATTAGTCTGTAATAATATCACAGCTAGCTAGATAGGTCTCATGTTCTAGGAATAATGTCGAAATAAATGGGAAAGGAGTCCCTTGACCTTCGTAGACCCATATTATTTCAAAACCAAGTTAACAGTATTTCCCTTAAAACGCTTAGGGATAAGTTGTCCATATCATGGAAACTTCTCCAGAGAGACCCAAGACTATTGAATCCTTCCTATCAGTGGAATGAATTCAACCCATAAATACCTTATATCACTGCTGTCACCTTCAAGACTCCTCTAAAGCAAGGAAGAATATAAATGAACAAATAAATCATATATTGCTATTCTATGTAGTTCCCCCTGAAACCCTTAATGAGTATAGGTGTGACTAGTTCATATCAGTGATGTTTGGGAGCGAAATTCTGAGACAGCAGAGAGCTGCAAAATATAGTACATTGGGAAGAATGAAAGTGCAGAAATAGGGCAACTCTTTGTATTTTTATCTATAGAATAAATTTGCCACACCCCTTGATTGATGGCAGGTCAGCTGTTAAGCATCTTACCAGCATATTTTTTTTAAAAAGACCAGTGGATTTTTGCCTAGTTCACTTGCATCAAAGTAGGAAAGATGATGCCTTGGAAAATAGGCAGTGTCAGTTAAAACAGTTTGGTATAAAAGCTCAGTAAGACCTGTATTAGAATTTTTTATTCCCAAAGCCTGATTACTTGCAGCCTGAATTGTGTTCCCTCTCTCTCTCTGGCAGTGAGCCTGAGGGGCCATGATCCATCTCACTAGTTGATCTGGTTCAGTGACCACCTGTGTTCCAACAGTGAAGTCAGACCAAGAGGACAGGCAGCTTGCTGGGCTGCTCAGATTCATGTCCACTCCAGGCACTCTATTTATTATTCCACTAGGGAATGCTTTGCCCTTGAAGGCTGATCCGATGAGGGTGGGATGACAGGCAGCAGGTATGCCATGAACAACAAACCCATATTCTTAACATATGTTTAATTTGAGTAACTCTCCTCCTTTAAAATACCTCTTGATTTTAAATCCACATCCTGATTTGCCCACTCTTGTTACCATTTTCTGCTGCATGTTCTGAATTAATCCTTTGAGGTGGTCATTCCCCGGAAAGAAAAAAGGAAAATGAGAACAGAGATGCAAAGTTGGGAATGTGAATGAAAGAGAATGGGAGAAGGCAGAGGGAAGGGGATCATTAAGTAGAATCTGTTTTCATGAGCTAGGCTTTCTTTGAGCTGTAGAAAGCAGGGGATGCAGAGGAAGAAGAGAAATACGAGGAAAGGCACTCGAAAGGTTTTCCGTTAATATTCCTATTGAAGAATGGAAATCTTTTTTTTTTTTTCAATGGAGCTCAATTTACAAAGATTATTTTCATTCTCTATCGTATTTCATCTCAAAGAATTGATATAATCTAAGAAGTGGTTAAAATTATTAAAATAGTTTCCATAGCAGAAAATTAAATGATTTTACTAACTGTCAAAGTCAGTGTTTAAACTGAGATAATTTGAATTTTATTTTATATAGTGATCATGTCACTGGGATGTCTAAACATTCTTTGTAAAAGTAATAATCCCTGATTCTGATTTTTTCATCAACAGAAAACTGAATAAAGGTTAGAAATATTAGCCAGCAATGGCTGTTATTTGTAAAATCTACAGAGATGGCTGGTTTCTCTTGAGGAATTCTGAGTTAAAATACATTCCTCACCTGGGAGTTATTAACCCTTTAAGAAGCCTTTCTACTTTTTTCTCAGGTCTGTTTTCAGCTCAGAGGAACATGAAACTTATATACTCAATTTAGAATATTTTAAAGTGCAGTGACAATATTTTATGCTATTAAATATATTATAAAATGTCATTATGTTACATTGCTTAATGTTACCAAATTTGTTTTCCCTATTTCTGTGTTTTAATTCATCTACCTACCTATCTGTTGAATCTAGGTTTTCCTAGGCCACACCAGACTGGTTATATGAGGTCTTGTTTACAGTATAAACTATATTTCTATAATTCTTATCCCATTTGTGATTTAAGATTTCTTGAGTTCTTCAGAGTCTCCCATTTTTTCCTGGAAGCTTCTAGAGGAGGTTGCAAGCCTGTGTGTAAATAAGGTTGCAAGGACTGCCTGTGACACCGCAGGCAGCTTTCTGGAACTCTAGCGCTGAGGTCCCAACGCCTTCCCCTACACCCTGACCCCATCAGACCCCTCAGGGACGTCGTCACACTCTCCAAAGTGAGCTTAACAACCACATGCAGGTTCATGGCTGCAGCTGAGCTCCAGAGCCCCAAAGAGCCCAGTGACTTCTAGAACCAAAACCAATCAGGTCAGGGCATGTTCCAAAAGAAGGGGACAGAATGATTATCCCCCCAAAGTGTGTATTCTTTGTGTCAGAGAATCCTAAGTAAGGTAAGCTGGTACACCATGGAGTCTCCAGACTTCCTTATACATAGTCTTTACGTTTTACCAGTGACACCCAAAAGCCAGGTAGCTCTAGCAGACCTGTCCTGTTAGCCTGCTATTTGTGGCATAACTACCCAAATGGTGAACGCTGCTTGGGTTCAAACCTGACTACCTGCTTGATTTGATTTCGAGTTTGAAATACAGTCATCTTTAGTTCAATGCTGGGGCAGTCTGCATTTTTATCCAGAACAATTCAGTAGACACAGCACGCCTAGCACCACGCTCAGTGCCAAGGCCACAAGAGTGCGTATGGTCTGTGCCCTGCTTGTGAGGAGTTGATTGCTCTTCTCCTGGGTCACCAGCAAGAAGGTGTGATCTGAGGTCTTCACAATCTACAGAACTGAAATAATTGGTGCCTACTTTACCCAGAACACCCCCCCATGTTGTC
Organism: Raphicerus campestris; assembly: GCA_006410735.1. Taxonomy (NCBI): domain Eukaryota; kingdom Metazoa; phylum Chordata; class Mammalia; order Artiodactyla; family Bovidae; genus Raphicerus; species Raphicerus campestris. The sequence goes on along the minus strand of SJYW01028026.1, from coordinate 35,211 downwards.
ACCCGACTTAAGGCTTAGTGTGAAAGGTTGCAAGTGGAGCGGTGCTAGGGATGCTTAGGTTAGCTTGTGGAAAAGGCCTCTGGAAATCTGAGCTGGCTCGCCCAAGGAGGGAGGCGACCTCACATGAAGAATACCTACCTCCTACCTCAGGATCCTGCAAATGGTTTGGGGATGCTTGGTGAACCACAGGTATTCCTAAGGCTGGTTCCTATTAGACGGCAAAGCTAGAAGCCTCGCTTTTCCTCATCCTTGCTGAGGAATGAAACCAATAAAGTCAGTTACTATTTAGACAAGTGAGTGAGGGCTGTTCTTTTGGGAGAGAATGTTCCTGGGGAGGGACTGACCAATAGAGGCCACTGAAGGGCTTTTGGGGGGCTGGGGAGGACACAGCTAGAGAGGAGTGCAAGTCATGCAAAATCATTGGCAACTCTGTTAACATCATTAAGCTAAGTCTACCTAAATCAAAGTCACAAGGAAAACCTTGCCTTTGTATATACATGTATTTTGCATATATATGTATTTTGCAAGTATATGTATTTTGCATACACATATATGTATATCAATTCTACAAATAAAACATGCAGTTTAAAATCTGGAACAATGACTCTACACAGGACTGAATTCTATAGAAAAAAATTTCTAAGAGAAGTTTGTATTGCCAGATGCTTGGCATCCTGTAGTAAAAACATTTTGAATGTGTTTTAAAATAGTCTTCCAGATGTGTGACTACTTGTAGCTAGCTAAATAGCCATTGTGTACATTTTGGAAGAAGGGATGTGTGTGTGTGTGCAAAACTGAGGTAGTTTATGCAAATTATACAGGAAAATGAAACTTTTATTGCCTTCTTGGTCTGATTGACTTGAAGAAAAGTAGTTTGATTTTTTTTCTAAAGGGAACTTTTTGACCAATTTTCTTCAACTCTGCAGTTGACTTGGCTAATACAGACGCAGACAGAACTTTCCACAGTACCTTGTATATACCATGTGAAAGGCATTATTGCTACCAAGCTGTAACATTTTCTGAGTCTTGTTGTTAAGTCATTGAGTTGTGTTCAACTCTGCGACCCCATGACCTGCAGCACATCAGGCTTCCCTGTCCTTCACCATCTTCCAGAGCCTGCTCAAACTCATGTTCATTGAGTCGGGGATGCCGTCCAACCATCTCGTCCTCTGTCGTCCCCTTCTCCTCCTGCCTTCAATCTTTCTCTGCATCAGGGTCTTTTCTAATGAGTCAGCTCTTCGCATCAGGTATCCAAAGTATTGGAGCTACAGCTTCAGCATCAGTCCTTTCATTAATATTCAGGATTGATTTCCGTTAGCACTGACTGGTTGGATCTCCTTGCAGTCCAAGGGACTCTCAAGAGTCTTCTCCAACACCACAGTTCAAAAGTATCAATTCTTTGGTACTCAGCCTTCTTTATGATCCAACTCTCACATCCATACATAACTACTGGAAACATCATAGTTTTGACTACAGGGACTTTTGTTGGCAAAGTAATGTCCTTGCTTTTTAATAGGCTTTCTAGGTTTATCATAGCTTTTCTTCCAAGGAGAAAGTGTCTTTTAATCTCATGGCTGGAGTCACCATCTGCAGTGATTTTTGGGAACCAAGAAAATAAAGTCTGCTATTGTTTCCATTGTTTTCCCATCTATTTGCCGTGAAGTGATGGGACTGGATGCCATGATCTTAGTTTTTTAAATGTTGAGTTTTAAGCCAACTTTTTCACTCTCCTCTTTCACCTTCATCAAGAGGCTCTTTAGTTTCGCTTCACTTTCTGCCATAAGGCTGGGGTCATTTGTACATCCAAGGTTATTCATATTTCTCCCAGCAGTCTTGATTCCAGCTTGTGCTTTATCCAGCCCAGCATTTTGCATGATGTACATTGCTGCTCCTGCTGCTGCACTGCATATAAGTTAAATAAGCAGTGTGTCATTTTACAGCCTTGATGTACTCCTTTTCCAATTTGAAACCAGTCCATTTTTCCATGTCTTGTTACAACTGTTTCTTCCTGGAGGCAGGTCAGGTGGTCTAGTATTCCCATCTCTTTCAGAGTTTTCCACAGTTTATTGTGATCCACACAGTCAAAGGCTTTGGCATAGTCAATGAGGCAGAAGTAGGTGTTTTTCTGGAAGTCTCTTGCTTTTTTGATGATCCAGCGGATGTTGGCAATTTGACCTCTGGTTCCTCTGCCTTTTCTAAAACCAGCTTGAACATCTGGAAGTTCATGGTTCACGTATTGCTGAAGCCTGGCTTGGAGACTTTTGAGCACTACTTTGCTAGCATGTGAGGTGAGTACAATTGTGCGGTAGTTTGAGCATTCTTTGGCATTGCCTTTCTTTGGGATTGGAATGAAAACTGACCTTTTCCAGTCCTGTGGCCACTGCTGAGTTTTCCAGATTTGCTGGCATATTGAGTGCAGCACTTTCACAGCATCATCTTTAAGGATTTGAAACAGCTCCACTGGAATTCCATCACCCCCACTAGCTTTGTTCGTAGTGATGCTTTCTAAGGCCCACTTGACTTCACATTGCAGGATGTCTGGCTCTAGGTGAATGATCACACCATCGTGATTTTCTGGGTCGTGAAGATCTTTTTTGTGTATTCTTGCCACCTCTTGTTAATATCTTCTGCTTCTGTTAGGTCCATACCATTTCTGTCCTTTATTGTGCCCATTTTTGCATGAAATGTTCCCTTGGTCTCTCATTTTCTTGAAGAGATCTCTAATCTTTTCCATTCTATTGTTTTTCTCTATTTCTTTGCATTGATAGCTGAGGAAGGCTTTCTTATCTCTCCTTTCTGTTCTTTGGAACTCTGCATTCAGATGGGTATATCTTTCCTTTTCTCCTTTGCCTTTCGTGTCTCTTCTTTTCTCAGCTAAGTAAGGCCTCCTCAGACAATCATTTTTGCTTTTCATTTTCTTGGGGATGGTTTTGGTCACCACTTCCTGTACAGTGTGACAAACCTCCATCCATATTTCTTCAAGCACTCTATCAGATCTAATCCCTTGAATTTATTTCTCCCTTCCACTGTATAATTGTAAGAGATTTGATTTAGGTCATACCTGAATTGTCTAATGGTTTTCCCTACTTTCTTCAACTTAAGTCTAAATTTGACAGGGAGCTCATGTTCTGAGTCATAGTCAGCTCCCAGTCTTGCTTTGCTGACTGTATAGAGCTTCTCTATCTTTGGTTGCAAAGAATATAAACAATCTGGTTTCGGTATTGACCATCTGGTGATGTCCATCTGTAGAGTTGTCTCTTGTGTTGTTGGAAGAGGATGTTTGCTATGACCAGTACAATCTCTTGGCAAAACTGTTAGCCTTTGCCCTGCTTCATTTTGTTCTCCAAGGCCAAATTTGCCTGTTATTCCTGGTATCTCTTGACTTCCTACTTTTGCATTCCCATCCGCTATGATGAAAAGGACATCTTTTTTTTGTATTAGTTCTAGATCTTGTAGGTCTTCATAGAGCTGTTCAACTTCAGCTTCTTCAGCGTTACTGGTTGGGGCATAAACTTGGATTACTGTGATATTGAATGGTTTGTCTTGAAAACTAACAGAGATCATTCTGTCATTTTTGCACCCAAGTACTGCATTTCAGCGGAGAAGGCAATGGCACCCCACTCCAGTACTCTTGCCTGGAAAATCCCATGGATGGAGGAGCCTGGTAGGCTGCAGTCCATGGGGTCGCTAAGAGTCGGACATGACTGAGCGACTTCACTTTCACTTTTCACTTTCATGCACTGAAGAAGGAAATAGCAACCCACTCCAGTGTTCTTGCCTGGAGAATCCCAGGGACTGGGGCCTGGTGGGCTGCCATCTCTGGGGTCGCACAGAGTCAGACATGACTGAAGTGACTTAGCAGCAGCAGCAACTGCATTTTGGACTCTTTTGTTGACTATGAGGGCTTTCTCCATTTCTTCTAAGGGATTCTTGCCCACAGTAGTAGATAGAATGGTCGTCTGAATTAAATTCGCCTATTCCAGTCCATTTTAGTTCACTGATTCCTAAAATGTTGATGTTCACTCTTGCC
>SJYW01028026.1:3255-22200 GCA_006410735.1 Raphicerus campestris | reverse complement strand
TTACATCCAAGGTTATTCATATTTCTCCCAGCAGTCTTGATTCCAGCTTGTGCTTTATCCAGCCCAGCATTTTGCATGATGTACATTGCTGCTCCTGCTGCTGCACTGCATATAAGTTAAATAAGCAGTGTGTCATTTTACAGCCTTGATGTACTCCTTTTCCAATTTGAAACCAGTCCATTTTTCCATGTCTTGTTACAACTGTTTCTTCCTGGAGGCAGGTCAGGTGGTCTAGTATTCCCATCTCTTTCAGAGTTTTCCACAGTTTATTGTGATCCACACAGTCAAAGGCTTTGGCATAGTCAATGAGGCAGAAGTAGGTGTTTTTCTGGAAGTCTCTTGCTTTTTTGATGATCCAGCGGATGTTGGCAATTTGACCTCTGGTTCCTCTGCCTTTTCTAAAACCAGCTTGAACATCTGGAAGTTCATGGTTCACGTATTGCTGAAGCCTGGCTTGGGGACTTTTGAGCACTACTTTGCTAGCATGTGAGGTGAGTACAATTGTGCGGTAGTTTGAGCATTCTTTGGCATTGCCTTTCTTTGGGATTGGAATGAAAACTGACCTTTTCCAGTCCTGTGGCCACTGCTGAGTTTTCCAGATTTGCTGGCATATTGAGTGCAGCACTTTCACAGCATCATCTTTAAGGATTTGAAACAGCTCCACTGGAATTCCATCACCCCCACTAGCTTTGTTCGTAGTGATGCTTTCTAAGGCCCACTTGACTTCACATTGCAGGATGTCTGGCTCTAGGTGAATGATCACACCATCGTGATTTTCTGGGTCGTGAAGATCTTTTTTGTGTATTCTTGCCACCTCTTGTTAATATCTTCTGCTTCTGTTAGGTCCATACCATTTCTGTCCTTTATTGTGCCCATTTTTGCATGAAATGTTCCCTTGGTCTCTCATTTTCTTGAAGAGATCTCTAATCTTTTCCATTCTATTGTTTTTCTCTATTTCTTTGCATTGATAGCTGAGGAAGGCTTTCTTATCTCTCCTTTCTGTTCTTTGGAACTCTGCATTCAGATGGGTATATCTTTCCTTTTCTCCTTTGCCTTTCGTGTCTCTTCTTTTCTCAGCTAAGTAAGGCCTCCTCAGACAACCATTTTTGCTTTTCATTTTCTTGGGGATGGTTTTGGTCACCACTTCCTGTACAGTGTTACAAACCTCCATCCATATTTCTTCAAGCACTCTATCAGATCTAATCCCTTGAATTTATTTCTCCCTTCCACTGTATAATTGTAAGAGATTTGATTTAGGTCATACCTGAATTGTCTAATGGTTTTCCCTACTTTCTTCAACTTAAGTCTAAATTTGACAGGGAGCTCATGTTCTGAGTCATAGTCAGCTCCCAGTCTTGCTTTGCTGACTGTATAGAGCTTCTCTATCTTTGGTTGCAAAGAATATAAACAATCTGGTTTCGGTATTGACCATCTGGTGATGTCCATCTGTAGAGTTGTCTCTTGTGTTGTTGGAAGAGGATGTTTGCTATGACCAGTACAATCTCTTGGCAAAACTGTTAGCCTTTGCCCTGCTTCATTTTGTTCTCCAAGGCCAAATTTGCCTGTTATTCCTGGTATCTCTTGACTTCCTACTTTTGCATTCCCATCCGCTATGATGAAAAGGACATCTTTTTTTTGTATTAGTTCTAGATCTTGTAGGTCTTCATAGAGCTGTTCAACTTCAGCTTCTTCAGCGTTACTGGTTGGGGCATAGACTTGGATTACTGTGATATTGAATGGTTTGTCTTGAAAACTAACAGAGATCATTCTGTCATTTTTGCACCCAAGTACTGCATTTCAGCGGAGAAGGCAATGGCACCCCACTCCAGTACTCTTGCCTGGAAAATCCCATGGATGGAGGAGCCTGGTAGGCTGCAGTCCATGGGGTCGCTAAGAGTCGGACATGACTGAGCGACTTCACTTTCACTTTTCACTTTCATGCACTGAAGAAGGAAATAGCAACCCACTCCAGTGTTCTTGCCTGGAGAATCCCAGGGACTGGGGCCTGGTGGGCTGCCATCTCTGGGGTCGCACAGAGTCAGACATGACTGAAGTGACTTAGCAGCAGCAGCAACTGCATTTTGGACTCTTTTGTTGACTATGAGGGCTTTCTCCATTTCTTCTAAGGGATTCTTGCCCACAGTAGTAGATAGAATGGTCGTCTGAATTAAATTCGCCTATTCCAGTCCATTTTAGTTCACTGATTCCTAAAATGTTGATGTTCACTCTTGCCATCTCCTGTTTGACTACTTCCAATTTACCTTGATTCATGGACGTAACATTCCAGATTCTATGCAATATTGTTCTTTACAACATTGGACTTTACTTTTACCATGAGATACGTCCACAACTGGGCATTGTTTCCGCTTTGGCTCAGCCACTTTATTCCTTCTGGAACTTTTTCTCCACCCTTCTCCAGTAACATATTGGGCACCTACAGACCTGGGGAGCTCATCTTTCAGTGTCATATCTTTTTGCCTTTTCATACTGTTCATCGGCGTTCTCAAGGCAAGAATGCTGAAGTGGTTTGTCTTTTTCTTCTCCAATGGACCATGTTTTGTCAGAACTCTCCACGTTACCCATCCGTCTTGGGTGGCCCTACACAGCATGGCTCATAGTTTCATTGAGTTAGACAAGGCTGTGATCCATGTGATCAGTTTGGTTAGTTTTCTGTGACTGTAGTTTTCATTTTGTCTGCCCTCTACGATGGATGGAGGATAAGAGGCTTGTGGAAATTTCCTAACGAGAGGGACTGGCGGTAGGGAAAACTAGGCCTTGCTCTGGTGGGCAGGGCAATGATGAGTAAATTTTTAATCCAGTTTTCTCCTGATGGGGCATGCTGTTTTCTCTCCCTCCCCTACTATGGTGGGGGTAATGGTGGTAATGGCAGCCTCCTTCAAAAGGACCTATGCCAGGATGCTGGGCTCCCAGGACTGTTGTAGTCAGTGCAGTAGGCCACTGTCAACCCACGCCTCCGCCGGTGACTCCTGGACACTCACAGGCAAGTACGGGTCAGTCTCTTGTGGGGTCACTGCTCCTTTCTCCTGGGTCCTGGTACACACAAGGTTTTCTTGTGCTCTCTAAGAGTCTGTTTCCCCAGTCCTGTGGAAGCTCTGTAATCAAATCCCACTGGCCTTCAAAATCAAATTCCCTGGGGTTTCTCAGTCCTTTTGCTGAATCCCCAGGTTTGAAAGTTGTTGTGGATCCTAGAACTTTTACAAAAGTGCAAGAACTTCTTTGGTGTAATTGTTCTCCAGTTTGTGGGTCATTTGCTCAGCAGCTCCGTAGTGGAGCTAATGGTGACCCTCTCCAAAAGGACTTAGGCCACATGCCTTGCCTCCCAGGTCTGCCACAGCCAGAGCCCCTGTCACTGTGGCAGACCACTGCTGACTCGTGCCTCCGCAGTAGACGCTTAAACACTCAAAGGCAAGTCTGGCTCAGTCTCTTGGGGGGTGGCTGCTCCTTTTCCTTGGACCTGGTGCACACAAGATTTCTGACTCTAGAAACAGCTGTTTAGGAATTCAGCTTTATTTTGTGCTTGTCTTCTTCATAGTAAATATATGTTTACCTATATACACACACATATATAAATTTTCCTAGTTTCCTTGCATTTTAAAGCTCGTGTTTAAGAATATGGAGTTAAGGAAAAGAAAATACAGTAGAGATTGGTTTCCTTTGAACTAGATTTTCCTGTAGAAATTCACATTCTTCAGTGAGAGCTATGTGCTGTGTTAAACCTATCTCAGGAGTTCTAGATGTGCAAGCACACATGCTTGCTCAGTCACTCAGTCATGTCTGACTCTCTGTGGCCCCACAGGCTGTGCCTCCTCTGTCCATGGGATTCTCCAGGCAAGATTACTAAAGTGGACCGCCATTTCCTACTCCAGGGAATCTTCCCCACCCAGTGACCAAAGCCACATCTCTTATGTCTCCTGCATTGGCAGGCAGATTCTTTACCACTGTGTCACCTGGGAAGCCCCATGCAAATAGCAAGTGCTAAATATTTAATGACCTACTGAAACTGCAGGAGAAATTGCTCAAGAGAATTTGCATCTTGTGAGTCTTGCACAATTATTTCCTCTAGCCCAGAGAGAGACATTTTGTTTATACTTAAGATAACCCACAAGTAAATCTGTGGACTTTATCTTTCATATAGTTTGATATCTTTGCCATGTTTAAAAGAAGAAAATGCATGGGTATCAGATTCTAAAGTACAGTTTCACATGTAAGTCTAGTTCTCATTACTTATCTATCAACATACTTGTGTACAATATTTGATTTCCAATTATTCTCAATTACTCTTTAATACCAGTTATATACAATACATGGATAGAACTGTGCATTGGGAGATACTGAGTTGTCATCCTTTTATTGATGCTGCAATTAAGTAAAAAATAACAGGGTTTCTGTAATTGTTTTGACTAAGAACTAGTAGAAGTTTGTCCAAGTGACATAGATGAACAGGTATAAAATATCAATTGCTTCAAAACAACAGAAAAACTTCAAAATGAAAATTTATAATTGTCCATTATGAAGTTCCTATAGATTACCTGCCAAAATCACCATGAAACTTTACCTGCATTGGTGGGAGGAGGGTTGGGTGACACCTGGGGGTAGATTATTATCATATTTTATAATGCCATGGGGACAAATTTGAAAAAGTTTTGACAGATGGTATCTGAATCTTGATGTGATGTTTGATAACACCTCTAATGTGAGACCAGCTCTTTGCTCATGACTTAGATTTGAAGGATTCATTTTGGAGGGAAAAGATATGTAACATCCTCAGGGTGTTAATAATAACAGAGCTTGAGTTTTTTCTAGCAGAATTGCAGTATGCTGTGTGCATCTTTATTCCTGCCTGAAGATCACCTCCTCTTTTTGTTGGTTGATCTGTCTGCAATGGTAATTGGAGAAAGGAGTTTAGTATGAAATGGGATGCAAGGGAAGTAAAAAGTCTATATCTTCGTCTCTGTGTGACAGTGAGCAATTCATTTAATATGGTTGGGAAAAATCTGTCACAGAAGATTGTATTCTGTCTACTAGGTGAAAGAGATTAAGATTGAACCAGAGTGCATTTTTAAAGCCAAAACAGGGTGAAGTGCACTTGAACTTGAATGAGTATGCAGGTTGTGTGTCTAGGAGGGATCAGAAATGTCCAGTATATCTGTGACTATGACTTTGGCTACTGACAAGCTGTGGAAATGAGTTAACCTTATAAATAATGTACTGACAAGCCGTGGAAATGAGGTAACCTTATAAATAATGTAAAATGGTCACTTACCGTTTTCTCAAAATATTTATCAGTTGATCCACTATTTATTGAACACTGTGGTAGGCAAAATAATGCCCATCTACTAATACCAGGAAACTTAGTGTCTTATCTCACATGGCAGAAGAGACTCTGCAGATGTTCTAAATGAAGGATCTTGAGAAGGGGAGATTATCCTGGATTATCTGGATGTGCCCAGTGTAATCACAGAGGTCCTTGTAAATGAAAGAGGGAGGCAGGAGAGTCAGGCTTAGAAGGAAATGTGATGATGAAAGCAGAATCAAAGTGATGAGACGTGAGCAAGACTCAACCAGCCGTTGCTGCTTTGAAGATGGAAGGTGGCTATGAGCCGAAGAAGGAGGAGCTGGAAAGACGGCAGAGATTGAGTCTCCCCTCGAGCCTCTAGAAGGGAATGCACCTNACGTGAGCAAGACTCAACCAGCCGTTGCTGCTTTGAAGATGGAAGGTGGCTATGAGCCGAAGAAGGAGGAGCTGGAAAGACGGCAGAGATTGAGTCTCCCCTCGAGCCTCTAGAAGGGAATGCACCTCTGCCCTCCCCATCACTTTTAGTCCTAACCTCCAGAACTCTCAGGTAATGAATGTGTACTGTTCTAAGACGCTCCGCATAGAGTAATTTGTTACAGCAGCAATGAGACACAAATACAGGGACCTCCTAGGCCTCAGAAGTGTCTTAGGCCCGAAGCATAGCATACGGAAGAGAGAAGCACAGGCCCTGTGAGTGAGGCTCACGGGTCCAACGGGACCATTTTATTTTGTGTGAGAAAAAGTGAAGCCTGGTAGAATCTGCATGATTTTCTCAGAAAATCGGTCTCAATTACCAGTCCATGGATCTTTACATAGCAACATCTGTATCCTATGACTAGAAGAAACCAATCCCATCCTGCTTCTCCCACCCAAGTTTTGTGTCTTTCCCCAGAGGCTCCTGTCCTCTGACCAGCACAACAACCCATGTAACCCCAATCTGACCTTTTATTTGTGAAGGACCTTCTCTAGACTATCAGCTCTGCTTTGGCGTCCTGAAGAGCTGAGAGGATCTAAGTCATGAAATGGAAAGAAGGTGATCTGTTCTCTAGGGCAATGGTTGCTGACCTAAATGAGGAAGCTACACCCCAAAGGAGTTGAGTAACACAACTCAGAGTCACAGACTCAGCCGGAACTTGAGTTGCCTGACTCCCTCTTTCAGTCTCGGCCCATTTTCCATACAGATCAGACTCTAGGGTGCCTTGATCCTGCTGGTTTTTTAGAATCTGAACTAAGAATCTAGTCTATTTCACTAACCTCCTTCCCGGCCCACGGTGTGGATTACAGAAGGAGACTAACGTGGAAAGAAACCCTGTAGAAGTGAAGGGAGTCATGCTAACTCTCGCTATAGGATTTGGCGGGTCTCACTGTTGGCGTCATGTTCAAGTGTGGGACTTGATTTAATAGAAGACGGCCAACAACTGTGGATCTAATCAAATGGGGCCAGAAGCACATAACTTCCAGCATAAGAAGCGTTCTCAAGTTTTGGAGTGGTGCGACAGGGACAAGGCGAGAAGCATTCAGAGGGAGCCGGAAAATCAGGCTTAGAAATCTTTTTTTCAAGTCTTTTATAGTCACTTTGTGAAGTACTGCAGACAATTCATTATAATTTATCACACTGATACTCTTAGATTGGATGAAGCCCAAATACAACTGAGTTCGATGCAGATTAAGTTACTTCTTCCTTAAAAGGAGGGTGGTCTCACCAGGGCAGGATGGAGTTCATTAGCAGCCCGAGAAGCTTTCCTTAACTCTTCATTATCTGGTTTCAAAAAAATGTTGTTACTGCTTCCCCAGGACCATAGGGCACTTCTCCTTGAAAGCTCTTAGAAAAGTACACTGGATACCGTGTGATTTCTAAGCCACCCGTCCCTAAGGTAAAACACTCACCGTCACTAATCCGTCCGTAAGCAAAAGTCAGATTACCATGAGAACTGCTCCTATTCATTACATAAAATCATTTGTTTTCCTTTTTGGAGAAAAGGAGAAAAAAGTATTGTCCTTGTGTGTGTGGGTTTTTTTGTCCTTGTGTATTTTTATTTACACACTCCATTGTGATAACTGACTGATGTACACATTGAGGGTCNACCCACTTGACTTCACATTCCAGGATGTCTGGCTCTAGATGAGTGACCACACCATCGAGATTTTCTGGGTCATGAAGATCTTTTTTGTACAGTTTTTCTGTGTGTTCTTGCCACCTCTTCTTAATATCTTCTGCTTCTGTTAGGTCCAGACCATTTCTGTCCTTTATTGAGCCCATCTTGTAAAGATTGGTTTACAGCAAAACAAAGTAGACTCTAGTGGCAGAACTCTGATGCTCCAAAGTGTTGTTATTCTTTTTTTTTTTTTAACGTTAACTTGACTTATTTTAAAAACTGAAGTATAACTGGTTTACAGTGTTGTGTTAGTTTCTGGTGTACAGCAAGTGATTCCTTTATACATGAATACGTGTGTGCATGATCAGTCGTGTCTGCCTCTTTGTGACCCCATGTAGCCCACCAGCCTCTTCTGTCCGTGGGATTCTCCAGGCAAGAAAACTGGAGTGGGCTGCCATTTCCTACCCCAGGGGATCTTCCCCACCCAGGGACTGAACCTGCGTCTCTTCTGCCCCCTGCACTGGCAGGCATCTCAAACCCAGGGGACAGGGAGAATGAAAATCCACCTTCCTCTTCACTTGCCAAGGCATGTACCTGCCCACATGACCACATAGTGCATTTTTTACCACTGAGCCACCTGGGAAGCCCACATGTATATTTATGCCTTTCATATTCTTTTCCATTATGATTTATTACAGGATATTGAATATAGTTCCCTGGGCTATAGAGCAGGACTTTGTTGTTTATTTCATATATAGTAGTTTGTATCTGCTAATGCCAAACTCCGTATTTATGTCTCCCTCCACCCCTTTCCTCCTTTGGTAACCATACATTTGTTTTCTGTGTCTGTGAGTCTGTTTCATAATTATTTGCCTTTTTATCAAATGTAAAGAGTATTCTGAACTGGAGATGGGTGGCTTTTGTGACATTTACAGTTTTTTTGAAATGTGATGTAGTTAGGACTTAGTGAGCACTGTGTCTTGAATGAATGAGTGAAGAGGGGACACACTAATGAATGGAGAAGTAGGGCTTAGAGTTCTCATCTTGTGGGGTTGCATTCTGGTTGATCACCAACTATGTGTTTCTGTTTTGTAAAAATATCTGTACTGTTTATTTTTCTCAAGTTTAGTCTCTTAACAGACTGCAAGGTTTGGAGCAGTATTTACTGGCATTTAAGTGAAACATGGAAGCAATCAAGTGGTTTAATTCTGGATTTTTCAAATTTAATGACATTCCTTTATCTGTATTGATGGGAGCTTTAGAAAATTCAATTGTTGATACCACCTGGATAATTTTAAGTCTTTCTGAAGTTTTAAACAAAATGTCTCCAACATAGCTCAGGCAACATAAGAATTTCATCAATTGAAAACTAAGAATCATTTTGGTGGGATGTGTAAAACAAGAAGCTGACCAGCATTATTTTCTTTTTCTTTAATTCAGTACCATTATTGAGAGTTATTCTTGAACTTTATGAAAACCAGATTGGGGCACCGGCATGCTCTCCATCGACCCGCGTTCAAGAAATTGGAACCGAAAATCATTCAAACTGGGAAAACGTGACATTGAAAAATAGTCTGCATTCTTCTACTTCAGAGACTCTGAGACTCTTTCTAAGCCTTTGGTTGATAGTAGATCTGATATATTTATTTAGTGGACAGTGAGCCACTCAGTCAGAAAGAAGTCGTCATTTCTTTTTCAGCCATTTCTTCACTTTACTGGCTTATCTGGTGCAACCATTGATCCTCTCTGTCTCTCTCTTTTTTTTGCACAGAAAGCTGTGACTTCTCACTGTTGCCCACAGAAAACAACCCAAACAGTACCTGCCATTCAAGTTTCTCTCTTGCCTGACCCCTCGGCCACATTTCCCACTCCCCACATCTTTCGCACAGACGCCTGCTCAGCCAGTTCCCCGGCCTTGCTGCCTCCAGTTTTCTCCATTACCCCGCCTCTCGGGAGTTGCTGCTGCTTTTCCTCTCTACTTGCTGAACATTCCATACTTACATCAAGAGTGATACGTTCCCTTTCATGAGGTCTTTCTAACTCTCCCACCCTTGCCACTGCCCTCTTTTTGCCCCTACTCCTAGCTAAAGCGAGCCTTCCTCACCACTCCCATCAAACCCACACACACACACGTGTGATCTGTTCACGGCCCCTGTCACCTTCAGCACTGCAGCTTGTGTATGCAGGTCGTGACCTGCATAAGCATCTCAAACCCAGGGGACAGGGAGGATGAAAATCCACCTTCCTCTCCACTTGCCAAGGCATGTACCTGCCCACATGACCACATAGTGCAGAAAATCACCTTTTTTTGTTTAACTCCATACAAAGGCATGGACTAACATGGAGGCACCAGGAGCAGTAGGTTCCTCACACACAGGCTTTTCAATTCCCTTTCCTAGGGCACAGGTTTGCCAAGGACAGTGACTCCCATCATACTGGTTCAGTGCCTTCCTTACACATGATCATCCATTGAGTTTAGTTGAAAGGATGAAATGTATTTATTAAAAAACAAGCCCTTGTGGGTGTGAATGCAATCGTGTAAAGCAAAACAGGAATCCTGATGGACTTCTCAGCAAATGTGGCACAGCCGAGTTGTCTGATTTGCAAATGTCTCATGGCTCTGTCTCAGCTAAGTAATTTCCTATAAAATGTAGTGCCCAGTAGTCTTTTGTGGCAGTTTAGAAACCACACTCATGATGCTCTGACAGGCCATGGCAGAGTTAGATGGAAATCCATTTTTGGCTGTTTGTTAAAATAGGCAAAGAATAACATTAAGAATTGTCTGAAGTGGGCAGGATGAAGGTCAGGAGAATGCCCGTGGGAGTTGAGGGAATTTGGGGAGGAACCAGTTGGATCAGTCTGAGGTCAGTTTACTTCCTAGAAGTCTACATTAAGCCAAAAAAAAAAAAAGAACCCTGTCTCAAAGTCCTCAAAGGCTTGCCAATGCTGTACAGTGATGAGGACATGCCCCCAAAGTAAAGAACTGCTTTGTGAAGACTTCAGTGGAGAATTCATATTCGTTCTGATGCTGTTGTATTGATAAATGGGAAATTTCCACAAACCAAGCTTTACAGACCACAGAGCGGTGATGTACATGAGATGGGTCTGGCGCCTATTTGATGACATGGCCAGGACTTCAGATTTCAAGCGTCAAGGAGTAAACATTGGTCAACCTCTCCCGGGAAAGTCTGTGTCCGTTACGTGATGTTCTGCTCACTCTGTGCTGAACAGTTGCTTTGTGATTTCCAGGAGGTGCCGAGTTAATGTGACTAGCGGTTTCCTCTTCAGAATAAAATAAGCCTCCTGCGACCATTTCACAGCATATCTTTCTCCACTTTCCCTCCACAGTCCTCCGTGATGTCTGTCTGCTTTGCTCGTTTCCACCCCAACTTGGTGGTTGGGGGGACTTACTCGGGCCAGATCGTCCTGTGGGATAATCGCAGTCATCGGAGGACGCCTGTCCAGCGGACGCCCTTGTCTGCGGCTGCACACACGGTACGTCCAGTTCTCATCACATCCCAATCAGCCATCCAAGCCCTGAAGGAGGGCGTAACTGACAGAGGTACTTTTGTTGTTAGTGATTCCAATCTGGAAGTATCTGATGATCACATCCTGACTAAAGGAAAGCCGAGTGGACAGTAGATGGAGGAAGCCCTGAGTTTAGAGGCATCTCTTAGTAATCTACAAGTTTGAACACACAGTGGAGAAGGAGATGGCACCCCACTCTAGTATTCTTGCCTGGAGAATCCCATGGACGGAGGAGCCTGGTGGGCTACAGTCCATGGGGCCACTAAGAGTTGGACATGACTGAGCGACTAACTTACACTTTTTTTAACACAGAGAAACAATCTCTTTGAGGATCCCCAAAGCAACCAGGAAAGATAGCTTAAAAAAAAGGACAGAGAAAGGAAGAGGCCTCTGTGGAATTGTTTTTCCAAAGAAACTCTTCACATGTATATTATAAGGTGGAAACCCATATTTTCTTTTTTTAAAAAGTTAGTTATTTTTAATCAAAGGATAATTGCCTCACAGTATGGTGCTGGTTTGTGCCGTACATCAGCATGGATCAGCCACAGGTATATCTGTCCCCTCCCTCTTGAGTCTCCCTTCCTCTTCCCACCCCATCCCTCCCCTCTAGGTTGTCACAGAGCCCTGGTTCGAGCTCCCCAAGCCATATAGCAGATTCCCACTATATGTTTCCCATGGTAGTGTATATGTTTCCATCCTACTCTCTGCATATTTTCAAACAGACCATGAAGAGTAAGCATTTTCTCTTTAGAGATGGCATATAGGACTTTGGCCAACAGGCTGTTTCCATTTGTGATTCAGGGAGTGCTGTGGCTTTAAATTCTGGAATGCATGGTGTAAGTCTCAACAGTAACGTCTACAGTGACAATATAATCCATAGGGTTAAAAGTCAACATCTCAAAACCATTACCCATAATTTCGCAGAAGAGGTTCAGTGTAGTGTTTGTAAGACGACTACTCTGCCATTTCCTTTAAGACAATGACAGGTGTGTTTAGCAATTGTCAAGAGCAATGAGAAGACAGGCATGTCTCCATCAATCTCTTCTACCCTGACATTCAGAGGAACTGATGTCCTTTCTCCGAAATGCCCAAATTATGCCCAAGGATACAGCTCTACTATTGTTTCAATTTCCTTAATGTGGTTGCCTCATTTGTTTCATCTGCTGGCCTTAAAACCATCTAGCTTTGAAAAAGGACTGCCAGTTGCTTTAGTTGAGACCACGAAGAGGAAAATTCTCCCTCTCTTGCAAGATCGACGATGGGAAATGACAAATACCGACTCAGCCTTAATTCTGATTGACTCGGACCTAAGACACACGCAGGTGAAACTAGTTCTTGGGAATCTTAGAAAATTGCTCTTGCCTACCCGACTTGTTCAAACTAATAACAGAAAATTGTGATGCAGGAGGAGACAGGCTTGATGCAGGTATTTGCTCTAGAAGCATGAAGCCACTTCTTGGCTCTGTGTGCCTATCTGGTGTGTTTGTGAGCATACCTTCTGAAATTTCAAGAAGTCATAAATCCAACTATTAGAACATTCAGCACAAAGCTTTTGGGGAGAATCCAAATGCAGGGCTCTTCCAAAGTATTCATCTCTCTTTTTCAAGCAACCTACCATGTGATCATCACAACAAAAATGCTGTTATCAAACAGTGACATTATCTCTGTTATCACACAGTTACTTCTGTTAGAAAAGAACAACTCTTTTTCCTTTTGCTGTGTTCTGCTGAATCCACGGCTCAAAGGGCTCGGTTAATTTTGTGACTGTCTTTCAACCTCCACTAATGCCTGGCAGATTGGTACCAGGATCAAAAGTGGCTAAGGAAAAAGAGGCCCACCACAGATTACTAACTAATTTCCTTTCACACCCACCACACATATGCATTTGGGACAACAGGAAATCCTAATTAAAGCAAAAGCCTTCTGCCACACAGCAAGTTTATTCCTAAAATAAATAAAAACAATCTGGCCCCTATACTGGAAACATGAGCTGCACCGTGGCTCTTTTCTTTCCATTGGGTAGAGTGATGCGTGTGTCTGTCTGTGTATAAGTAGGCATGCCCATGTGCCTGCTTCTGTTCTAGTTTTTTTTTTTTTTTTTTTTTTGCATCTCTCTCTTTTCTTTTAAGCTGAGCTTTATTACTCTTGAAAGCACAGGCCAGTAGTACTGATTAAAGCCAGGGAGGGGCTCCCACACACATTCCTTCTCGGGGCATTTGCTCTGTACCTCCTTCTGGAAGCTTTCTTTTCGTACTACACCCACCCTTAGGGGTCCTGACCCATTGGGGTCCTGACCCATTAGCATCCTGGGGATTGGTGTTAATGCTCCATGGTTAAAAGAAACCCCTACGGGACTCTTCCTGAAGAACACTAGGTAGATTGGAGGCTTATAACAATGTTTGGAGCTTGCTTTCTCATTCTCAGTATTATGGTCTGCCATTTTCAAGCGAGAATCTGTCTCATCCATTCTTTCATTTGTTTGCACGTAGAGCTCAGAATGCCACATGACTCACCCTTGAGTTTCATACACCAGAGACTTGGGAGAAAACATTGTCCACATTTAGAGACCTGATCAGGAGAATATTTCACTTCACATCTCTGCTGTGCTTTCCACTATCCCGACCCACTGAGGCTGATTCCTTTGAAGGTTTGTGTAGGAAGACAGTGTGAAAAACACATAGGGACTCAGTTGTCTCTCTATCCAGCATGGGTAAACGAGGTGATGCAATTTCTGAAAAAGAAAGTGTAAATCTTACTAGACATTTGTACAGGCATATTTCTTTTATCACATGAGGAGTGACACCTCAGTGCTCCCATTTTCTATATCCTGTAAGTCAGAGTATAGGTAGACAGTTGTGTTTCGTTCTCAGAATGTCACTGGCAGGAGAACTCACACAAAATATAGCAAAACAGAAGAGAGTGACCAGGATGGGGAGGGTATTGAAAGCCAGATACTCAGACCAGTTGAAGGAACTGGTGATGAGTAGTCTGAGAAAGAGACTGGGGTAGGGGGTGGTGGGGGGAAAAAGGGGGTTATACAAGAACAGTCCCTTAGTATTATGTTGGACTTGATGAGTATAATGTCAGAAGGTGCTTCACTAAAGATACCTCCTTGAGATTTCTTTATTCCCATTGGTAGAAGGCAGGATCGCCCAAGAATTAGTGCTGAAATTGGCTAAGAAAGGTGTTTCAGCAGAGTCTGGACCACGTCTTGGGAGAAGCAGATGAATAGCTGCACTTGGTGATTATTACAGTTCCTTCTGACCAGGAGTTTATATGATAATAATAGTTGGGGAACCATCCTTTATATGATATCAACTTTCCAATATTAGAGATTGTTTCATCGTTTTTTTGGCTAGGTCTTATGGACAGTAACTCATCAAGAGAAAGACTGTCAGCTGTTTGCACAGAGAAGCATCAGCTAAGTTGTGGTTTGGCCACTGAAGGCTAAGCTGCCTGAAATCTAACCCAAATTACTGCTAGGTTCTGCTTATGCTAACCTTCCATTTAGTATTTAATGTGCAGCTGCAAATAATTTGAGCCTACCATTTAGAACTCTACCAAATAGAAAGCCTTCTTAAGTTATGACAAAAGGTTAGAGCATCTTGCTTATGATTTCTGGGATGTTTAAGTGACCTTTCTCAAGGGCCAGGCCAAATGTAAGCCTCCATCCTACCCTAGCAATATTTTGGAGAAAAAAAAAAACAACCAACTATCATTACCCTATCCTGATGTTGTAGTAAAAAAAAAAAAGAACCTAATTTTATCTCACTAGATTCCTTGTACCAATAATTTCCACCACTAGTATCTCTCCTTCAAATCAAAAGAGGCTGATGAATATTAACCACTTTTTATAAAGAATGTTAACAAATGTTTGGCACTGTGGCTGTGATGCACTAAACTTGAGATTTAGTAACACTCCTGCCAAAAGTCAATCATTCTACCCTTCTGAGGACTGTCCGTTTCCATCACTCATGGTGAGCTTAAAAGCCAAACTCCACGCTGGAGCCTCATGTAAGTCACACGCGTTCACCTGTGTTCCTTTCGTCCCATCAGACCTCACTGGCTCCCGCTTGCTTCATCTCCATTGCACTGCCTCTGACCGAGCAGGGGGATGCTTTCTGAGTATTTCCACTGCTCCGTGGTGCTGCCAGAGCTTTGAAAAATAAATCAGGTTCCAACCAAAGGTGGCCAGTGACCCGAGGCTTCCATTATTGTAGGATTCTGTCACTCTTTTATCCTTGTTTCAGAGTAATGTGCTTGACACTCAGATGTAAGCATTTCCTCCTGGATCAGCATCTGATCCTCCTTGTTTATGCTTCTGCAGCATCCCGTGTACTGTGTAAATGTTGTTGGGACCCAAAATGCGCATAACCTCATCACCGTCTCCACCGATGGCAAAATGTGTTCCTGGAGCCTGGACATGCTCTCCACTCCACAGGTGGGTTTGTTTTCCCCTACACATAAGAGCATCCTGGTTAAAAGAGATACCTCCCTAATGGAATGGAGTTCCTAAAAGCCAAACCCTCACATCCTATAGGAGCTCAAATCAGTGGGTGCACTTGAAAGAGTGGGGCCTGTTTTCGGCAGCCTTCTCTGGAAGCCAAAACCCATTTCCTTTACCACACATCATGTAATTACTGTAATACGTTAATCCTTAGGTCAGTTTCAAGTGAAAATGAAATAATCCATTTTAAAGCATAGTAATTATGGAAGTTGGCTGCGGTGGGAATCCTGCTTACCCTACAGCATTGTTAAACAAATGCAGAGCGAGCCCTGATGGGTGCTTGCCTTGGAGGAAAAGGTATCCCAGCAAAACAGAAATCCAAGCCCTTGCTCACATCTGTAGCCTAGACAACCGCCTCCTGTGTTTGAAGAATTTGTCCAGCCATCTGTTTTCTCTTCTGGAATGTTTGTTAGGGTGGCTCTTGCCATTCTATGCTCAACAAGCGAGAAGTTGAAAATGAAAAAGTTCCAAGGTCTCCAAACTGCTCTTGATGACAGTAATGGGAGCCAAATGAAGGAGCAGAAGTGGAAGAGACCATGAGGGAGACAACTCAGCGCAACTTTCAGAATATACGTGTGTACACACACACACACACACACAAGACACATACACATGCAAACACGCAAATAGCCACGTCTTCCCACTTTCCTTTGTGGGGGAATAAAGTACTTCACTGTCCACCACTAAAAACAGAGCACGGCTTCCTGTTGTAGCCGTTGACAACATGAGGACATCAAGAAGACTGTATAAGATAACTAGGAGATAATTCTCAGCTTTAACGTTCCTTTCCCCTTTCCTGAACTAACAATGCTAGAATGTCTCCATCAGAGGTTTAAAAGATACTGGAAATTTCAGGAGACGTAAGGAAATGTGGAAACCAAGAAGAGCCTCCCAAAAGCTGCCACAAAATAGAGATGTAGAGAATAGTAAAACAAAAGTTATTTTTATCATTTTAGTGTGGGGGGAAGAGCTCTTAAGTTCCTTACCATTTAAGTTCCTCTGCTTTTGCTGATCTCTAACATTTATACAAGTTTAGGGAGTTGTGTGTGGGTATTTTACAGCTTTGTCTTAAATTTCTCAGCAATATGTTGTCGTCTTCTAAAAGCCCTGGAGATTACAAACAGATATGAGTAAACCCTCTAATTAGGAATTTTTAATTGCCCATTTTGATGATTAAATGTGTGTGTGTGTGTGTGTTTAGGTTACAGCCCCTCGCAGGAGGAGCAGCCAGGGTCATTTTCATTAGTTTTAGGGTGCCTGCAGACGCCTGTCTCTGGCCAGAGGTGGAAGCATTTTGGTGGTATGGCTGTGGATGGCAGGCAGACAGAGGAGCAGAAGACATTTGCCCTGCTCCCTCTCTGTCCCAAGTGGGTGCCCACAAGGCTGTGCCTTCCCTCTGCTAATGTTGGCAGTGGCACGGTTTGTGTTACTGCCGTCACAGCATCCACTCACTTGGGCACTCCCCGTGTCTGAGTCTCGCAGACGGCGAGCTTGTCATGTGACCACGTGGTCTGCGTGTTCCAGACTGCTAGCATGTGCTTCTGATTTATAGACTCCGTGGCCGCGATGCCTCGGTTTATTTGTTTGCATAAAAGAGACTAAACTTCCAAATATAATGACATGGTCCCTCAGAGTTTTTTTTTAAATTACTTTAGGTGTACCAAGCAGGCTTTTGGATGTAAATAACCAGAAGTATTCAAGAATGTTAGTTACATCTAATTACTCTGCTCTATCCTTAAACTCAATTCAGCAGAGTATCTTTTAAAATACACTGGAATTCTCGATTCTGAAAATCATTTTAGATAAAATAAAGACCCTCATTACTATTTTAAAAACCACCTTGAACATTGTTTTTTGCATTCCCTATTGAAATCTGGTTCTTATGACCTGAGTGACAACTCTCTGGTTTTAGCCCATGGAGGACACACACTCCTGCTTTGACAAATGTGCTCCATACATCTGATATCAATACATGTGTATTCTCGCGAACAATTGATTTTGAAAATGTTTGTAAATACAAGGGTATTGTGTGTTTTATTAAAGCCTGGGGCTGACAAGTGTAACCATTACAGTATTATCTTTAGTTTCTGCACCATTAGTTTCAAAATTCTCACCTGTCATCTCTGCCTGACTTCAGAAGCAACAGCACACGCTGATGAAATCCAGCCGCTGAAACCAGAGATACACAGAAGCTTGGATGTCAGGGGCAGTAAAGCGTGGTTTCTGGCACAGCCGGGGTCTTTTGTAACGCTGTGTGAAAAGCAAACAGACGATTTAGTCAAATGATTTTTCCGTGCTATCTTTGGCATGGCAAGGAGTTGACAGAGGAAATGTAACCACGCCGTGTTTTGGTAGGAGAGCATGGAGCTGGTGTACAATAAGTCCAAGCCTGTGGCCGTTACTGGAATGGCTTTCCCAACGGGAGACGTCAATAACTTCGTGGTTGGCAGCGAGGAGGGTACAGTCTACACTGCCTGTCGTCATGGAAGGTGAGTTTCTGTTTTCTTACCCATGACGTGTTCTTCATTTCCGAAAGTCTGTTATCGCTTGCTGGATTGTAACACCTTGCATTATGAGAAAAGCATTTCTGAAGAAATGCATATCACAGCCTCATGTCTTCACTGTTTTATAGCATCTGTCTGCTCTGGTCATTATCCGTTTGTAAGCCTTTGATGGTTCACATTGCCTGGAGGGAAAAAGCCCGAACTTTTTAGCATATCAGAGAAGATTGTTGACTGCCCTTACCTCATGCCCCTCCCCAGCTTCAGCCTTCAGGCTCCAGCCACGCACCCATCCCCACATTGCTGATCCCACTACATATCTGTGAGTTTGTACCTCCAGTTTCTCCTGCTGCATCTGGTATTTCTCTCTTCTTGGCCTGATCAATCTCCCCTGCCTTTATCCTTCAAGAGCCAGCACAAAGGTCCTTCCACGAGCCTCTCCTGACTTCCTTGGATGAAGGAAATAATTTCCTCCTTTATGTTTCCATAGAATTTTCATTCCCTTTATTCATTCATTCATTTAAAGGATATTTCCTGAGAACCTACCTTATGTCAGGCACCATCACTTTATAAGGAATGCAGTAAGGAACAAAACAGACCTGGAGTTTATATTCTGGTTGAGGGTGACTGACAGTAAACTAATAAGTAAATATGTGGTTTGAGAAGATGAATACTTGGAGAAAATTAAAGTAGAATCAATGGGATAGGAGTACAAGCTGTCAGATGGGTTTGTTTTTCCTACTTATTTTTATATCACTTCTGCATTAGCATTCATCACATTTTTAACTATTCAGCCATCTGCCCTTTTTTTTTCTGAACTGTTTCCATCTCATTATTGATTTCCTGCTTGGTGCTGGGAACATAGTAAGTGAGGAGTTAAAAATTTATATAAGGAAAAAAGAATGAAAATAACTGCATAATATAGAGAGATGCCTTAGGGCCCTTCCTCCCATTCAGAGGCCAAAGTAGTATGAGATACACGAGATAGAATGAAGA
>SJYW01028023.1:4625-19640 GCA_006410735.1 Raphicerus campestris | reverse complement strand
TACTAATTGCTTCAAGATGATGAAGAGATGGGAACGTCCTTCAGCATGGGAACCAGCCTCGCCCTCTTTTGTGTCTTCTCCAGCCCCCACACAGCTGATAGGCACTGGTTCACCAAGAGATGCTGATCCGTTGGTAGTGATAAAGGGTCTGATCAATTTTTCTATCAGAAGCTATGAGCACAGACTCTCAACCAAGATTTCCTGTGGGCAAAGGGCAACCATTTTTCTACTAGCTCTGAGGAATTCCCATTTTTATCTGCATGGTTACAGTTCTGATTCCTTATCCCAGAAACATCTCACAATTGCCTAGATCATCTTCACTGCAACATCCACAACTNTCAACCAAGATTTCCTGTGGGCAAAGGGCAACCATTTTTCTACTAGCTCTGAGGAATTCCCATTTTTATCTGCATGGTTACAGTTCTGATTCCTTATCCCAGAAACATCTCACAATTGCCTAGATCATCTTCACTGCAACATCCACAACTTGGAATAGCTGCATGTGTCTTCAACCAGAAGACTTAGGATGTGCAGGGATAGAAATGCCAAAGGGACATGTCTCTATATGTACTGTCATTGAAAGCTCTGCATGGAGGCTATTTAAGATTCAAGTTAATACTGCAACTGGCTACGGCCTCTCTAAATTCTAAAGCTAGGTGAAGGACTTTCACTTTGAAAGGAACTACTCAAGCACAGCTCTACTTATCCCTTTAAAAGCAGCCAAAAAAAGGCACTGAAACCCATCACAGCTTTCCAGTGATGTTAAAATCCTATGAACAAAATGTAAGTAACCACAGCAAGTGAAAAAGTGTTAGCATTCAAGTCCAACATTTGAACTTCCCCTAAGCTCCCAGGTCCTTACCCACATTAAGTATATCTTCTTCCTTTGTCTAAAAGTGTTCCTTTACAAACTATCCACTCTGTTCTTAAGATATAAATTTCCTCTTCTTCTTGGAAAAACAATTCCTTCTTCTCTTGCTTTCTTTATTCACTGTCATCCTCAGGCCCAAGATGATGCCCAGGTCAGAAAATATTTTCTAGCTGGGCAATGCATCCCATTGTCAACACCTGCATTCCGGCTCACTGGCCCCCCCAGGCAATGCTGAGGATGCCTGTGTCACAAAGACAGCTGCTAGAACTGGCCCCACAGCTGAGTGATACCTGGCCTTCCTACCAGGGATCCACACAACAGGCACCATGCAGCCCAGTGGTTTTGAGGTTAGTTTACACATACATGTCCAGGTGATCCCATTTCCTGCCAGCTCTGAATAAAAGGAAAAGGAATTAATATTCATTGGACATCCTTTGGGTGCAGATACAAGGCTAGGTACTTTCCATATGCCATTGTAAGACCTTGTTTCACCCCAGAAACAGCTGGTGGGATTCTTGTCCAAACAGGAGCAGATGCATATAACTCAGTAGCTGCTAACTGTGTCAGCAGATGTGAATATTCAAAGTCTATCTAAGCAGACACCTTGTTTATTGTTCTGCTGGGATTTTACCGATGATCCATTAATCCATGATATCGTCCACTGATTGGTATTTCTATTCAAATACATAGGCATCATCATATGGAGCAGGAAAGAAAGAGATGGGGCTTTCTCCAGGTATCTACTAAGAGCCAAGCCCATTTCTTCCCACACCATCACACTGAATCCTCAAACAATCAGAATATTGTTATTTCCATTGAACAAATGAAGTTTGAGAAAGTTGCATAAATTAATCAAGTTTGCACAGCTAATAAGTAATTGGCCCCAAATTCAAACTCCTTGTATTCTCATTTCCCAATCCACTTGGCATTTGTCCGTTCTACAGCTTAAATCTGTGTTCACATTTCTACAAAGCCGATCCTCAGTAGGTATGTAAAGTCTTCTTCATAGACCAAGGCAGCCAGTAAAGGGTAGGGCCCCAACTTAGCAAGAGTCAAAAAGAGAAATAGAGGTTGAAATTCCATATGAAGTAGAATTATAGATCAGCTGAGTGTATTTTTTATAACTAAAATGCATCACAACCTTTTTGTACGTCCTTGTGAAATATCTTAATAAGCAAGGGATGGAGAACACAGTGGAGGTCACGCTGTGACCATCTCATTTGCCAGAAATAACAAATGAGCTGAAACCACCAGGAGATGGATTGGTGCTGAGGAAGAGCAGCCTCTGATTCCAAAGTTAGGACTTAAGTGGCTTCAGCACCTGAAACAGGTGGACTCCCACAGCGATCTCTGATGATGAAGCGGGACAGCACCACACGGGGCAGAGGGAGCAATCACAGCAAAGTCAGGGCAGAGACACAACAGACAAATTCAAGGTCACAAATGGAGCAGTGTGGTGGAGACACCAAGGCCATCTGGAAAGAGGAGGCTCGAGGAAAGCATGAAGAAATCCAGTTATGACGGCAAACACAGTGAAAGGCGCCTTCACAAGGGACCAAGGTCACCAGTCTTGTTATATAGACGGACATGTGTGAGAGTATGTGAGAGAGAGAGAGAGTGTGTGTGTCCAAGCATAAAGTGAAAAGCCATCGACGACATGTGTTCAGGGGATTTCTCTGAACAGCTATGTTGGCAACAGTTCCCAAGTCTGCCCAGTAGACTCCTCATTCTGGTCTTCTCTGAGTAGGGATGGATGCCTGGTGCGTGTGGACCACGCTGAGTATGGAGACCCCAGGAACGTTCATGACAGCAATCATCCTAGGACCATGGTCAGGCTGCTGCTCCCCATGCTTCTTCGTGTGTCTCCACTCCAGCTCTATCACGAATCAGCAGACTGACCAACACAGTTGCCCAGTTCACAAGAACCACCTGCAGCTCAGTCGCTAAGTCATGTGTGACTCTTTGCCACGCTATGGACTGCAGCACACCAAACTCCCCTGTCCTTCACCATCTCCCAGAGTTTGCACAGATTCATGTCCATTGAGGCAGTGATGCTATCTATCTATCTCATCCTCTGTCTTTAATCTTCTGCCTTCAACCATTCCCAGCATCAGGGTCATTTCCAGTGAGTCGGCTGTTCACATCAAGTGGCCAAAATATTGGAGTTTCAGCTTCAGCATCTGTCATTCCAATGAATATTCAGGGTTGATTTCTATAGGATACACTGGTTTGATCTGCTTGCTGTTCAAGGGACTCTCAAGAGTCTTCTCCAGCATCACAATTTGAAAGCATCCACTCTTCAGCACTCAGCCTTTATGGTCCAATACCATCTCCAAACTGCTGTGTCATAACCCGGTCTTCC
This sequence comes from Raphicerus campestris, assembly GCA_006410735.1. NCBI lineage: Eukaryota > Metazoa > Chordata > Mammalia > Artiodactyla > Bovidae > Raphicerus > Raphicerus campestris. Next base: position 16,407 of record SJYW01028023.1, on the reverse strand, counting down.
TTGTCTATGGATTAGAAGCTGATCTTTCTTAGAGCATCACTGCTTAGGGTTAGTGCCTGAGAGTATCTCAAAGGCAGGGAACATTTTGCTCCCAACTTTGTCAACAGGGAACCTGGGATTTTATTAGGAAGGATAGGACCTTTATTAGTGTTAGTCTCTCAGTCATGTCCGACTCTGCAACCCCATAGACTGTAGCCTGCCAGGCTCCTTTGTCCATGGGATTTCCCAGGCAAAAATACTTGTGTAGGTTGCCATTCCCTTCTTCAGGGCATCTTCCCAACCCAGGGATCAAACCCTGATCTCCCATATTGCAGGCATAGCAGCAGATTCTTTATGGGCTGAGCCACCAGGGAAGCACCTTCAGCAGATATCAGTTATTTACATCACAGAGTGAATCATCCTCTGATCTTTCCATTCACATTATGAACAAAGAGCAGTAAACTGCCCAAGTAGGAGAACTGAGCCAGAAAATCGACTGGCTCATGACTCTGCCTCTCCACACTGAGTGAGACCTTGAGCTCTCTGAGCCCCAGTTGCTTTGCATGTAAAGTGAACATGAAAAAGCTCTCTCATGAGGTTGGGGACCCGGGCAGTGATATTCTGGAAGGGAACACACTGATGGTGATTGGATGTTATTCTACAAAAGTTCTCAAAGATTTGAAAACTAAACTTTGAAATGACAAGAAAAAATCTGCAGTTTTGCCTACCAGCTGGAACTGATTCCAGGCCCACCACTGATTCCACATTTGGGGACAGGAGAACACCAGCTCACCATCACCTTTTATTGCGTCTACTATGTGTCACGGTTAAATTTCATATAGCATCTCACAGAATCTTCAAAATACCATCTTGAGATAGGTGTTAATATTATCTTTTCTTGGCAGATGATGAAATCAAGGCTCAGAACGTGAATCCATGTGTCAAAGATCTCATAGACAGTAAGTAACCCAATCAGAATAAGAATTCATGTCTCTAAGAGAAAGTACATGCTTTTGACTGTAATACCTTCCAGCAAAAGGGCCCATAGGATTGATCCCTAGATGGGAAGTCTGGCTGATCCTGTGCAAGATAATTTATCTAACTTCTCAGCTAAATGGTTTGACTTCCAACAGCTAGGAAGTATTTTATGAGTCTTACGAGTGCTCTAAACCTCAAAGCCACTGAACTGGAGGAAGTAAATTGTTATTTCCTTCCAAGTGCTGGCACAGTGGGTGTCCATGGTGCCAGTCTTGTCTCTAGGCCCAGGTGACAGTCAAGGGGGGATGACCACACTAAATTAGCTAATTGGATCTTTGCTTCATAACCTGAGAGCAAGCACACTGAGCTCATCTTACGTGTGGAGAGTATCAACTAAGAGGCCTAAAGCTGGTAGATTGCCTGTCCCTTGATCTACTGTGGTTTGTAAATGACCCCTCCAGTAACACAGGTGAGGTATCCTTAAAGGAGCCATAAAATCAACAGTCAGTAACAATGACAACAGCTGAAAACTTGTTTTTTCCCTCAGTGGGGGCATGGGACTTCCAGCCCAGAGTCAGGCTCAGAACTTTCCAAACATCTTTTCTAATGGGGTTCAGTCAGCACTGAAGTCATAGAAATTTCACAAATGGAATCTTCATGACCAAGAGAGAAAATAAAAGGTACAAGATTGTACTATACATGTGGTGCCTCCAGCCCAGGCCAGAGGGAAAAAAGTAAGTAAAAAGGGTATGTGTGTACACACACACACACACATATATATACACAAACACATACCCATTCACAGTCTTTCAAAGCTCATTGTTTCATCCAAAAATACTTAATGACCACAAGCTCTCAGCCAAGTGCTGGCTCTGGATGAAGCAAAGAAAGGGTTACTAACCCTGCTTCTAACTGGGTCCCAAGTCTGTGGCTTTTGTATCTGAAAGATAGAGTTATTGAAAGATAATGACAATACAGNAAAAAGGGTATGTGTGTACACACACACACACACATATATATACACAAACACATACCCATTCACAGTCTTTCAAAGCTCATTAATTCATCCAAAAATACTTAATGACCACAAGCTCTCAGCCAAGTGCTGGCTCTGGATGAAGCAAAGAAGGGGTTACTAACCCTGCTTCTAACTGGGTCCCAAGTCTGTGGCTCTTGTTTCAGTAGACACATATTGAAAGATAATGACAATACAGTGTGATAAATGTGTTCATCAGGAGCTGTACAGACCTACTGAGGGCAATGTTAACCTACTTTCTGGTGATCAGGTAGATTTCACAAAGGAGGTTTCACACAAATTCGGTCTTAAAGGAAGTACAACATCCACTAGAGATAGCTTGGAGGTCTAGCGCGAAGTTGTCACTTTTTCCTTCCCGTGAGTCTAGAGTGACTTATCACAGACAGGGAAAACTAGACAGCAGCTTAATCTGTCTTTGCAGCTGTTGAGGAGGGGGGAATTGGTAAAAGGTTGCCTGCGGTAAGAGTCCAAGACAAAAATGACTATGTCAGGCACTGAATAGCCAGCAGCATCCCCAGAAACCAGCAGGGTTCAGATCAGATCAAGGCCCAGGACTGTGTCTCCTGACAAGACCTGGGGGGAAAGGTTCTTTGCTGTACGAGATGGGCAAGGGAGTTTATTCCTATGGGATTTTTAAAATGTATTTCAGCATGGATATATCACAGCAGCCTTGTGGAAAGTTGCTCAAAGGGCAGGAAGAGAAAATAAGAGTTGAGGAAAGGAGTATTACTGCCTCTACTGTGATCTGAACAATGGCTACAGCTGGGCTTATTATTTCCTGAAATATGGCTCTCAGCANCTTGTGGAAAGTTGCTCAAAGGGCAGGAAGAGAAAATAAGAGTTGAGGAAAGGAGTATTACTGCCTCTACTGTGATCTGAACAATGGCTACAGCTGGGCTTATTATTTCCTGCAATATGGCTCTCAGCACCAGTAAAATAAATGAATTTTTCAACAAGAGCCTTTCTGAGCTTTTCTGTGTTCAAGCCCAAACAAGAAAAATAATCATATGTTAAAACAGAGGGGAAAAAAAGATAAAAACTATTCTTATTTACAGATTTTCTTTCATTAACATACAAATAACTTAAAGGAAAAGAAAACTTTATGATAGGATTTGATGAGGCAATTCAAGAAGAGAGCAGTCAAGGGAAAATGGAATAAGCTAACAGTTCAACAACACAGCCCAAGATTTCTGAGCCAGTGATGATGAAACAGCTCCAAAATCCAAGAAGGAAGGTGGAGGCTGCCGATGTGAGTTTACTTAATATTGTGGGTGCCTATGAGTAGATCTGTAAGCTACTGTTTGTGCAGCAGCTTCCATTCCCTCCAGTCTGCTGGAAAAACAGAAGTATATGGGAAACAATGGGTTAACTTTCATTCTAGGCCATTAATGGGTCCCAGAGAAGCCTTGTTCAATGGCAGTAGTGGAAATGAAGCTTGTCCCCTGCTGGATATTTGTCTAGATTATCTCAGATGGCAGAGTGTCTTTAAAACTTCCCTGCCAGTTATTCCCTCCCTCTTCCCCAAAGCTTCAAGAGGACATTATTTACCTGCCTATCAAAGCGCCCACCGCAGGGGAGTATTCTCTGCTTTTGTACATCAGTCTTTCTCACTGAGACAAGAGTCCCTCACATGGAGGCTGGCTGTGCCTGACGCAGGACATGGCGCAGAACAGGGGACTGTTTCACAGAGGTGGACTCTAAGAGAGTAAGAGCCCAGGCCGACTTGCACTGGCGCACGGAGCAACATTAACCAAGCTCATGATTCCACCAGCCCGCTCAGCACATCTCCAAATCCACGGCCCCAAGAAATCTTCAGCTAACTTGTCCCACTTCCAGTTCCGAACATGCCCGTCTGCGCCAATCGAGTCATCGGTGTCTCCTCCCAAACTACTTCTCCTGGCTTTTCTTAGGCCTTTAGCACTCTTGATTTCAGCCCCTTGGTTATACTGCTGACTCCTCACTCCCCCTTACTTCCCTCATCCCTCCATGACAGAATACAATCAGTAAACCATTCTATCAGGAAACACAGGGGATCTGTCCAGCTTCCTTCCCCTGATGCACCTGAAGAGCTGAATGTAGCTATGTCGCCTCGTCTCCTGGGAACTACTGAAGATTGCACCCTCCTGCTCCCTTGAGAAAACTAATATTTTGGTTATTAATCACCAAGTTCTGGGTTTTCAAGATCTCTTACAAAGGAATTGGAGGAGAAAAGGGTTGAGGAGAGAGGAAAGAGAATAAACCAGATAGAGAAGTTCTAAAGAAAATAAAAACTCAACAGGAATTTTCCTGAGGTTCAAAAGATGTTAGAGAATGAGGGAGGAGAGAAAGAGTGAGAGTGGTTACTGGGGCAAGGCTGGGTCCTTGCAGTTTCTTCAGAGGATGCTGGCCATAAAGGGACCAGGAAACCCAGCGTGGTGATCTAAGAGAGAGACCCTGGGAGGGACACTGCCCAGGTTCCCTGGAGCTGCGGAAGTTAGTAGAAGACCCTACATCTACATCCAGACTCCTCTTGGCAGAGAGGACTTCACTTCCTCTGTATTTAGCCTCTCCCCTGCTGCCTGCCAGTGAAGAGGGATAACCATCCATGCCATCAGGCTTCCCTCCAGACCCACGCAGCCCGCCTTCAAAATGACCCTGGACGATCACTGCTTCCTGGAACTCACACCTGCGTGTGGTTACACACCCACAGACACGCACGGTTCCAGGGTTGGTCTACGTGACCGCAGAATTCGGCAGACATGCTCATGCTGGTGTGTAACGTGCAAGAGGAGGTTGTGAAAGACTGCATCGTCTGCCAGGTTCTACCTGTCTTCTGTCTCTCTCACATTCCTCACTCTCGGGGAAGCCAGCTGTCACATTATGAGGAATTCAAAAAGTCACTGGAGAGGCCCATGTGGCAAGGAACCGGGATCTCCAGCCAAGAGCGCGTGAGGCACTGAGGCCCCCTGCCAGCCACCACCTGTTCCATCTTGGAAGCAGACCTGCCTCCAGCCGAGCTTGGAGATGACTTGCCCACAGCCTGACTCTTCCCCTCAGGAAAGACTGAGCCAGAGCCTCTCAGCTTGTCTACTGCAGATTCCTGACCCTCAAAACCTATGAATAAATACTTCTGGTTGAAAGCCTTAAGGGGGATACATTTTATACAAGATGAGTAACACTGCACGCACTTGATTTTGATATGGACAGTCCCAGTTTTTACTCCTAAAATATCCAACACTCAAAAAGCAAAAAAAAAAAAGAGCTTGCCGGACACTCCGTGGGGTGCTGGTAACTTCTTCCCCAGGTCCTGAACACAGGGCTGAGGGGACAAAGCAAAGTTCAAAGGGCCTCTCACCTCGATCACGTGTTTCAAGCCACGCTCACTGCCCACTGCCTCAGGGACGGCAGCCACAGTCTTTTCTCTGGCCCTTCCCCCGCTGTCCTCTTCCTTTCCTCCCATAGGACTACAGCACTTGCTGTCAGAGGTCTGAACCTTAGTCCAGTCTCGGCACTTCCCTCTCTATATAATTCCTCATATCTTTACAGAATAATGTTTAGTTACAATTAGAGCCCAACACTCCCCCATCCCCATGGTACCTCCACATACCCTTCCAGCTATAGCTCCCACATCTCCCCCAGATAGGAAAAGGCAAGAAGAAAGAGAAGATACAGTGTTTCGAGTTATTTCTGGCTTTGCTCCACTGTAAGGACAGCCTCAGGAGATAGGCAGCTTTCTCACTCCATGGCCAGCCCAGGGGAAAGGGGACGGCTTGGACTTGCTTTCAGCAGATGTCAGTGAGCCTGGGTATCAGATCCGGGGTTACAAAAAGTATTGACAGGGAAGGGGGTGAACAACCACAGAGGTCTCTCAACAGTAAAACCCTGCCTTAGGGAAACATACAAGCTTCTGTCAAGGACCCCCGCCAGGAGCCTGGGCTGGCCATTGCCAGGCAGGGTGTTCCAACCATTGCCAGGCAGGTGCGCCAAGCTGGCGCAGCCTGGGACCCGGGCCAAATGTCCAGCAGGCTCAGCAGGGTCCAAGCAGCAACCTGCAGGTGCTGGGGATTTAGGCAAATGCAAGCACCACGATGTCCTGGGCAGCCCGATGAAATGTCCAGCCACCTGCTCTGCACCTGGATGGGTGAGCACTGGCCTGGATACTCAGAGGAACTGGGCTGAGCCTGCAAGGAGACTTCTGTCATATGACCTCAGGCACAGCACCTCTGGAACAGACGTTGAACTTTACTTAGCGTTTCCATAGAAAGACATTCCCTCTGGTCAGAAGTGGTGCTCATCCCTCAGGCCTGAGTTTCAACTCACAGAGGGTCACAAACACAGCTGCAGAGTAAGGCCTCCAAGGTCACTGGCAATGGGGATGCCCTTGCCAGTGGGCGGGACATACCGGGTCACACTGAAGCTTGGCGCGGCAAGGGTGGCAGGCTCTGCCTCTCCTCCCACTTTCCTTCTCTCTTCCTCTCATTCTCCCTCGTTTTCTGTTTGTTGTGGTGGTTGCTGTACTTCCCTCCTTTCTCTTTCACTCTTTCCTCCTCCCCTTCTTCTTTCATTTCTACACCTCTCCTCCTTTTCCTCTGTCCCCTCCCCCAATTTTCCGGCTCTCCACTTCTAGACATCCCTCCCTCCCCACTCTATCCTGAAGTTTTCTAAACTAATGAAGTCCTGGAGGGAAGGTCTAAACACTGTTTGGAGTTCCTGCCAGGCTCTCCACACTCATCTCTCAGCCTCCACCTTCTCTTCTCCTAAGAGGCTTCTCCAGACAAAGCCCCCCTCCATCTGGGTCACACTTCTCTGCACCCTCCTAGAAAAACCTAGTCAGGATGTTTTCTCATGACTCATTTGCTAAAAGACATTGGATGATCTATCGTTAGTCAAATAACACAAAGTTTAGTGTGAAACATTGATAAAAACAAGACTTTAATATGGCACATCCTGCTTCAAATTTTGGCTGTGCCATCCCACCAAGATGGTCACTTTGGGCACAGTGCTCATCCTCAGTTTCCTAATCTGTAGAATGGGTATTATTATAGAATCACTGGTGGGCCCAGTGGGATAATGTAGTAGTACACCTACTATGGTACTTGGAACACTGTAAATACTCCACAATGACCAGTCTCTTCATCCTTAGCCGTGTCCCTTCCTTCATTCTCTCTCTTGCCAAACAAACTGAAAACCTGAAAACTCCAAGAGGGCAGGTGCCTTGAATTCTAACCTCTGTCTAGCTCTGTGCCTATTAAAATGTTCCATATGCTGCTCCATATGGTGTCAAGGTCAGTTGAGACTTTTCTGACAATGACAGAAAAGGGGCGGGGCGGGGGCTGCGGGTCTCACAGATTTATCATTGGGAAAACAACACATAGTTTATCTTTGGCAAATGTCTTCCTACATGGCAGGCCAAAACAGACTAGACATGCTCACCCTATGACCTTATCTTCCATTCCTATGTTAAGAGCTCTGCATGTTTCAGAGAACTTACAGTGCCAGCCAAGGAGATCTCAGCACCCAAACTGTGCCTGCAGCTTGAGACAGCCCTCAGAGAGAGTCACACCAGGGTGGTTTCTGGACCTGGTTGGTCGCCAGCTCTGAGTGCTTCATGTATAGGCTCTGACTCGCATGCAAAAGAGGCTTCCCAGCTGGCTCAGTGGTAAAGAATCTGCCTGCCAGTGCAGGAGTGGCAGCAGACCTGGGTTCGGTCCCTGGGTCAGGAAGATCCCATGCAAGAGGAAGTGGCAACGCACTCCAGTATCCTTGCCTGGAAAATCCCATGGACAGAGGAGCCTGATGGGCTGCAATCCATGGGGTCACAAAGAGTCAGACACAACACACACACACAGCATTGCAAAGTCTAACATTAAATGGCTCATAGTTATCATCCACTTATGTTTTCAGACAATTAAGAATTGGCCAGAAGGCACTCAGCTGCATTCCTCCTAAATAAAGCAAACTTTGACGCAAAAACATTCAGTAAATGCCATTTAGGACTGCAAGATTAAACCTGTGTAACAGGAGACCTAATAACTAAAGGGCCCAAGCGTTTCCATCCATTCCACCCAGGCCAGCATCTAAAGATGCCTCTGTTTGGTTCCCAAAGATCATACCTGTTACCTTTCCTGAGAAAGAAGAGACTAGGGAATTCAACATGCCCCTAAGACTCCTGCTCTTACTGGTCTCTATCATAGCTTTCTGTAGCAGAGAATAGTACGCAGAGCGCTAAATCAGAGGCCCCCAATCTTTCTGGCACCAGGGACTAGTTTCATGGAAGACAGTTTTTCCACAGATGATGGGGAGTGGAAGATGGTTTCAGAATTGTCAACTTCAAAAATAGTTACAGCCCAAAAGTTGAGAGCTATGTTCTACTCAGAGGGAATTTTCAGGACTTCAAGCCCAGGAAACAGCATCTCAAGCAACCCTGAGAGAACAGCTCCAAGGAGGAGAGGGAAGGAGGCAGGTTATATAAAAGTTTTGTGACAAGGGGCAGGTAGCTTAAATGTCAAAAGATTATGGTTAATTAAAGAAAACCAGACATCCCCGATTAAGGAATTTAGCACTTCTCTTTGTATGGGAAGATGCAAGAGTCTGGGCTCTCTGAAATCATTCCTTTGCACGTGCATCTCAGCTATCCTGGGCCAGTAGCCTATTTTTTCATATCCTGCTCTCCCTTGGGGCTCACTTAGGGAGTGGTTGCAGTCCTGAGGGCTGCCAGGTGGCCGGTGTCTCCTTCCTGAACGCCCTTAGGGCTCAGGAGCTCGGGTTTGGAGGGCTGGACTTGCTAATGACTGTGGCTTCCTTGTTTACTGATAAGGCAGGAAATAGCTTCTCAGGTGGCACTGGTGGCAAAGAGCCTACCTGCCAATGCTGCAGACACCAGACAAAGATGCAGTCCCTGGGCTGGGAAGAACCCCTGGAGGAGGGCATGGCAACTCACTCCAGTACTCCTGCCTGGAGAATCTCCTGGACAGACGAGCCTGGCGGGGTACAGTCCATAGGGTCAGAAAGAGTTGAACAAGACTGAAGCTCCTTTGCACATGCACACACACTCCACTTCTCAAGATGATTCAGACACATCAATTTCTATCATTACTACATCAGCTCCATCTCAGATCATCAGGCATTAGATCCCAGAGGTCGGGGACCCCTGATCTAAATTATTAGGAAAAGAAAGTGAAGTCGCTCAGTTGTATCCGACTCTTCCTGACTGTATGGACTATGCTGGGCTCCTCCATCCATGGGATCTCACCGTGGAATAAAGAGCTGGAGAGAGAAACTAGGTTAGTTCTATTACAGGAAGGCTCTAGCCCTGAAGCAAGGGCTCTGGTCAGGGGCATTTACTCGCTGGTTAGAGCCACCTAGCCAGAACTGACCAGGTTGTTCACCAGTGAAGCTGCAAGACCCCCGTCTCCGCAGCGCCTTCTCCTGCTAACAAGTACCTGCCCCCCAGCATCCACCCAGATGCCCTCAGAGACGCCCTGATCTCCACACTCAATTGCAAGAGGACTGCGCCATTTTCAGCCACGTGGTCCCCAGTGTTGCCAAGGGAATAGGCTGCCTCAGGAAAGGGCAATGAATCAAAAACGAAAACTCCCCAATTCCCCAACAGGGAGATAAAAATACAGGTAAGGTGGCAACTGGCCTTTTAAATGTCTCGCTTCAGAGCATAGGAAAAAAGATATTGCCTGGTCCTTTTCCCCTGGTCCTTTCCCTTCAGAAACTGCCTTGTTTGCTCAGATTTTTTTCCCCCTTTTTCATGCAAGGGACAGAATCATTAACAACCCTCAGGCTCTCTCAGGACTAAGTTAATTAAACTGATTTGGGGTATTTCCCTTTGGTTAGAAATGGTGAGTGGTGAGCAGTGCCAAGCTCCTGAAATTGAAGCCCACGTCATTCACTTCTCATGCAAAGCCCTAGGGCTCCCTGGTGGAATCGGAGACTTAAATTGGCCTTGTTCTTTTACCCAAGCAATTAATAATGCATTTGGAACAACACACAGCTTGTTTGCTAGGCTCCAGACACAGCCGCCAACATTCCTTAATTGAGTCCAACCTGCCAGGCTAAGGTGCCTTTCTACAGGATCTGCTGGGTGGGAGCTGAAGGGGCCTTGCCAAAGATCTGCTCTCTAGGGATGGAAATTCTGGCTGATTATTTGCATAATAAGATGAAACCCCTTGGCAAATGCACAGCCCTTTGTAATTTACATAATGTGTCTCAGCAGCTATCTCAGTTAATAGTTACCCCTCAATAGCCTTTATTTACACCTCCAAAAGCAAATGGACAGTGGGTCTGCCCAACAAAAACGTGTTCTCAGATGAGATCTGATTTCTTAGAGGATTGTTCAACCCAGTTTACAAAGTCCAATCTTCCCTTTGGTACAGTTACACTTCTTCTAGGTCTATCCAGTCTCTTAACGTCCCAGAACTAACACTATCCACTTGAACATCCCAGTTCTTTGTGCAGAACACCCACAAAAAAACAATAATAAAAATGACATCTCCAGAAACAAATGTTAGTCACAGTGTGATTCTTGTTAAAGTTCTTTGAACTCTCTGTTGTTCAAAGGATACAGTTTAAAATCTCTAGCCACATCCTCTGTGTCAATGCATGCAGGTCTAAGTGAACTGTTTAAACCGTTGAGCGGCAGTATGCCATCAGATGCATTAATCACAATACATCCAATCATTCCCTCCCTTCCTTGCTCCCCCTCTCTGGTTACTATAAACAGTGTTTAAACGAACAGGTGCACATGTATCTCTTGTATATATNTGGAGCAACTGGGTAAATTTCTAAAAACTAATCTCACTTCCTTTTACATGACTTTTCCATTTCTTTTTAAATAATTCTGTTGGATTATAGTTTTCTAGAATTCTATTCTCTTTCATTAAAACTTTCCATTTTTTCAACACATAGCCATTCACGATGTCTCTTCAGAAAGATTCAAAATTCTTGTTCCCTTCAGCTTGAGGGTGCCTGAACCAATCGATAGTAAAAATTAGAACCTGAGCCCTAGGGGGACAGACCTAAGGTCATATTTATCATGCAGGACATTTCTCCCACCCAAGGTCCAGGCAGAGGCAGGCTACTGTTTTGCCATCTGCCTGAGTCTGTATCCAAGGTGCCCTTTTCTGGACCATTCTTTCACCCTCCACCACCCCAGTCCTTCTCCTTCTGTCGCTTTATGTNTCGATAGTAAAAATTAGAACCTGAGCCCTAGGGGGACAGACCTAAGGTCATATTTATCATGCAGGACATTTCTCCCACCCAGGGTCCAGGCAGAGGCAGGCTACTGTTTTGCCATCTGCCTGAGTCTGTATCCAAGGTGCCCTTTTCTGGACCCTTCTTTCACCCTCCACCACCCCAGTCCTTCTCCTTCTGTCGCTTTATGTGNGTTTACTTTTTAACAATTCCATTAAGTAAGAAATATTAGAGCATCTCATTTTGTTTTAATTTACATTTGCTTGGTTACTGAAATTGAGAATCACCTTTCTCTTTCTCTTGTTCCTCCTGTCCCTCCTCTTCCTCCTTTCCTTTCTCCTCTTTTTCCTCTTCCTTCTCCTTCCCCCTCCGTGCCCCTTCCTTCTTCTCCTGCTTCTCCAAATTCCAGTCTTCCCTTTGGTACAGTCACACTGCCTCTAGGTCTATCCAATCTCTTAACATCCCAGAACTAACACTATCCACTTGAACATCCCAGTTCTTTGCCCAGTTCTTTGCGCAGAACACCCACAAAATAATAATAATAATAATGACATCTTCAGAAACAAATTTTAGTCATAGTGTGATTCCTGTTAAAGTTCTTTGAACTCT
>SJYW01028021.1:0-11145 GCA_006410735.1 Raphicerus campestris | reverse complement strand
TACCACTTATAGTAAAATGTAGAATTTTAAAAATTCATTTAGGTTCTTTATCCCTTCCTACTTATGTTGTATTTATACACATTGAAATATTTGAACTTTAAAAAACCCAACCAGTGTTATAAATCTTGTTTTTAACACTCACACATATTTGAAATATTAGGAGGATAAAAACATGTATTTACTCAGATATTTTCCATGCCTGTTGGCTCCTCTTTCATTCCCAAAGTTCCATGTTTCTCTGTGGAATCATTTTCCTTCAACTTGAAGACTATTCTTTAANTTTAACACTCACACATATTTGAAATATTAGGAGGATAAAAACATGTATTTACTCAGATATTTTCCATGCCTGTTGGCTCCTCTTTCATTCCCAAAGTTCCATGTTTCTCTGTGGAATCATTTTCCTTCAACTTGAAGACTATTCTTTAACCTTTCTTTAGAGCAGATCTGCTGGCCGTTAATCCTCTTAGTTTCTTTTATCATCAATCTTTTTTTTTTTTTTTTTGCTTTCGGTTATTCTTTTGACTACTGAGCCCATCCAGTAAAATTTTATTTCAGATATTGTGGTTTTTATTCTCTCAGATATCTATTTGTAAGTTCCATTTGTATTTCTCCGAAGAAAGCCTCTATTTCCCCATTCATTTTAATAGTGTTTACCATTCCCACGATGAGCTTGGTTGCCATAGCTGTTTTAGCGCTTGTCTGGTTATTCTAACACAGTGTATTAATTATCTTGGTGTTGGCCTCTGTTAAGTTTCTTTTCCCTCGAGAGCTGGTCATGGTTTCATGGTTCTTTGAATGACAGGTGATTTTAAATTGTACCCTGGGCATTTTGAATATTATGTTGAGATTTTGGTTGGCTAACATCATCTGGAGACTGTTGATCTCTTGCATTAGGAGGCAACCAGACCATTTAGGGTCTGATCTCAAGTTCTTTCTCTTCGTTTGTGGGCAATGGTCTCAACGTGTGTTCAGTTTTCAAACCTTCTGTTGTATTGTTTGAGTCTGTCCCATGCCGAGCTACTCGGAGCTTAGTCTGGAACTCAGGAAGTGTCATAGAGTAGCTCAGCTCTCAAAGTTCCTGTTACACTGTTCTCAGCCTGGTCTGCACAGACATGTCGGGCGTTAGTCTAGGACTCCAAGGGTGCCTTATATTGCAGTTCAGTTTTCGGATCTTTGGCTCTGCTCTTTAGGATCTGTTCTGCACATGCACAGATTGACCTGCGAGACCTGGATGGCCTTTGACTCATTCATCAGAATTCTTTCAATTCCAGAATTTCCCCCCACATTCTCCAATTCACACGGGTCCTTTTTCTTGGTCCTTCTGGCCAACTATGTTGGTTTTCTCATGGAGTTTTAGGTTCTTCTGTTGTTGCTGCTGCTACATTGCAACTCCATGACTGGGGTTGGCCTCTGGGAAATACCGGAAAAGAAAACAGATTTGAAGAAGAAAAGAAAAAAGAAAAATAGGCACTGTCTTCTTTTCTCTACACACTGGCTCCACAAGTGTCCCATTCCCCAGTCTTCTGACCAGCAAAAGCAGAGTTTTTCAGGAGCTTTTGCTGTCTGTGTCTATTGTACAATTTTAGGACTTTTGAACCATTCGTTGTAAGAGAGAAAGTAAAAGGAAAATGATCAGAACACTTATTAGTATGCTTTTCTTTCTTCAGACTTTTACTTCCATCTCTAAGCTCTCTGTTGTTCTTTGAGTCTTAAGAGTCCTTCATAGCTGCTGCTTGTATTCTAAGATGTTTAGCTGTAATCTTTGGGTGAGAGAGGTTTTAATAGGTTCATTCCACCATTGCTAACATAGAAGGTAAAGTTTTTGAGAGTCTTTCATGGTGTTGCATGTAGCAGTGTGCTTGCTTTGTTCGTTGCTGTGTAGTCGTACATTGTATGAGTACACTACTGTTTGTTTAGCCCTTCATGTCTTGATGGACGTTAGGGCTGTTTCTAGTTTGGGACTATTAGTAACAAAGTTTGTCTTAATCCTGGTCATAGGGGAAAACATTCAGTTTTTCACCTATAGGTATGATGTTAGCTCCGATTTTTTCACAGAGGTCCTTTTTCAGCTTGAGGAAGCTTCGATTTCTAGATTATTGAGAGTTATGGCATCCGGTGCCATCACTTCATGGGAAATAGATGGGGAAACAGTGGCAGACTTTATTTTGGGGGGCCCCAAAATCACTGCAGATGGTGACTGCAGCCATGAAATTAGAAGACACTTACTCCTTGGAAGAAAAGTTATGACCAACCTAGATAGTATATTTAAAAGCAGACTAAGGCCTGTCTAGTCAAGGCTATGGTCTTTTCTGTGGTCATGTATGGATGTGAGAGTTGGACTGTGAAGAAGGCTGAGCGCCAAAGAATTGATGCTTTTGAACTGTGGTGTTGGAGAAGATTCTTGAGAGTCCCTTGGACTGCAAGGAGATCCAACCAGTCCATTCTGAAGGAGATCAGCCCTGGGATTTCTTTGGAAGGAACGATGCTAAAGCTGAAACTCCAGTACTTTGACCACCTCATGCGAAGAGCTGACTCCTTGGAAAAGACTCTGATACTGGGAGGAGTTGAGGGCAGGAGGAGAAGGGGATGACCGAGGATGAGATGGCTGGATGGCATCATGGACTCGATGGACATGAGTCTGAGTGAACTCCGAGAGATAGTGATGAACAGGGAGGCCTGGTGTGCTGTGATTCATGGGGTTACAAAGAGTCGGACACAACTGAGCAACTGAACTGAACTGAACTTATTATAGATGAGTATTAGATTTACCAAGTCTTTTCTGTATCCATTGCGATGACCATGTGTTTTTTCCCCCCTTTAATTCTATGAATATGATATATAACATCAATGGCTTTTCAGATGCCAACCTTCCATACACAGAATAAAATACATTTCATGCCTGCTGGTGAAAAGCAAGGATTCCACAAAGCCCTGAATACACGGTGGCTGGAATCAGGGAGGCCAGGAGGCAGGGTCACTTCTGTCCTGCTCACACTGGTATCCCAGGAACCCTGTAGTGTGCCCTGCAGGAAGGGGGTAGTGGTAACTGAATAGAAGCCCCACATGCATGGCGATTTATGTTAGTTATCTTTCTATCTGCTTGGTTTGACAAGATATTAGAACTTGCTCAAAATCTCCTAAGATAAGTTTGATCTCACCTATTTCCCCCCAAGTGATGGCTTTATGTATCGTTTTGGGTTCTATGTTTTTAATCCTGCTAGTCAGCCCCTAGATGAATAAGACATTGAGTATATGTTTTGCCCAACTAAGTGTATAGTTCAGTTGTAAGAGACAGATTGCATCAATTGTTATTTCCTGTATAGTATTGAGATCAAACAATTACTACTCTGTCTATTGTTGTTTAGTCGCTAAATCATGTCTGACTCTTTAGTGACTTCATGAATGATAGCCTGCCAGGCTCCTCTATCCATGCAGTTTCTCAGACAAGAACACTAGAGTGGGTTGTTGTTTCCTTCTCCAGCGAAAATCTCAGATTAGAGATCAAACCTTCATTGCAGGTAGATTCTTTACTGCTGAGCTGGCAGGGAAGCCCACTCTGGCTATTACAATCATTAAATTTTACTATTTTCCATTTAGAGCAACATTTAAAGAACAGATGCACCGTGGAACATCTATCTATTAATTCATTTAAACTGTATTAAGCACTTGCATTCAGGCGTCGTGGTCGCTTTGGGGAAAGGTTGAGAATTATACAAACCCTGCCTTTTTGGAGACAATGCTTCTTCATTCTTCCCCATCAGATTAAGTCAGTATGGACAATTTTTTTTCCCCATGAAAGACATGCTGTAACAGTTATAGTATGGAGAAACAGATCAGAAATGTGATCCTTGTGGGCAGCTCATAAGTAGGAAAAAACCACAAAGGGAAAGACTTACACATTACCATTTCTAGCTGCCAATTCAATAATCAGAAAAATCATTCCATCTTCCTTTGGAATAGTAAGCGATAAGGAAGACAAAGGCCAATTATGTTATTTAACGGAGGTTTTCTCCAAATGGAAGAAAAGATCAGAAGTAGAAAAGGATGAAGAGGTATTCTCTCCAAACAGGCAGGATCATCATATTTATCATACTATTTTAATATTGAGTGGTATGTGCCCATCTAAAGTTTTTGTTAGTTTCTCCATTTCTAACTATTTTTGTTGATAACAGCCATCCTTTCTTCTGTTGCATATTTACATTTACCCCAGTTTTCACAAAACCAGCTACTTCTTTTTAAGACTTAGTAAGGAAAATCTCTTGTGTATGTCTTCAAGTCTCCTTACTCTGCTCTCTCTTTCTCCAAGTGACAGAAGACAAAAGAAATTGGTGAACTTAGATAATGTTTTTTGTTCATAAAGATTCTCTGATGCTCAGAAGGAAACAGGTTCTCTAAGGTATGGTGCTGGTGGTTGTTTAGTCACTAAGTCGCGTCTGACCCTTGCGACCTTATGGGCTGCAGCCTGCCAGGCTCCCCTGTTGATGGAATTTCTCAGGCCAGCATACTGGAGTGGGTTGCTATTTCCTTCTCCAGTGATCTTCCCAACCCAGGGAACACACCTGGGTCTCTTGCACTGCTGGCAGTCTCCTGCATTGTAGGTGTATTCTTTTCTGACTGAGCCTCCAGAGAAGCCCTATCTCATGTATATGTCCTTTATTCTCTTTACTCGACCTAATACTTCACTTATGTAAGGTGCTTTAGAATCATTCTTTGGTTATTTAGGCTGGGCATTAATTTGTTGAGTGAGGGGAGGTCTCCAGGTTTAGAGCCTCAAAGAAAGCCATATGATTTTGAGATAAAGTTGAAGGAGGGTTATGTGTTCCATCTGCCTTTGCGGCATATCAGGGATAAAGTGCACCAGTCACTGTGTTCTGGCCCCTTGATGGTTTTGAGTGTAATATAACTTTGCCTCTGGGAGATTCTGAGAATAAAAATGTCGCATCTTTTTGATGTCATATCAGTGAGTTGATTGATGTTGAAAATTTGTACAACAGTTTAATTACCGTTACTAGGCATGACTATTAACTCTTTGTGATTTATGCAGAAATTAGTCTCATTATAGAATGTTTTGGCAGAAATTTGACATTTGAACCTTATAAAAATAAAAGATGCACCGTTTTTTAAAAAATTTGAGCTAACTTTTATCACTTCTAAAATGTAAATAATTTGGAGCAAAGAATCAATTGTATAGTTCAAACTTAGCTAAATAAAACTTCAATCTGCAATATTATTTTATAATCAAATTTCAAATAATGTTTCTGTTCTATATTTTAAAAGAAGTCTGAACTCCAGTTCTGATTCAATTGATTTTAAGCCAGCAAATTTAGAAGAAAAAGAATGTGAAACTAATTTATCTCTTCCTGTGCAAGGAGGACAGAAAACTGATAGAGGAAGACTGTTGGCCTGAAGATTTCAGGGTAAAAGATCAGAAAGAAGAAGTAAGTGGCAAACAAAACAAAACAAAACAAAAAAGTTATGCCAGCTCATATTTTGCAATTTTCCTTCCATCTGTCTCTTTATCTCCAACATCATTGTTTTTCATCCAAGCTCAGTTGCTTACTGCTTCTATCTGGGTTTATTTATTTATTAAAAAAATTTTTTTTGCTGCCTCTTATGGCCTGCAGAGATCTTAGTTCCCTGACCAGGGATTGAACCTGTGCCCCCTGCAGTGGAAATACAGAGTCTTAACCACTAGTCCACCAGGGAAGTCCCATAACTTCTATCTGGGACCACAAGAAATCAATGTTTCATCTATCTACAATCCCTTCTGCCAATCCCAATATGTGTGTAATCCCAATATCTAATATGTGTGACCCCATTATGACAAACTCCCAGTAGCTACCTTTTGCCTATAAAGTAAACTCAAATCTGATCTGACCAGTTCTGTCCAACTTTCTCACAATCCCAAATGTTAAACTGTTTCTCCAGCCATGCCCATGCTCCCATGTCTTTATATTCACTATTATACATATTTCAGAGTTCCCTGCTTCCTTCACATGGACTGATTGCCCAAATTTGTGCCATCTTGATTTCCCTCCTGTCTGAGAAATTTTGTCATGCAACCATAGATCATCTTACATTGGGATTCATTTGTTGTTGTTTTCTGTTTTGATTTACCCACTTGAGTGGAAGGTGTCGTGTGTTACATTTCTTGTCATTGTACTTAGCATAGCATAAGGTCTCTATCCAAGACCCTGAGTCTTGGAAAGAGAACTAGACTTAGCTCTGGTGTGTCATTGTGGCTGCTTAGAAGCCTTCCCAAGATATCTAGCAAGGCAGGAGGATTAGGAAGCATGAGCTCCTGGGGCCTTGTCTTCAAGGTATAATTAATCCTAAAATCAGAGTTCTATGAACCTGGGAAAATTAGCAGATGGGGACCTCAAAAGACAGCATCTCAGTCTTCATTCTTTCTAGGTTAGAGCAATTAACTAGGTTAATTGTTTTTGGAATAAGTGGGTAGAAATAAAGAGCAAAGAAATAAAGAAAAGAAAGTGGAAGGAAGGAAGATACTGATTTGTATTTTGTGGGGTTGACTAAGGAAACTTTGAGGGTTCCCTGGAACTTGTCTCTTTTTACTGGAATTTTTGAAACAAGTCTACAATGAATTCAAACTATGTACCTAGTAAGGAACTCTAGTCAAGGATGCACCACTCCTTGAAAATCTCAAAATCTCATTATGATGATCATCCTGATGCTTATATTAAGCCTGTGAAAAGATGCATTAATTACTATACTAATTTACATCCTACCTTAAAGCATTTAAGCTATCTTTAAAAGATGTATTAAATATAAGAAAGTTTTTTCAAAGCTGAAAGGAAGACCTGGAGTCCATGCTGACTATTAGAGAAGACCCCCATCTCTGCAGCCTACACCTCCATTAGCACCCCTCACCCACCGCTGCCCCACCGTGCAGTTTGGGGGAGGTATGGATTCANAAAAAAAAAAAAAAAAAGATTGATGATAAAAGAAACTAAGAGGATTAACGGCCAGCAGATCTGCTCTAAAGAAAGGTTAAAGAATAGTCTTCAAGTTGAAGGAAAATGATTCCACAGAGAAACATGGAACTTTGGGAATGAAAGAGGAGCCAACAGGCATGGAAAATATCTGAGTAAATACATGTTTTTATCCTCCTAATATTTCAAATATGTGTGAGTGTTAAAAACAAGATTTATAACACTGGTTGGGTTTTTTAAAGTTCAAATATTTCAATGTGTATAAATACAACATAAGTAGGAAGGGATAAAGAACCTAAATGAATTTTTAAAATTCTACATTTTACTATAAGTGGTAAAATGTTATTCTTACTAGACTGTGAAATGTTAAATGTGATTAATACAAATCATAAAGCAACTCAATAAATAGGATATTTAACCAGAAGTCTAAAAGGCTAAAGAAGATAGAATATAGAAAATATTCAAGTAAGCCAAAAGAATGCAAGAGAGGGAGAACAAAGAGACATAAAACAAATTAGGAACACAGAACACAAATAATAAACGTTAACCCTAAATTTGAATTTAGCAATAATTACACAAGACGTAAAAGGTAGAAACATACCATTTAAAAGACAGACATTGTCAGATTAGATAAAAAATATAAGATCCAATTATACTTTGACTACAAAAAGTATAATTGTAATTATATTTAGAGGCTAAAATACAGAAAAAATAGATATCATACAAACTAATCCATGTATTAATATCAGACCACATTCACTTCAGAGCAAAGACATTTACCAAGAATAAAATTGTGAGCTAAACTTGAGAACGCACAATCTTATACAGGTATGCACAAAACAACAGAGCTCCCAAATACATGAAGCGAAAGCTAAACAACGTGGTGAAAGAAAAAAGAAAAACCCGCAATTATAGCTGGAATTGGNACTAATCTTGAGAACGCACAATTTTATACAGGTATGCACAAAACAACAGAGCTCCTAAATACATGAAGCGAAAACTAAACAACGTGGTGAAAGAAAAAGAAAAACCCGCAAATATAGCTGGAATTGCTTTTTAGCCTCTTGGCTAAGATCAAGTGCAGTACAGTTAGAGAATTTCAGCGAAGTCCCTTCAGTTGTACCCAACTCTGAGACCCCATGGACTGTAGCCCACTGGGCTCCTCTGTCCATGGGATTCTCCAGGCAAGAATGCTGGAGTGGGCTGCCACGCCCTGCTCCGGGGGTCTTCCCGATGCAGGGATCAAACCTCAGTCCCTCAGGTCTTCTGCATGGGCAAGCAGGTTTTTTTTCCATAGTGCCACCGGGGAAGCCCAGTTGGAGACATTAATGCCCTATATAATTGTTAGAACAAGCAGACCCCAAGTCAGCAAGGTTATAAAACACCTGAACAACTCTCTCAATCAACTTGACCTATTTTGTATGTATAGAATTCCATCCAATGACAGCATAATTCACCTTGGTTTCTATTGGAATTGGATACTCAACAACATTAATTACATTCTGGCAGTACAGAAAAAGCAAACAACAAAAAATAAAACCTTAACAAATTTGGAAACATTGAAATGATACAAAATATGTTCTCTGAATGGAAACAGTTAAACTAAATATCAAAAATGCTGCTGCTGCTAAGTCACTTCAGTCATGTCTGACTCTGTGTGACCCTGTAGACAGCAGCCCACCAAGCTCTCCTGTCCCTGGGATTCTCCAGGCAAGAACACTGGAGTGGGTTGCCATTTCCTTCTCCAGTGCATGAAAGTGAAAAGTGAAAGTGAAGTTGCTCAGTTGTGTCTGACTCTTCGTGAGCCCATGGACTGCAGCCCACCAGGCTTCTCCGTCCATGGGATTTGCCAGGCAAGAGTACTGGAGTGGGTGGCCATCGCCTTGTTTATAAAATGTCCCACATATCTTGATATTTTAAAACACATTTTAAANCAACTCCTACCGACCCCATGGACTGCAGCCTACCAGGCCCCTCCGCCCATGGAATTTTCCAGGCAAGAGCACTGGAGTGGGTGGCCATTGCCTTGTTTATAAAATGTCCCACATATCTTGAAATTTTAAAACACATTTTAAATAACTAATATATAAAAGCAAAAGCCTCAAAAGAGTTAGAAAGCTTTTGAAGTGAATAAAAGTGAAAATAAAATACATCACAATTTGTGGGATACAGATAAAACAATGCTCTGGAAAAACGCTTACAGTATTAAATACTCACATGAGAGATATCAGTTCTCAAAAAACAATGTCACTTTACACCCAAACTAGCAAAATAAGAAAAAAATAAACACAATAAGCAGAATCCAATACTTTGGCCACCTAATGCTGGGAAAGATTGAGGGCAGGAGGAGAAGGAGGCGACAGAGACTGAGATGGTTGGATGGCATCACTGACTCAATGGACATGAGTTTGAGCAAACCCTGGAAGACAGTGAAGGACAGAGAAGCCTTGCGTGCTGAAGTTCATAGAGTCGGACATGACTTAGCAACTGAACAATTATACTAACTCTCTCTGTTGAAACATGAGTCTTCTTGTATTATTATGAAGTATATTAATAGTTTCTACCTCATAGACTTATTCGTACTATCCTGTAGTCATTATTGACACATATACAGAAAACAGTGTAAGTTCATTGTAAGGATAACAGTTTACTTTGAAACAGGAAAACCGACTGTGCCAAGGTGAGAAGGTTTCAAGATAATCAAGCATCCACAAAAGTGAGAGTCCCAGTATCTTAATAAGTCTTCAAGTATTCAGAACAAAACTGTAAACCTAGTAAAATATTTTAGCTGTTTTATACTTGTCATGATCCAAATCTAAAAAAAATTCTGAGTCTGAAACTTTATTTTATCCAGGCCCAAGAAGGTGGAAAAGAAATACAGATTTCATTATGAAATGCTTTTGTGGTTTTTTCTACATTGATGATTTTCCAAAGTACAGTCTCTCAGGATGACCTGCTTTAACCTTATGGCCATCCAGAGACATAAGAATCTAGCAGATTTTTAAAACCTGCCTTCATTAAAATATACCCTTATTTAAAACAAATCCCACTCTCCCTAAGGGATTACAACTCTGAGTTTTAATCTTCACAGTTGAGAATCCTATCTAACTATTCAGCAAAAACATTCCATAACCAGACTGTTTTTAAGAAATGATTAAACATTGCAACTTCATTATTAAATTTCAACTCAGTCTTCTATATTTCTTTTTGTTATATGTTCTTTCTAATTTCTTTTTATTGAAATATGGTTGGCATACAATATTGTGTTAGCTTCACATGCATAGTGCTTTGACATTTGCATACATTATGCAATGATCACCAGGAAAATCTAATAATCATCTGTCCCCATACAAAGTTATTACAATATTATTGACAGCATTCCTTATGCTATATGTTACATCCTTGAGGGGCTTCCCAGGTGGCTCAGTAGTAAAGAATTCTGCCATGAAGGAGACCTAAGTTCGATCCCTGGGTTGGGAAGATCCCCTGGAGAAGGAAATGGCAAGCCACTCCAGTATTCTTGCCTGGGAAATCCTATGGATAAAAGAACCTGGTGGGCTACAGTCCATGGGGTCACAAAAGAGTTGGACATGACTGAGAGACTAAACAGCAAGTAAAATTTACCCCTGGTATATCACATCCTTGTGACATTTATTACATAACTAGAGACTGGTGCCCTCTCAATTCCCTTCACCGATTTCACCTGCTCATCTTCCTTCTGGCTATCACTCATTTCTTCTCTGTAATCATGAGTCTGGTTTTGTTTTGTTTTGTTAGATTCCACATGTAAGTGAGATCATGCTTATCTGCCTTGGTCTGACTTACTTCACTTCGCATAGTGCCCTCTAGATTCACCTTCTAGGTTCATGTTTCACTTTGTCTGACTTATTTCACTCAGTATAATGCCCCCTAGATTCATTTCCTAGATTCATATTTCATTTTCTTTATTATTCACTCATGTAATAAATCTGATTTTAACAACTGTAATAGACCAGGCACTGTTTCTGATGTTAGTAATATAGCAAAGAAGAGGATAACAGTTTAGTGAATCAGATCGATACAGAAATACTTAGAATGAAGTATGGTGAGTTCTCTGCCATGTATAGGCATGAGGGCACTTGGAAGCAGATGAAGATAAGTTTTACCCCAGAGTGGAGGAAGAATTCTTAGTAGAGATACTTAAGTTGAG
>SJYW01028020.1:0-14208 GCA_006410735.1 Raphicerus campestris | reverse complement strand
CCAGCACCCTAAAAATAGCCTTCACTAAATGAAAGGAAACTAGTAATGCACAAGACTCATTGGAAAAGACCCTGATACTGGGAAAATTGAAGGCAGGAGAAGGGGAGGACAGAGGCTGGGATGGTTGGATGGCATCACCAACTCAGTAGACATGAGTTTGGGCAAACTCTGGGAGATGGTGAAGGACAGAGAAGCCTGGCATGCTGCAGTCCATGGGGTCACAAAGAGTTAGACATGACTGGGTGACTGAACAACATCAACAACAATACTCAATACTTTTCCTGCTTCAAGGGAGTCATGCTTTTATAAGTGTGCTGTGATCATGGGCAATAAATACTTTGGGCAGTGAAAGAAGAAATAAAACTGCACGATGAAAGGGAAACCAAGAATTGAAATGTTCCCAGGAATTACAGCTGAGCTATAATAGTGTATGTAGGATTAGTCCACAGAAGTAATTTTGTAAGTCTCTTGTGGCAGACACAGAATGATAGGGGAACACTGTGATGTACAGGATGTTTCCATTCCATTCCATAAATTTGCATTAGAGGTTCAGCATAACATAAATAATGCATGATAAATTCTATCAAAAGAATTTCTGGCTGGGGTGAGTGCACACAGGAAGCTGCCTCTAAGGCCGTATTTTAACAAGACTGGGTAATGGTCTGGCTGGCCACATTCATGCCCATAGAAACTGTGGGGTTTGCAATTTGTCAAAGGTTAATGGAGAAGCAAGGAAAGTGAGTTTGGTTTAAACTTTAAGCTGGTTTCCTATGTAAAGATCCAAATACTAGCATCATGCTTCTGTACTTCCATCTCTCTCTATAAAAAATAACAGAGCATAATATCACTTATATGTGGGATCTAAAAAAGTCAAACCTGTAAGAAAAACAAAAGTAAGATGGTGGTTAAAAAAGGATGGGGGGGAGAGGACAAGATTGATGGTGTTTAATGGTACAAACTTGTAACAAATAGTAAATAAGCCATAGAAATCTAATGTACAATGTAGTGAATACAGGCACTAATATTATACTAAGATAATGTAGCATGATAATGTCCCCCAAAGGGCAATGGCATTACAATATGTGTCAAAGTAATACATTGCACACCTTAAACTTTCACAATGTTATGTGTGAAAATACATTCAATAAAAATTAATAGTGATTTAAAAATATAAAGCATTTGAGTGACTCACAGTTAATGCAGTGAAACTCTAAACCTCTAAACCTCTTACTCCTCTAATAATGATTTGATAATGGAAAGAAGAAGTTTGGCTGTAGAAGAAAGGGCACACCACATGCAAAAATTGGTGAGAAATAGTTAATTATTGAAGGCTTATTCTGTAACCAGCCCCATGTTAGGAACTGAATACGTTATTGCATAATTATCTCATTTAGTCCATGTAACAACCTTACGAGGGGTAACAACCTTAAGAAGAATAGATCTCAGAAGGATTACATGACTGTAGACTCTATTGGGTGTTGTTGTTTAGTGGCTAAGTTGAGTGAACTCTTTGAGACCCCTAGGACTGTAGCCCACAAGGCTTCTCTGTCCATGGAATTTCCCAGGCAAGAATACTGGAGTGGTTTGTCATTTTCTTTTCTAGTAGACCCTATAGGCATATTTACAGAGTGTATCTACATCTAACTTCTTTCTCCATTCTACTTCCCACTATATTATGCTACATAATCATAGAAGCAGTGAATTTTGAAGTCAGCTTAAAAGAACAGTTCTGGAGGAAACAGTATTATCTGAGCCAGAAAGAAAATATAAGGCTCTTGGTGACACTCGGAAGTTAGGGATACATGAAATGGTGTGAGGAGATGATGAGTAGTTCAAGAGCCTGATCCAGAGACACAGAAAAAGCTCTGCAGAACAGCTTGGATAGATGAGTGCCTAGTAGGAAGTATGATTAGCTGTGTGAGTTGGGTTGGCTGGGTTTCTTAAGTGGTGCTAACGTGAAGAACCCACTTGCTAATGCAGGAGATAAAAGACATGCAGGTTGAAGCCCTGGGCTTTCTTGGTGGCTCAGATGGCTAAGAATCTGTCTGCAGTGTGGGAGACTCAGATTCAGTCCCTGGATTGGCAAAATCCCCTGGAGAAGGGAAAGGTAACCCACTCCAGTATTCTTGCCTGCAAAATTCTATGGACAGAGAAGCCTGATGAACCATAGTCCATGGGATCCCAAACAGTCTACACGACTGAGTGACTAACACTTTAACTTGGGTTGGCTGGATAAGACTGAAGCACAGGAGATAAGACTCACCTGTGACTCAGAGTTGCTTGCATTCTTGTTTTTGTAAATGAAAAACAACAAAAATCCATCTGAATACCTGTCCCAGGTAGTGCAGTGGTAAAGAATCAGCCTGCATGCAGAAGAGAGGAGAGATGTGGGTTAGATCCCTGAGTTGGGAAGATCCCCTGAATGAGGAAGTTGCAACCCACTACTGTATTCTTGCCTGAACAATCCCATGGACAGTGGAGCCTAGCCAGCGACAGTCCATGGAGTTGCAAAGAGTCACACAGAACCGAGCAGTTGAGCATATGTCAAACACAACCCCTAGTCTTTATCCTTCTCCTTATTCATTCCTGGGAAGGGCTGCATTGTTCCTTGCTGATCAAGGTTCTGATTAGCCATTACTTTTCCTTTTATCCATTCTACTCCCTCTTCTGGGTGCTGTGCAAGAAGGTGAGTAGTGGTGGAGTGGAGGGTGACTCCCATTAGTTGCTTCTTTAATTAATCCCTCTCTGGCTTCTTAAGTTTGGGTAATGAAAATCACTAGCAGGAAATTGAAGGGCAAGAAGAGAGAAAGGTCAGAGTATTTCTTTCCTCTTTCCAAGTTTCTACCTGCTTTAGTCCCATTTCTCTGAAAGTAGCCTTGTTTTTCTACCGCTATATTTATCAGTAGTTCTTTCTCTAAGGACCTAGTTTTCACTGGGTTCCTAATGTCTAAATACATGATATACTCTTCTGTTCTTTAAGCTTCGGTGGTGGTAACAGCTTCCTCCTGTTGATGGTGATTTTCCATCTATTTCCTAAATGCTGACCTCACTGATACAAATAGTCCCTTCATTCAAATATGTTTGAGGCAACTGGAGTAGATTCTGTTTCCTGCCATAGGGTTCCAACAGCCAGCAAACATGAATACTACTGCCTACTCGAGGGAGCATTCTTTCTCAGTTCATCCACATTGGGTTGCACAGGATCAGGCCCCCGTGAGAAGAGGCTGATGGAATCTAGCCAGGAAGCTAGAGCCAGGCGGAACTTCAGTTTTTGCTTGTGTGTTAGGTCTTTGCTGGAGAAGGCAATGGCAGCCCACTCCACTGTTCTTGCCTGGAGAATCCCATGGACGGAGGAGATTGGTGGGCTGCAGTCCCCGGGTCACAAAGAGTCGGACACGACGGAGCGACTTCTCTTTCACTTTCATGTTAGGTCTTTTCAGTCATATCTGACTCTTTGTGACCCTATGAATTGTAGCCTTCCAGGCCCCTCCAGGCCCCTCTGTCCATGAGATTCTCTAGGTAAGGGCATTAAAGTGTGTTGCCATGCCCTCCTCCAGGGGATCTTCCCAACCCATGTATCAAACCCTCATCTCTTAAGTCTTCTGCACTGGCGAGTTTGTTATTTACCACTAACGTTACCTGGGAGGCCCTGATGGCTTCAGTTCAAGGGTTCATTGTTATTAGCAAGCCTACTAGCTGCAAATGTAAGAATCTGGTATATAACTTTATCTATTTCTCAATTGATTTTGCAATTGACACAAGAAAAAGAAAAAGGTGTAATTTATTGAGTCCTTCACACTCCCACTGTCTTCTGCCTATTCCTTAGCTCCCCTCCCAATGCCTTGGAGTCTATATACAGAGTAGCTTCACCCACACGGAGGAACAGCAGGGAGAGTGCATGATCTGCGCAGAGACATCTTCCTGGCGCTCCCCAGATGTTGGGAGCTGATGGCTCCACAGCCTCTGGCTGGACAGGAGCTAAGAGAAAAAACACAGCCATCTTGTCTCTTCCNCCTCAGATTACTCCCCTACTATGTACATATCACCTACTGCTATTTCCCTTGCCATCACGCTCCTAACCTAACTTGGATGTGCTGTGTTTTCAAAATGGCATTGCACGAGGCATAGCTTGTTTCCGGAAGATAAATCATTGCCTTCTCCGGAATGGATTAAGGTGAGGTCCACATGTGCTCTGGGGGTTTTCCTCTGTAATGGTGCTTACACTTTGGCGGGATGCCCTGAGTAGGACTGTGGAGCCCTAGCCGGGCTGCTCACCGCCCCAGCTTCAGCTGCCTTGTGCCCTCAGGTACCCTGTGGGGACTTTACTTTTACTGTGCCTTCATATGTTGGTTGAAGTGCTCTTTTTTGCCTTCTTCTTGGCAGAGAGCCTAACAAGTGAAGGTTAAGCTTGACTGCTTCAGTAGAAAGGGAGAAAAATATTTCCTCAGAGCTTGTGAAGGTCAGTACAATGAAGTCCCCATTCGTCACTCTCAAGTAACTGGAAAATGTAAATAGGTGGTGAGGTTCTGACTCACCCATTCACTGATTCATTACATACTTAGGAAGTACTTCTGTGTGGATGCTGGGGACAGGATGAACAAGTCACACTCATACTCAGGAGGGACTCCTATGCTCAGGAGGGACTCCTAGAATAATAGTAAGTTCAGTTCAGGTGCTCAGTCGTGTCTGACTCTTTGTGACCCCATGAACCGCAGCACGCCAGACCTCCCTGTCCATCATCAGCTCCCAGAGTCCACCCAAACCCATGTCCATTGAGTCGGTGATGCCATTCAACCATCTCATCCTCTGTNTACTCAGCTTCTCTTTCTTTCTTGCTCTCTAATCTTCCTGTTTTAAAAATGTAAACTAGAAATATGGGTAAGCTGTATAGTTGATTGGAAGAAAGAAAAGACCGTTAGTTTCTGGCTAACTCAGACCTTGGCACTTGGTGCCACTTCACAAAGTTCCAGGCACTAACCTTGCAGAGTTGCTGGCAATTGGCACAGTTCTGCTCCAAATTCCATGAGGTCTGGACTTTCTTTAAGAAAAATAAAAATAAAACGTGTTTCTACTTCCTTGTCTCTCCATGTATTTTAATACAATCCTGTTCAATCAAACTGGTTTGTGTGGATATCTGATCCTTTAATAACAACAACAAAAATCTTAGCCAAAGGATTTATTAATATGGACCCATGTTCATTTTGTGTTTGCTGAGAAAAGCTCCTTTAAAATCATATGGCTTGTTCAAACCTCTCTCTCTTTTCATTACCTCTGTCTTTATCTAAGTTTCACTGGTATTGATATTGATGCTTATGTGACTATATACTACACCCATACCACTTATATCCATGCTTATGCTTGCACTTATACTTATTTCACATTGATATCTACCTTTATATCATTAAGAGGTTGTTACCTCTGAGTTTTAGTTCTATATCAGCAAGGATTGTAAACCTTACTATTAGGAAACCAAAACAACAATCTTTGAAATTGACTCAAATACTTTCCATGTTTTCCTCAAATACCATAAAGATAAGTCATATCACCTAAATGTGCATTTTAAATGGTCACTTTCTCATTCCACACCACCCCCACCCCAGCTTTCCCTTGCCTCCATCTTCCAGAATCTCCTCTCAGACATTTCCCTTACTCCAAGCCAAGTCTTCTTCTTATAAACCTCTCACTTGTCCTGACTTGGTGCATCTAATGTCCAAAGGGCTGTTCTGGAAATAGAGGGACACTCCATGGAGGGCTGAACAAAAGGACTGGAAAGAGAAATGAATGGACCCAGACGGGATTGTCTTTAACAAGTACAGAAAATGCAAAGTGTGGGAATCCCTTGGTTAATTTCTGCTTTGTTACATAAATTATAAATTTACAGAAAACTTTAAGAATATTCACCATAATTCAACAGTGGCTATTTTTGAATGGGGAATTCTTTTTATCTCCAACTAGATATTTCTGCATATTTTGCAGCAGCCATACATTGTTTTTAAAAATCAGAAAAAAAATATATTCACTGAAGAAGTTACTATTTGAGAGGCACACATATCTCAGCAAAGTGATTCTGAAATCTTGAGCATCTTTTGGAGAAGTACTATGATAAATGAAGCAACTTTCCCTCAGATTACTCCCCTACTACGTACATACCACCTACTGCTATTTCCCTTGCCATCACGCTCCTAACCTAACTTGGATGTGCTGTGTTTTCAAAATGGCATTGCACGAGGCATAGCTTGTTTCCGGAAGATAAATCATTGCCTTCTCCGGAATGGATTAAGGTGAGGTCCACATGTGCTCTGGGGGTTTTCCTCTGTAATGGTGCTTACACTTTGGCGGGATGCCCTGAGTAGGACTGTGGAGCCCTAGCCGGGCTGCTCACCGCCCCAGCTTCAGCTGCCTTGTGCCCTCAGGTACCCTGTGGGGACTTTACTTTTACTGTGCCTTCATATGTTGGTTGAAGTGCTCTTTTTTGCCTTCTTCTTGGCAGAGAGCCTAACAAGTGAAGGTTAAGCTTGACTGCTTCAGTAGAAAGGGAGAAAAATATTTCCTCAGAGCTTGTGAAGGTCAGTACAATGAAGTCCCCATTCGTCACTCTCAAGTAACTGGAAAATGTAAATAGGTGGTGAGGTTCTGACTCATCCATTCACTGATTCATTACATACTTAGGAAGTACTTCTGTGTGGATGCTGGGGACAGGATGAACAAGTCACACTCATACTCAGGAGGGACTCCTAGAATAATAGGAAGTTCAGTTCAGGTGCTCAGTTGTGTCCGACTCTCTGTGACCCCATGAACCGCAGCACGCCAGACCTCCCTGTCCATCATCAGCTCCCAGAGTCCACCCAAACCCATGTCCATTGAGTCGGTGATGCCATTCAACCATCTCATCCTCTGTCATCCCCGTCTCCTCCTGCCCTCAATCTTTCCGAGCATCAGGGTCTTTTCCAATGAATCAGCTCTCTGCATCAGGTAGCCAAAGTACTGGAGTTTCAGCTTCAACATCAGTCCCTACAATGAAAGACACAAAAGGATGAAGTCTGGAAGTTAATGCTGGTAATGAAAATGAAACCAGAAATATTTATTGAATTCTGTGTGCCAAGGGTGTATTCCAAGTGTCCTGTCTCTTGTATGTAATCTCTCTATAATCCCAGAAAGAAGATACTATTATTTTTACTGTTATTATTATTTTCTCCCTTTTATAATTAAAGGAATTGAAGTCCAAAGAGCTATTCAAGGTCACCTGGTAGGGCTTCCCTGGTGGCTCAGTGGTGGAGAGTCTGCCTACCTATTCAGAAGACATGGGTTTAATCTCTGGTTTGGGAGGATCTCACATGCTCTGGAGCAACTAGGCCCTTGGGCCATAACTACTGAGCCTATGTTCTGAAGTCTAGGAGCCGCAACCACTGAGTCCAGGAGCCTCAACTACTGAATCCCAGATGCCCTAGATCCCATGCCTCGTAACAAGAGAAGCCACTATCATGAGAAGCCCATGCGCCACAGCTAGAGAAAAAAGCCTGAGCAGCAGTGAAGACCCAGTACAGCCATATATTAAAAAATACAATTTAAAAGAAAAGCATCATAGAGCCAAAATTCAGACTAAAAAAGTCTGACTCCAGTAGGTATAAGAGATAATAATGAATCCAGCAGCCTAGAGGGTGATGACAACCAATTTCCAACTAAAGGTCTCTTCACATCAATTTTGTCTTAGTTTGAGTTCCATGTCCTGCATAGTAAACCTACCTCTGTTCACAGGAAAGGGCCGACAAACTTGCAATAAAATAGGCACTTTCATGCGTTTCCAGTGTACTTCTGGTAATTAATCTCAGTTAAATAAACTAACTTGCTGAAAACCTTTTTATGCCTAAAAATGTTTCATGTTCATTTCAATGATACTATACAAGTAGATGTAGAATCATTTATACATCAGTTGAATATCTCTGTAATGTGTATGTATTTAACAAAAGAACTCACAAGCATTGAAAATAAAGCTTAAAAAGTTTTTTTTTTTAATTCTGGAAAGTTTTAGATAAAAATATAGGGCAGAGAACACATCAATTTGATGTGATCTGAGCTATCTTATTCTCATATATAGCAGAGTAAAAGAAAATAAAAACTTAATAATAAGCACTATTAATTTTTCTTTTATCTGCTTTATTTTTTTTAATAAAATAAGGATGTATTATACTCTCAGGGGAAATTTTTTACAATGATCTTTTTGAGTGATCACAGGAAAGCCATATATTAAAAAAAGCTTAGTTTATCACCAGCAGTATCTTGTAATTCTCAAAAGAAAAATTAAATTGTAGCTTACTTTAATGTATAAATTCACACTAATACAATTTTTTTCTAGACTGACGTGTCATCTGATTTTGGAACCAAATAAACTATGACGAAGTGTCATAATTTCTAGAAGCTAATGGCAACAAATCAAATGTGCTAAGAGATTTTCTAGCAAACCAGGAACTTCTTTAGGTGCTTGATATTTTCCTGTGGCCTCATGTCCATCTGCACACCTCTACTTTTGAACCTCTGGAGAGCTCTTAAAGCTGTGTTACTTTTCACTTTATCAGATCTTGCCATTAAAATATTGCTTGGAAATATAAGAATGGACAACTGGAATAACAGCACAATGGTTTCATTCATAGCCAATAATTTCTTGAGCCCTCAACTTCAGCTTTTTTGTTTGTTTGTTTTATGTTATTTAAAGCTCTCCCATGTGACATCTTAGTTAAATCCCACCAAGGTTCCTGATTTCAAATACACACTGGTTGAATTGCTTACTGACTGTGTGGCCCAAGATGGTTCATGCAACCTGATCAAATTAAATTTTCTTACTTCTAAAGGAATCTAAAAAGATATTCTACAAAGAATCCTTATGCAGTCCAAATAAGATAAAGTAGTAAAAGCTCTTGATGTAATAACTTGATAAATATTTTTCACTAGGTTTCATAAGATAATCAGGTACTAACTATAATACTTTTGCTAATTTTGCTATATTCTTTCATTTTCAAAGTGGGAACTGCTTAGGATATGAGCTGCTCTTTTGGAATTTCTTTCCTTCCTATCCTTTTATGTGTCTGTCTTTCTTTTTGTTTGTTTGCTTGTTTGTTGTTGTTGTTTGTCTCTTTCCTCATCCTCTACTTTCATCTTCTTGCAAACATACAAACGCTCACTTTTAGCCTTGCTCACTTCTTTTAACTCAAACATACTTTACCTTACCCCATGCTCTGCTTTCCTCTCTCTTCACACACACATACTCACATTTGGTAGACTGAAATACAAGAATTGAAATGACAGTCTTAGCTTTATCTTCTTAGTCATAATCTATTCTTTGGCTAATAGAAAAAAAAATGTTTGGGTCCCAAGCCCATTACATTGTACATAAAGAAGCCTATAGAAGTTTCAAGTTATAAAGAAATTCAGATCATCTGTCTTCTAATTTCCATCAGTTAGGGTGATCTATTTATTGGAACAAGAATAGCAGCAAATTAGCAGATAATTTAGGACAAATCTAATTAGACCTTTTACATATACAGATTGCTAAGGGAGAAGCAAACAGAAAGAAAATAAATGGATAAAAATCATTTAACCCTTTTGGCATTCAAACCAGGAAGAAACTGAAGAAACAAACTTTATTCTCATCATACAGTAGATCCCAAAATGCATAATCAGTTTTGGAAAATCCAGTTGTATAGTGAGATTAATTTTTAAGCAACCTGGTTCTTTTTAGTTGCATTCTAGTCATTAATGTTCCTTCCAGAAGAACAAATGATTCAGATTTTATATATTTATTCAACTCCTCAAAGAAAAGAAAAATGTAATTCTACATTAAGGCAGAAATTTCTTTTCTTTGCTTGTCTGCTATGTATCCCAAACACTTAAAACAATGCTCAGCACATTGTAGGTGCTGCCATCTTGAAGTTCTCTGCTCTTGCCATATTGAAGTTCATAATAATGCTGTCTCTAAAAATGTGTTTTGTAAGTGAAGTCTTATTGTAGCTGCCAGTGCAGTACATGCATGAGCAGAAGCTATAAATGAATACAAATGTTCACCATTGTTTGCCAGTCCATTTGAAGATCTTGTTCACTGTGCCTCATATAAGAAGGTGCATGTGTTTCCCAAGGCTATAATAACAAGTCAACACACATTTGGTGGCTTAAAACCACAGGCATTTATCATCTAGCAGCTCCTAAGGCTAAAAGTATCAGTATATACAAACTTGAAGTGCAGGTAGGGCCATGTTCTCTCTGAAGGCTCTAAGGAGAATGCTTCCTTGTCTCTTTTAACTTCTGGTGGGTCTGAGTATTGCTGACTTGTGGCTACACAATTCCAACCAATGCCTCCTTCTTCAGATGGCCTTCTTCTCTTTATCTGTGTATCTCTCTTTTGTGGAGCACTTATTAAGGACACATATTATTGGTTTGGGGGCCCTTCCAGATAGCTTTGGGAGATGGTGAAGACAGGGAAATGTGGCATGCTGCAATCCATGGGGTCACAAAGGGTCAGACATAACTTAGTGACTGAACAACAACAACTAGATAATTCAGAATGATCTCATCTTAAGCTTCTCCATTGCATCTACAAAGATCCTTATTCCAAATAAAGTCACATTCACGTGTTTCCAGGGATTAAGACACAGACATATTTTAGAGGGCTGGAGGGGATGACGGGCATCATTCAGTTCACTCTAGAGGAGATCCATGTGAGAGAGGCCTGGAGACATAAACTTAACAAGCATCATCACAAACCTGCCTTGGTTGAATTCTATTTTAATAAGGAAGTACGTGATGAGAAAAAAGCAAATAACTCAAGCCAACCTTCTAGAATTAGCTAAGAAAATATTTAATTTGAGGTCATTCATGCACTTTTCCCATGCCAATCTGTCTTTGAATTTTACTTACAATTCCCATAGGCATAAATATAATTTGTAAAACTCATGTGTTTCCTCAAAGCTTTCATAAGAAAGAGCCAGAAGTCAGATGAAAAATTACTTGCTACAGCTAATTCATTTAATATACTGTGAATGTCTTAACCATACATGTGTAAATATATATAGATATATAAAAATTGTGCAATTTACAAATATATGTAAACAAAATGTATGTTTATAAATATAGACACATTTATGTATGTAATTATATATCTCTATCATATGCAAATATTTATTTATAAATATATGTGTATATATGAATAAGGATATATGTATACACAAATACATACATGTATGGGAATATTCTATAGTTTCCTAAAATTTATAAATAAAAATAACCTCAGTGAGATATCTATTTTAAGTGGGGTAGTTTAGGCAAGAGTTATGAGTTATGACTTGAACAAGCTCACTCAGCTGTCATATAGACAGAAGTGGTACCCAGGCTGCTGGCTTCCAGTTTTTATTCTCTATATTTTGAGCCACCTCAGTTCTGAGTATCTTCATTTATTTCCCCTTCCTAAGCCTGCTTTATTTCTATCAAAGTCATCTCAATGATTTTAATTACCTGATGGATTTAAAGGATAAATGTATTATGTGCATCTCCTTTAGGAAAATATTTGATGACTCTAAAGCCCAATTCTTTGAGAATTTGCTATCACCAAGTCTTAGTATTTTATAGCTTCTGAATGTTAATTTTTTTCAGATATGGATTACAAATGAGAAAGGGTATCACAGTAGCAAATTGACAAAAGCTCTTTTTGAGATGATCATGAATAATGGATATTAAATTCATTTTGCATATTTTGAGAAACTGCACATCATATCAAGTAAATTGCTTATGAAGCAAGGTGTTTTGACAAAATCAGTTAATTTTCATTTGTTACAGCTTGTAAGTGGTATTTAAGCTTACCATATGCATATCTTTAGGCTTCTTCCTATATTATAAAAACCTAAATTATCTAATAATAATATGTTCTCTCCTTATAGCATCAAGGCTTTGATGCCTTTAGCCTCAGCCTTTTTTTCCTCTTATTCTTAATTCCATTAAACTAATAATGTATCATTTTATATGCCATCTGAAGTTATTACATTTTTCTTATTGGATTTGTAATTTGAATAGTTTCAAGGAAGTGACCTTTATATTAACTATTCTTTGGACTCGAGTCAGTTCTTGAATAATTAGCTGGGTAAAGGTACATATTCACCAACCATACATGGGAAGGCAGATTAAGTGACTGGATTCTAGCTTCAAGAGTTTCAATGTCTTCTAGGGGAGAAGGGTGGGGAACACTTTCAAACTTATTGGATGAGACTAGCTTTACCTTGATTCAAAAACCAGACCAGAAAACTACAAGAAGCAAAAATTACAGATCTATATCCCTAATAAACATAAATGCAATAATTCTCAACAAAATAATAGCAAACTGAATTCAAAAACACATTAAACAGATCATAAACCATGACAACGTGGCATTTATTCCAGGGATATGGAGATGGTTCAACATCTGCGAATTAATGAGACACACCCCATTAACTAAATTAAGGATAAAAATCATATGATAATCTCAAAAGATGCAAAAAGGCATTTGATAAGACTCACCATCCATTCATGATTAAAAAGTCTCAACAGAATAGTTATAGAGGAAATATATCTCAATATAATAAAGGTTATAAATAACAAACTTACAACTAACATCATATGAAATAGTGAAAAGCTGAAAGCCTTTTGTCTAAGATCAGGAACTATACTATTTACGCTTATTTTGCACTACTTAACTTTCATCTGTTGCCCTCCAGAATCACCATTTCTATTACCAGCCAGAAACTACTTTAATGTCCAACTATGATCTTTTTTCATGTTGATCCTCCTCAAACTCAGCAACTTTTGATGAAGATATAAACTGTCTCCCACCCTTCCCATATTTTGAGACAATAAATTCTTTATTTTGGAGATCTTTATTCTTTTCCATTTGTTTGTTCATTATGTTTGGTTCCTCAGAACCACACAAACTGCCTTGCACTTCACAGCTATCTCACACAGCTACATGGCCTAGAAGGGGTTTCTGCTCATAGCCCTTTGTACTTCCCTTGTCTTAATGCTCATGACACTGCATTTTAATTGTCTATGTACTTATTTATAAACTTTGGGGTTTCAGAGTCTATGTTTGTCATATTTTGCATTATATCATGTCAATGAATGTTTGTAGAAATATTTGTTGGATTAATAATGAATTAATCTGCTATATATAATTCACCACAATGATAACATTTCACAAAGTTCACTCCTGCAACTAGAAAATCACAGTAAATATCTCCACATATTACCTTTACTAGAACTCCAAACTTAAAAAACACACAACATATTTACTTGGATAAAGTTTTTTCCATTAACCCCTGCCTAGCCCCTTTATGCACCAGTGTTAGTGTGAGATTATCTCAAAGTATAACATAGTTTTGCTCTCTTTTCTTATCCCCTGGTGGCTCAGACGGTAAAAGTGTTTGTCTACAATGCTGGAGACCCAGTTTGCATCCCTGGGTTGGGAAGATCTCCTGGAAAAGGAAATGGTAACCTACTCCAGTGTTCTTGCTTGGAAAATCCAGGGGACAGAGGAGCCTGGTAGGCTACAGTCAATGGGGTTGCAAAGAGTCAGACATGACTGAGCATTAATGTTTTTTCTTATCCCATCATCATTTAACCTTTATAAAGATCTTTTATACTCATCTAAGGTATTTTAATAATCTATTATTAAATTGCACTGCCCATCCTTCCTCTGAATGTCTCCCATTGTGTGTCATTTCCAAGAGAAGAGGCTATATGTTATAAATTATATCTCCTTTAAAGTTACACACTTAATCAAAAATTGTAGTAGTCCCCCATGATAAAAACTACTGGTTGCATAATTCAAAGTCTTATTTGGGCATTCAGTTCAGTTCAGTTCAGTCACTCAGTTGTGTCCGACTCTTTGCAACCCCATGAATCGCAGCACGCCAGGCCTCCCTGTCCATCACAATCTACCTGAGTTCACTCAGACTCACATCCATCGAGTCCGTGATGCCATACAGCCATCTCATCCTCTGTCATCCCCTTCTCCTCCTGCCCCTAATCCTTCCCATTATCAGAGTCTTTTCCAATGAGTCAACTCTTTGCATGAGGTGACCAAAGTACTGGAGTTTCAGTTTTAGCATCATTCTTTGCAAAGAAATTCCAGGGCTGATCTCCTTCAGAATGGACTGGTTGAATCTCCTTGCAGTCCAAGGGACTCTCAAGAGTCTT